>PVJI01001146.1:0-198419 GCA_004026765.1 Micronycteris hirsuta | reverse complement strand
GGAGTGGTAGGGGGAGAGGGTGGGAATGGGGCACAGAACAAGTAGCATAAATGGGAGGTAGACAACAGACAAGGGGAGGTTAGAACAGTATAGGAAGTACAGGAGCAGAAGGACTTATGTGTAGGACCTATGGACAAAACTAAAGGGAGGGGAAAGGGGGGTAAGGGGGAGGGGGGAATGAAGGGGGGAAATGGGGCAATTGTAACAGCATAATCAATAAAATATAGTTAAAAAAAAAAGAAGACATTTAATAGTTTTCAGTTTGAGTGATTAAGCAGAAATTAGCCTGCATGGAGGATGCTTCAGTTTCTTAACACAAGTGACTGTTGATTTCCAGTTTGCGGATAATCTTAAGCTTAAAATCCAGTTGGAGTTGAAGTGACTTCTTTCAATACAAACGGGGCTTTATGAAAGTGAGATTGTTGACACAATCAGTCTTGAAACAACCACCCCCTTCATAGTAATTTAAATTTTAATAAACCATGTCAAAGACTCAGCAGCACAGTATGGGAAGGAACCAGACATTTCCTTTTTTCTTTCTTTTTAAGATTTTATTTATTTATTTTTAGAGAGAGGGGAAAGGAAGGAGAAAGAGAGAGAGAGAAACATCAATGTGTTTGCCTCTCGCGTGCCCCAAACTGGGGACCTGGCCTGCAACCCAGGCATGTGCCCTGACTGGGAATTGAACTGGTGACCCTTTGGTTCCCAGGCCCTCACTGAATCCACTGAGCTACACCAGCCGCGACTTTCTTTCTTTCTTTTTTTTAAGTGAACAGTTATTGCATCCCTGGTCAGATGCTTTAACATGCAAGCTCAGTTCATTTTATGACCATGTTCTAGGATGGGTATTATTACCCCTTTTAGAGATAAGGATATTGATAATTAGAGAATTACATGTTTGCCATTGGTCATAGAAAAAGGTAGATCTGGGATTCAGCCCCTGGCCTAACTCCCTCCTAAATCCATGTTCTTTATAGCTCCTCACACTGCCTCCCACCAGGACAACAAGAGAGAGAATTTCACAAGTTTATTTGAATCATTTTTACGGAGTATAGTAATTCCAATTTAAAATGAAATTGAATGTTTGCTTCTGAAAAATGCCACAGCAGGGATCTCTAACCCAAGAGATGGAATTAGCTGATGAACCATGAACTGGAGAAAGTAAAGTTGATTCATTTTGAAAAATGTTATCTGCCGACTACATTTGCAGAGTAACCATGCCAGGCAGAGCACTGTGCAGTGAGGGGGGATTAGCTCCTGCTCTGAACAATTTCTGCTAATGTGAGGCCACGATCTGAGGTTTTCTGTGTACCAGGTAGGTTTACCACATGCTAGGCCCTGGCCTGGCCTCTATCATCCCCATTTTACATACACAGGTAGATGACCTTCAAGGTACCAGCTTGTGTGTTACAGAGCTGTGACTGAAAGCCAGGTCCATCTGTCCCTGTGTCTACCCTTATCCATTTGGATATAGCCACTTCTACCTACTTGAGAGATACTGAATAGAAATGAAACAACTGGGAATAAAACCATTTAGAATAACCACTTACTCTCCAGTAATATGAGAGGTGAGAGAGTTCTGGTGGATGGTGAAATCAGATTGGGTCAATACCAGAGCAGGCAGTTGTCAGAAGTAACATCTTTTTTGTAAAAATCCTGTAATTCTGAGGAATTACTAATTCATTCTGGTTTTTTTTTTACATTATTCCAAATTGGTGAAATTTTAACTTATTTCAACTTTTAAGTATATTTAATTATGCTATTATAGTTGTCCCATTTTTTTCTCCTCTTTACTCCCTTCTACCCTGCATCCCCTCCTGCCAGCATTCTGCCCCCTTAGTTCATATCCATGGATTGTACATATAAGTTCTTTTTTCTCTTTTCACTTTTTTTATTCACCAACATTGTAAAAATAGTCTGGTTATTTTTTTTTTTTTGAGATTATAATTATTGATTAAACTGTTACTTATATTGTATTTTATTGTTTTTTTTAAATTTATTTTTTTTTATTGTTGTTCAGCTACAGTTGTCTCTATGTTACCCCCCACCACTCCCCCTGCGCCATCCAGCCCCACCTCCCACCCTGGATCCCACCCCCTTTGGCTTTGACCATGGGTCCTTTATACATGTTCCTGATGACCCTTCCCCTTTTCCCCCCTTATCCCCTCCGCCCTCCCCTCTGGTTACTGTCAGTTTGTTCTTTATTTCAATGTATCTGGTTATATTTTCCCCGATTGTTTGTTTTGTTGATTAGGTTCTACTTTTAGGTGAGTTCACATGATATTTGTTTTTCACTGCCTGGCTTACTTCACTTAGCATAGTGCTCTCCAGTTCCATCCATGCTGTTGCAAAGAGTAGGAGCTCCTTCTTTCTTTCTACTGCGTAGAATTCCATTTTGTAAATGTACTATAGTTTTTGATCCACTCATTTACTGATGGGCACTTAGGTGCTTCCAATAGTTGGCTATTGTAAACTGGGCTGCTATGAACATTGGGGTGCATAGGCTCTTTTTTTTTTTTTTTTAAAGATTTTATTTTTATTTATTTTTAGAGAGAGGGGAAGGGAGGGAGAAAGAGAGGGAGAGAAACAGCAATGTATGGTTGCCTCTCACATGGCCCTCACGGGGACCTGGCCCGCAACCCAGGCATGTGCCCTGACTGGGAATCGAACCGGGACTGCTTGGTTCCCAGCCCGCGCTCAATCCATTGAGCTACACCAGCCAGGGCTTGCATAGGCTCTTTTGAATTGGTGTTTCAGGATTCTTAGGGCATAGTCCAAGCAGTGGAACTGCTGGGTAAAAAGGCAGTTCCAGTCTTAGTTTTTTGAGGAAATTCCATACAGTTTTCCACAGTGGCTGCACCAGTCTGCATTCCCACCAGTAGTGTGTACATGTAAATTCTTTGGCTTCTCCATTTCCTATACTATTCTTAAGCCCCTCCGTCTATTTTGTACCTACCATGTATGCTTCTTAATCCCTGTGCCTTTGCCCTTGCTCTCCCCTCTACTTCTTCCTGCTGATAACCCTCCATGTGAGCTCCATTTCTGTGATTCTGTTCTTATTCTAGTCCTCTCTGCCCCGGCTACCCATCTCTGCCCCTCCTACCAGTCTGGATGAATGTTTTTTCTTTAATTCCTTGGTTGTTGCACTTCTATACAGTTTGATTTTCTGGCAGTTCTGTTTTTTTGTTTGTTTGTTTTTAAATTTGTTTTCCTTCTTTTGATTGTGAGAGGAGGCAAAGTGTATCTGCCTATGACTCCATCTTCCCAAATTGTTGAAATTTTATTATGTCATCTTGTTGTATGGAACTTGTAGCAGTCAGGATATATTAGATTATGTATGCTGTGGGAACACACAGTCCCCATATCTTAGTGGTCTAGAGCAGTTAAGATTTTTACCTCTTCACATTGTATGTCTACAGTGGGTTTGTAGGGAGCTCTGCTTCATGTTGTCATTATCCCCACTCTGGAATTGTAGGCTGTGACAGAGGGAAAGAAAACTCTGGAAGGTCTCACATTTCACTTCCATGGGCCATTACTAATCATGGGTCCCTCTGAAACACAGGGACTGCAGGAAATACAGAGAGCTAGAAAAATTCTATGAGCAAAATTAATGACCTCCACAGGCTTGGTGTTAGGGTGGAGTTCTCATGAGGTGAAATTGCTATGTATCTTGAATATAAAAATATCTAGTATGACTATGTTTTAGAAATTATACTCAAGGAAAATTAAGATTCAGGTTAAATGTGTGATGAATGTATTTAATTAAAAAATTATTTTGCTTTTCATTGATCATATAAAAGTGATTTTCAAAAGTCATTTTGCTTTTCATTCAATTCTAATATTAAAAAGTGTACCACCATCTTTATACTTGTCTGTAGAGAGTAACCTATTCAGGAGATAGATCTGCAAATCAGCAAGGCAGCCTGATTATCTTTAGCCAATTCAAAGAAACATCCATGAAAAACTTTGGATAATTAGCTTGAATTTCAAGTAAGCAGAGTAGAACAAAATACCCTCTCCAGCTGAGAATGCCATCATTCTCTGCTTTTCTAATTCCCATTCTCAAAATCTGGGCATTCCAGAACTACCTTTAAAGTGTTTAGATATCTGTTTTAAGAATCAGTGTTTATCCTAGGATGGTGAACCTTAACATTTGCATTTTTCCCATGGTTCTCTCTCTAGGTGTCCTGATGGAGCAAGTGCTTTTTGAATGACCTTTAGTGATATTTGAGTATAGTGTAAGTAAAATGCTCTTTGGAAAAGCTTACAGCTTTTCCTGACCTGGGGGAGATAATTTATAGCCAGAGAGGGTGGGAAGTCAGACACATCCAAGAGCAATGTTCTCCTGTGCCTGGAGACCACTTCTGATGATCGCAAGGGAACCAATGGTTTGACACAAAATTAATGTTCATCTTCTTTAAATTAGAAATGTACCACATGGGATTTTTAAAAGGAGAGAATGCATAACTAAGTAATGGTCTGATGCTAAAACTCCTACAAGTCTGGGAGTTCTTGCTATAAACAAACAGTAGCCCCCAAACGTGGAATCAGCTGAATAGAGGCAGCGAAGAAGTACCAAACAAGTGCCCGGGCAAGGGAGGGTGCAGTGAGAACAAGGAACTGTCCCCAAAATAAGTTTTGAAGTTCACAGATGAAAACGTTTCCAATTGGCAAAAACAAACAAACAAAAGCAAAAAACCAAAATGCAGCAATATCCCCAAATCCACTTATATCTGGCCACCCAGAAAATAGCAAAAAATTGTTACTGATTTAAGATTTCAGTTATTCAATTATTAGGGAAATGTACTAAGAATTAAAGTAGGTGAAATTATCTGTGAGATCATGTGGAAGGGGGGAATATAATATTTTAAGAAAATAGTAGTGATTTTGCAGGGCTAGAAAATTTTGGTTTAGTAGCAATAAGGTATTTAGTAGCAAAAAAAAAAATGTGATTGACCAGTAACAGCAGCAAGTAAACTGCAGATTTCGCAGCAGAAAATGAGACTGGAAGAGTACAAACAAAACAAAGCAAAATCTGTAGTCGGAAATAACTACTCGCTAGGATTTAAAAACAGTGGACGTGACACTTAAACCTGGTTTCAGATCACTGAACTTTTCAAAAGCACTTTGTAATGTCGATAGTCCACAATTTGAAAAATATAGACTTCAAGATACCGTAAACAGCCTAAAACCTGTTGAAGTGAGCATGGCAGGGTTCGTCGCAGCGCAAAGACGGTCCCACGTATGAGTCTATGTAAGGTTCTCAGGGGAGCAAAGAGAAGGGGCTCACTGCCTCCCTCCTGCCAGCCTCGCTCCTCACTAGCAAAGGGTGTGCAGACTCGATGTGTTCCAAGGTCTGAACATTATATGAAAGGGTGGAGAACACGAAGATGAGAAAGAGAGGATAGAACCCAGGAATTTCACTGTTTTGAAATCTAAGCACTCAATTTCCTGATAAAACTTGCTAAACACTTTTTTAGAAAGTAAAAAAAAAATCAATTTCTATTTTCCCTGTAGCATAGGCAGGAGTAGACAGAAAGCACTGGTTAGTCAGAGAGAAATGCAGGCTGACAGGCATATCGCACTGAGAGACGGTTTGGCCCACTGCGGCTGTAGGTGGCTTGGTTCTCTGGAGGGTAGGCAGGCACATTTGTATCAGTTATCTTGTTAAACACTAAAGTGAGTATGTTTGAGGGAAACACAAAATGACAACAGTGGCTAGGAGACCAGATAAGTTTGCATACTTTGCACTCCTGAATCTCAATAGATTTTAACCCCCAACATATACATGTTAGTAGTAGAAGTTCTGGCCTTTAAATCAGTCCTGACTACTATGTAATTGTAGCTCTCAGTTATAAAAAATATACATCTTATTCATTATCTGTAATGAATACCTTCTCTCATTCCACCCCACCCAACTTACATCCTTAGAAAGTTTCATTTATGGCCAACCATGGGCTGATGGGAATATTGATGTCTGGCCTGACCACATGCTTCCCAAATTCAACTGGAGCTTTGGATTCTAAGTTTTAATCTCCATTTAAGTGAGCATTTATTTACTTGGGTAACAGGCACAGTCACCATTTAGGTGCTTTCTTTGTGCTGTGGCAAAGCAAATGGAAAATACAACTTGATAGTAATGACTGCTATTTGCTGAAAATTTTATTTTATTCAAGGGAGGATTGCCCCAAATATCATGACTCTCAACAGTCCTATAGTCATGGCTGAGGAAACTGAGGTTCTGAGTAACTTCCCTGGGTCACACTGCCAGTAACTAGCAGAGTCTGGCTCTGAGTCCACAGTTGTATGATGACCCAAACCTGCACTCTTCTGACAGCAGGGGCCTGGCAACTTTAAGGGTTTCAGATTAGTGGAAGGCGATTTGTATTCAGAATTTGCTGGCCTCCCTGGTAATGTTCGGGAGAACTGTTCACCACCCTTAAATAAATAAACAGTTGCTGCTCCTTACTCCGGAGCAAACCATATAGAGTTACCTTGTGAGAAGCAGCTCCTTTGCAAATTGAGGCCTGTAATTTAGAGGTTGGCCCTTTTCACTGGGGGCCCTGTGTGGTTTGTTTTCTCTATCGATAAGATGTGGCTGGCCTCTCACTTCTCAATGGAGGAAGGAGATCCAGAACTCCTCTCTGGGACCTCTCAAGTAAATTTGCTATACTACACCCACTTTGGTGACCACCCCCTCACTGGTTTTAGCTTCTCTGGGGGAGCCAGCTTCTCTAGGGTCCTGCACAAAGCACTCAATAACTGTGAGTCCACCTTGGAGCCTGAAGGGGATTTACCCGGAAGCTAATGAGACCAGTAGCATCAGGGCTCCTCAGGGCATGACCCCAGGGGCATTGTGTTTGTATGGTCGTAGTTTTAACAAAATGAACAAAAGGAAGGTATTTCAATCACAGGTGGTCAGTACCATTGTGCCTTTCTCTTCTGACTTCTTGTCACACTTTGTGTGTGCCATTGGGAAATACTGAACCTTTTGTGAGCATTTTTGGGATCTGCCTGAGGCGAAGTTGAGTTAGGCATACTTTTAAAAGCTGGGGTTTAGTGGCACAAAGTTCTGTGGCTCGGGGCCTTATAGACAAGCTGTTGCTGACTGTCCAGTGTAGAAATGGGTTTCAAGAATACTCTTCTGCCCATGATGGCTACTTGCCTGCTGTTGTGAAATGAGGGCGCAGAGCCAAAGGCTGACTTGTGATATGAACTTGTCTTGTGGTTTTGGCATTTCAAAGAGGTGGTGGGTAGAAGAGGAGCAATGGAGCCAGAAGCTAGTCTGTGGGAAAATATTATCAGTCTGGGGGAGCCAGTCTGCTCCTAAACAGATTATATCATTTTTATGGATTTTGTGGTATTTGTGAGCTTTTAAAGATTTGTTATTAGTTATGAATTCCTTTCTCACTCTGAATAAATACTTATCTGTGTGACATTTTGCATTCATGATTTTGTATTCTTTGTCTTTAAGAAACCCTCTCCCCAAAATGTATAAGCTTCAGGCCCCAGAGAGATTAAGTCCTGACCTTTAAATTTGGTGAAAATTCCTTTCCAGATGCAGCTGCTCTGGAGCATCTCCCAAAGTGAATTTCACGAACACCACAAAGTGCCTATATTGACACAATTCAATGCCAATATTTATTTCTAATTGGTACAGATCTAACCAAATATATTTTTTTAAAGATCTAACCAAATTTTATGTGCAGTAAGACCAGAGAAACTGAAACTTTGTTTTAATTATTTAGATCTGATCTTCTTCAAGCTGTGGAGATTAGGACTTTGGCCAAGTGGCCGGTGACATGTCTTCGTAGGGTTGGAGGTATCAGGGCAGGATGGGGTGAGGTGACTCAGAGGTATGGAGGAGGGTGTGGGGATCACACTTTATTGCCACTAACAGGCAGGTAAAGAACTAGATCTTTCTGTAAATAGAATGTGTTAGCAATGAAAAGGAAGCATGAGGAGACTCATCCCCACTGCACACACAGTCCCGTGTGTGTGTGTGTGTGTGTGTGTGTGTATGTGTGTGTGAGAGAGAGAGATTTTACTGGGGAGATAATTTTCTTTCCTTCTCTCCCTCTCCTTTTCCCTTAGATTGAATGCATAAAGGCTCACTAGCATCTTAATAACTTTTGGAAACTTCAAAGAATGCTCTATTTCACATCTTTTAAAACTGTGTGCGAAATAAAAAATTTCATTTGAAAAAAGTAAGATAGGAAACAATTTTCTTTGACTTTTTGTATTAATGTGGGATATATGCAAAGGGAAAGTGATGAGTGAGTTACCAGTTAGTTGTTGAGAACTGAAGAACACTGAAGCAGAAATTAGGATCTCATCTGCCCAGATTATTGTCATTCAGGACACGAAACTGCTGAGTTTTATAATTGTGGGGAAAATCTATTTTGCCTGCAACAATTCCCCTACTGGGTACTATTTTTATAAAGTTCAGGAGAGGTAGTTTGGTTGATTTTAAGGACAGACTGGTTTTTGTTTTTCATTTTTTTGTTTTTTACAAATGATCAGGGCATCTCAGGCAGGTACCAGTCCAGGGTGGGACTCCTCGGGGCACAGAGCATTGATGCCAAGCATACCTGCTTATATAATGTGTAGATATCTCACTAGTTCTTTTAAAGACATAAATGTGTAGAGTAAAAGTAGACTAATTTATTTAAAACTAGAAACTGTTATATTACGGTGAAGTGCTGCCGTAGGGCTGGTTCTAGGGTTTTCTTATTCACTCTCTGCTCTTCAGGCTGCCCCGGGCTTCCTTCTGCCCTGGCTCTGTGCCTCAGGACGTTCTCATTGCAGAGTCTCAGAGTCTTTGCTAACAGGCTCATTAATGCTCCCTGGCTACTCCTTAGTGTCTCCTCCAGTTTTCTTAAACCCTCCTGGTTAGCCTTGGAATGGCACACAGTAGGCACTCAGCCAGTGCTGTTTTGAATATGCATTTCACAGACATGGTCCTTTAGGTTGGAAAACGTGGCTCTTCAGTCTCTCGATCCTCCCTCTTCTCCCTTTCCCTTCCCTCAACCAACAGCACCTTCCTGTCTGTGTCTAATCCTCTCTGAAATTCACTTTTTCTCAGTGCATCATATATTGAGACTGAGCACCCTGCCTCCCAGTTTCTTAAATGAGCAATATCAGCTTGCAATAAATGGAAGTACAAGTTAAGGAAATTAATCCATTAAGCGAAACTTGACTGTGGAACCTATTTTCTTTTGTGTTCTTTGAATATTAGTGTGTAAACAGGAACTCCATAATAAGAGCGGGGACCCAAAAAACCCAGAATTTGTTTATAAAAATTTGTGCATTTATTCTTATGTGTTTAAACTTCAGTCACCTTCAAAGTACTCTCCATTTGATGCAATACATCTATGGAGACATTATTTCCACGGCTCAAAAGTTTTTGAACTTGTTCATTTTGGTGCCTTTTAGCGCTTCTGCTGTTTTTGTTCATTTGTTTGTTTCACCTCTTCTACAGGCATTTCCCTTTGAGGGTTTTTTTCATCAGGGAAACAAAAAATAATCATTTGGGGAGAGATCCATTGAATAGGGAGAGTGGGGCATCAGGGTCATGCCATTTTTTGGTCAAACATGCTGAACACTAAACGCAGTGTGGCCAGGTGCACTCGCAAGTCATCCATGATGAACTGGGAAAATGCGTTGAGTCTTCCAAAAAAATTCACTGCAGCTGAACGCAGCGTCTCACAAGGGCAGCTGGTACAGCGATACTCATGGGCTCCTAGGACACTCACCTGGTGGGGGAAGCCTGTACTACAAGGGCCCTGCCCTCCAGGAGATAATTCCATTTTTGGCGGGGGGTCCCAGCTCATAATCTGTTATTTTCAGTCTAACTCTGGTTGATGATCAGCTTGTATTATTGTGCAATTAAATGGCTAAAATGTGGATCAGTCCTACCCTGGTGCCTGGCAGAGAGTTGGCACTCCAGTAGTAATTTCTTTCCTTCCTTTGGTCACAGTGGTCCAGCTCTATCTGTAGCTTGGTTACAGTGCGGAGCTCTGCTCTGTAAAGATTCACTAAGGACTTAATGAGCTGTATTTCCTCCAGTGCCATGGGCTGTGTCAACACAATGCCAAACATTGTGACAATTTTTGACTGAATTGAGTTAACTGACTGAATGTTTTGAAGTATTGACACAGCAGCTAAAAGAGTGAGAAATGCAGTCAAGCCAGCTATTTGGTAGGATAGAAAAAGGCAACTATTTCACAAATATAACTACACTAGAAATGTGAGAAGCCACTGGAAGTTTTAAGTAGCTGCAGGACCATAGGAAAGCACTTGCAAAAGGACCTGGCTTAGGAGGCAGGCAGGGAAATGAAAATCTAAAGGTGTCTCTAAGTCACCCTGCAAACAAAGCAAAGCGATAGGACCACGCAGTTTCATCCCCTTGACCAAAGCTTCTCCAATTTATGCAGAAGGAACAGAAGTAGAAATTTGAAAGTTTCATAAATTCTTGAGATATGATGGCTGATGGTTTATTCATTGTGTCCTTTTAGACGTTGTTTGCCTTTAGTTCTTTCCTCTGGCAACTCTGAGGCTGGGTAGGAGGCCGTCCACAGCTGGATGCCCCAGAGTGTGCTCAGTGCTGGACATCTTTGCAAGGAAAGCTGGGGCGAGATTGTGCTGATTGGGAAGCATTTGTTCTTCAGTTTATTTAATACATTTTCTTAAAGATTAAAAAATTTTTGTTCTATATGTTGTTACATATGCATATTATATACAATATAATAAATAATATATTTGAAATTATCTCTGATATATTATACATATAATGTATTCACTATATATAGACATATACAGTATTATCTTTCAGATGTACAGAGAGATAATACTGTATATATAGTGCTGTATATATAAAAAATATAATAATATATAACATAATACATGTATAACATAATATACAAGGTAGAGGGAGAGAAAGAGAGAGAATTGAGTGATTTTAACACTAAAATGTATTTAGCATGAATAATCTTACATAAAAGCAATTCCACTTGAAGGTAACTTGGAAGGTCATTTCTGAAAGGTTTCTGACCTAAGCATCAGTGAGAAATTCTTCATCCCCAACTGCCATAGGGAATGTATGCCCTGGTGCCAGGTCTGTTTTGATCAATACAATAATTATTAGTTCGAGGATCCTTCTCTAGCAAAAAGAGGTCCCTTACCAATGGCCAACTTAGTTAACATAACAAACATTCAACACAACAAAATTTTACCTAACTGAAAGGACTCAGACATCTTTTTGAAGCGCTGTAACTGGGTCTGACATCACTCAGTGAGGGGAGACCATGGCTAGCTGGCTTTTCTCATCAGGGAAGCAAGATTTTTACAGGAGCCAGTTCAGATCAGACTGGATCAAGGGCTTTGACTGCACATGAGTCAACTCAGTGCAATAATTATTTTGACCATTTTTTCATGCCAGCATTTTCTCATCCCACAGAGCATTGATAAGAATTATCAGACCACTTTGTGCAGACATAGACTTGAGATGTAGTCTAGCACCCATTTCCCCATGTGGCCTTTATTCCCGCTCAATCTGGGACACACAGCTCACGTCACGGAAAACCTTACTGAGGGTATGGATCATGGTTTCGTGAGTCCCCCCCCCCCCCCCCCCGCCCATAGTATATTACAGTGTTTTCAAAGAACCTAGAGGGCACGCTTGAAACAATCAGTGCAACCCAGCTTAAATGAGCTCCTGCTGGCTAGGATAGCTGTAAATTTTTAAGCTACAGGATTTTAAAGACTTACAGTAGGTCATACATACCTTGTACATTTATAAGCATTATTGAGTTGGAAGATAATGACAGTCACTTGTTGCAGACTGAATGTGACATCTTTTTTCCTCATTATTCCTTCTCTCTTTATTAAAATAGAACGTAATAAATGTGGATACTGACTGAAGTCTCTATTTTATATTTCAAACTTGAAAATTTGGAACTTCCCATTTCCAGGTTTACTTCCAGACAGGTTTGAAAAGTGACAGGGCCAAGGCCATTAAAAATGCTGATTTTCTGCTGAGATCATATATAAGAAAACCATGTTGCTCTGATATTTCCTCTCTTCTTCCTAGGAAAATTCTAGGCTTTTAGCTTTTTAAAAAAATGGATGCATAGGATATAATTATTACTTCCTGGTGTCTTTTACAACAATTCCAATCTTTTAAAAGGTGCAAAGAGTCATTTAACTGGAAACTACAAAAACATATACAGAATCCTCTCCAAAAAAGTTTATACAGAAATTAAATATATTAGATATTAAAATCTGGCAAAAAGATGCAGCTTTCCTAAAGTAACAGAGTATCATACACGTTGGTTTTGTGGCAGATCTTGGAAATAGCTTAGATAGAACTTAACGTAGAAATAAAAACCCAGCACACATTTTCAACCCAAGTTATTTTTAGAAGAAAAATAAAAGTGACACAAGATAATGTACTTCAAGTTGGTAGCATATACAAGATTATTTTCTGTGTCTTAAGGTAGAAGGGCCAAATCACTGCAATGAGAAAATACAGAGAAAACATAAAAGCCCATTAATTTCAGAATGTTGGAGTGAAAAAGATAAAGAGTCCCAACTTTTTAGATAGATACACATGATTTAAATTAAAATGGAAAATGGGCTTTGAACCATGTATTGTTTCCCAAGAAAATAAGTTCTGAAAGTGCAAAATTACACCTTAAAAACTTCCCTTTTCACCTCAATGAGCAAACAACATCCAAAAACACATTTGGCTAAATAAAACAGAAGGCTTAGAAATCACACCATCTTGTCCTTCATTATCAGGGCTTGGCTTCAAACCTGGACTTTTCTGAGTGGGATATTTTGCAAAACAATGTTAAACAAGGTTGCTGGATCCAACTTACATATTCTCTAAAAAAAAGTCAAAGGAGAGCTGCCAATTTTTGTTTTAAAAGAAACCTCTAATGTAGAAGTTAGTGGACGCTAGGGCCAGAGGCTATTCCATCATCTGAACGAGGCCGCACACATCGAGTCCTTGGAAGCATGTCTTCTGGAGTTTATGAAACATTCTTTCTCTGTGCTCAAAAGTCAAACAATATCCAATAGCATCTTCTGTTTCTTGAATTCGTGGAAACAGCATCTACCTCATGCAAATTCCTCCCATGGTCCTTTGCATTCCTTGTCACCACTTATATAATACTCAGTGACTTCTCCAAGGAAGGTTACCTTTTCCCTCTTGATATGCATGTGTCTTTCTCCAGGAAAAAACCCACCTTGTACGACATCTGGACATTCACCGTCTTGGCTCCCTAACAGTTGCACCTCACAGGAAAGTAAGGTGCAGCACCCAGACATGGCCATAAGGGCTCAGATGGCCTCTGAGCCATGACAGCCTTTCCAATTTTTCCCTGATGTTTGAAAAGAAGGCTTAAAATTTAAAATGTTGTAGGGGTAATCCAAATTTCAGAAAAGAGTTCCACAGTTTGAGACTCTCTGCTTCATCTGCACTAGATTCCCAGTCATCTTCGTGCCCAGAGTTATGGTCAGGAGACTCTGGAAGGCTTCCAGTCTGGAGAGCATCCTCGAGTTGAGACCTGTCAGACAGATCCTCCTCTGAGTCAGGTCTCCAGGAACGATTCTGGCAGCAGTCTGAGTCGCAGCTGTGAAGTTTTGAGGATTGTAAGGATCTACACTGTAAAAAGAGCTCCAATGGCGAAGCCCTTCAGAGTTGTGTTCAAGGTCGGATTCTGAGAGTGAGCGATCACTGTCAAAACCTTCATCCTCACCTTCCTCATCCCTGTCCTCACCTCCCGAATCAGAACTTGTTTTGAGGTCAGTGGATGCACCTCCCCAAAAGTAAGGTTTTTGTACTACACGCTGGTCTGGCAGAAATGGGAAGGTCATCTATGTCTGAGGAGCCAACTACACTTCTTTGGTCCTCCCCAGGCTCTCGTTCCCTAGGTACCTCACAAGATGGACAGCTTTCCGAAGGGCCCTGTTTTCCCGAAGCAAGAGGAACCTCTTGAGTCAATTCTACTTTTTCTTCCGTGGGTTCCTGGGCAGTTCCGGGAATGGCTCTATCAGGGGGAACATACTGTGTCGGACCATCTCTGCAGGGCTTTGGAGCTATCTGGAGAAGGCTGTGTTCCTCCTCCAGGCTGTGGTAACCATCGCCTTGGTTGGGTGTGGGTAACGCTTGCCCCTTGCTAGCCTGCTGAAGGAATTTCAGCAGTTTCGTGTGAATATGATGAATTTCTGGCAGGCCTTCTCTAGAAAGAGTGGACATCCCTGCCAGGTGGAGCAAGTGAGCTCTGTCTGCCTTCAGGGGCTGGGGATGAGAATGGTCCTCAGGCCCACAGCTGCTCAGTGCTTACTGTCCAGATATCGGCTAGCTCGCCACTTCGACGCCGTTCTGATAGCTAGACTCTACCCAGGGAAGGCCGTCCAGAGGAGAAGTCTTCAGCAAATAGGAGACGGTGCTGAAATTGCTTAAACACTGAATGGTTCGAGGCCAGGAGGAGCAGGGGCTAAGTGCCCCCTCAGAAAACAGCTGGGCTCTAAGGCTACTCCGCAATGGCTTCCTGCTCCCCTTAGCTGCTGCTCCAGGAGAAAAGCATGGGCCACGGAGGCCAAGGCTCTTCCCTCGGCTCCACGTTGCAGTTCTAGAGCAGGGTACGAGCACTGCCAGCAGATCTCCTCCTCTGGCCTGTCCAGAAGACCTGCAGCTGGGTCGGCAGGCCGACGGTTCCAGCCGTAGGGAACGCAGAGATTTCTGCGCCACGAGGGCAGCCGGGTCCACCTGACCCTTCGGGGCTCCCTGGGCCCCGAAATCTAGACATCTGGTCAGAATCATCCCACCCCAAAGCTGGCTCCAAATCAGCAGCTTCTGAAGCAAACTGAGGAGTGGCGTGAAGATCTGGGCAAGCAGCTTCATCCAGTAGCTGGTCCGAGGCTCAGGCCGGGGACAGGAAACCGTTTTGGGGTCCCCGGGAGCTCTGCAGCACGAGGTGTGGGAAACCTGCCAGGACCTGGTTGTGAGGACCCAGGGAAGAAGGGCAGCCGGGACAGAGGGCCCGCCCAGGTCCCAGGCCGGCCCATGGCAGGTCTGTGCCGACTCTATCGCCCCTGCTCTTGCAGAGTCTAGCGAGGTGCGGGCCTAGGCGGCTGGAGCTCGCACGCGAGCCAGAGAGGCCTCCAGGGTCCCCCCCGTGCTTCGCAGCGGAGTCGGGCCCCCAGCCCACCCGTGGGCCTGCAGAAGAGCCACACAGTAGCGGCTTCGGCCACCTGACTGTGACACCCTCACATGTGTTATTCCTCTCTGTAAGTCTCTGGAGCCCAATTACTGAAACTTAAAAATGAAGCACTTCAGTGCGTGACTATGAAACCAGTAGGAGTAATTAATACTAAAAATTGTAATCTATTTACAAGCCTTCCAAAACACACACAGTAATAGGCAAAAAAACAATGCTTGACAAAGACATTTAATTATATAATTTTTACTTTGAACTTTTTTTTAATGTTCATATTCCTACTTAAAAATGCCTGTCGTATTATATTACCTAATGTTAATTTTATTTCTGTGTCTGAGTATAATGAGATAAATGTTGTCAAATCCAGTAGGAGTATATGTATTGTACTGAAGAATCTGGTTTTATCAGGATGCTTTCCTACTGGAAAAAGAAAGTCCAACCCAAATGATCTTAAACAGTATAGACAGCTATTGGCTCACGTAACTCACTAGAAGTAAGGTTGGGGGCTGGGTTTAGGGTTCACCTGGATGCGTGGGTCTGGCTTTGTTAGAAGTTCCATCAGCTGTGCTCTCTTGTGGGTCTTGTTTCCTTCATCCTGACAAAGAAACGCAGCAGTGTGCCTGGCTCCGTAATCGTGGAGTGCAAAGAGAGATATACCAATTGAAAATGTGTTCCACTAAATTAAAAAAAAAAAAGAAAGAAAAAAATAGGGGGAGAGAGAAGAAGAGGGAGACAGAGAAATAGAGGGAGGAAACAAGGAATGAGCCACATAACAGATTTTAGAGATGGCGGTTTGGTGTGTGTCTGGAGAAATGCCCTCGGGTGGACACCGCGGTGCGGCACTCCCTTCTGGATGCAGGTGTCTCCATCTTCCTGCTCCCCCGTCTTTGACCTGTAGGTCTCTGTCCTCATGATTGCCACCTCACGGCCTTAACATGGCTGCTGGGTCTCCAAGACTGACATCTACAGTTCAGGACAAAATCAAGTCTGCCCACTTGTACCCTGATCGAGGAGAAAACAAAATTTTCCGGGAAGCCACACCCAAGAGATCTCTGCTTCTGTGCTTCTGGCAAGCAATGGGTCATACCCAATGTCTACTTTCCCCTCTTCTTTATTGCTAGAACTGTGACTCTTTTCAGCAAGGCAATGTGTCCATTAAAAAACTCACACATCTTCTCTTTCTCATCCAGCCCCCCAAATGCCCTCCAGCCCCCCAAATGCCCTCCTCCCTGTCAGCTGTTCTCTGTATCTATGAGTCTGTTCTATTTATTTTATTCTTTAGATTCCACATATAAGTGAAATCATATGGTATTTGTCTTCCTTTGTATGACTTATTTCACTGAGCATAATGAAAAAGGTGAAGGGATTAAGAAGTACAAATTGGTAGTTACAGAATCACAGAGTTGTAAATTACATCATAGAGATTATAAACAATAATACTGTGATAACTATGTATGGGGCCATGTGTGTGCTTGAAATATTGGGGGACCACTCTGTAAGGTACACAATTGTCTAACCACTATGTTTCATATTTGAAGCTAATACAGAATAATGTTGAATGTAAATTATAATTGAAAAATAAAAATGTAAAAATTAAAGTAATTTAAATAAAAAATTGAAATAGAGATAAATCTGACAATGGAATATTATTTAGCAACAAAAAGGGATAAACAATACTTCTATCATTAAAAAATGAACTATAGCAGTACAAAAAATAAGTCTCCTACCCCATTAAGGTTTATTTGTGTATTCTGACTTTCCAGAAAAGAATTTTAAAGCATTTCAATAATATATGTTAATTAGGTTGAAAAAAATACATATCTCTCCAGGCTTAAACTTTCCAGATTTAGCAAAAACAAAACAAAACAAAAAACAACAGGATGCCCAGCAGGGAACATACCGTACATACTTTATACAAAAAATTATTTGCTTATCTGAAATTCACATTTAACCAAATATGCTGTATTTTATCTGGCAACCCTACCTCAAGCTTTCTTAATGGTAGTGTGGCAGTGAAAGAGACAGTCTGCTAAGAGTCTCCGGGAAACTCATTAGACATGCTCCTTTTGTCCTTTGCACTTGGCCTTTTCCCTTCTTCCTTCCTGGACTTTGGGCAGAATGCCTAAAGCTGTTTTGCAACCAGGAAAATATAAGCCATTTAAGGATTGCAGAAGAATAAGGAGAAGCCTGGTTTCTGGAGCGGCTCTGACTTGCTTATCCTCACATTCCTTGTTATATAAAAAGCCCTTATTTGGTGAAGTCACTGTAGTTCAGTTTTGGTTACATGCTGCCAAATGCAGTCCTAACCGATGTAGCTGCCCTTTGCTGGAGGGGTGAAGTAGGGGCTGGCTAGTGGTTCAACACACTATTTTGTTTTCCTCCTTGTCACACAGGTAGACCACACTCCCAGACCTCTGCAGTTAGGTGGAGCTGTGTGACTGAGTTCTGGCAATGAAATGTGGTGGAAGTTATGTATGCAACTTCCATGCCTGATCCCTGTTCCTGACCTTCCCGTATCTGCAGCAGGAACGCTAGGGAATAGTGGGGACACTGGATGAAAGCAACCTGAATCCAAGGAAACCTTGTGGAGTGGTCCCTTCCCACTGTGTACTGACCTGAATTGCATGTGATGTGAACAAGAAATAAATTTTTCTAGAGTCGGGTTCCATGGGGTCAACATTATCTGTTGTAAGAGACTGTTGCAGGCCTAGCACTTCAAGCCAGAATCCTCAGATTCACTTATTCAATCACACATCTTCTGTCTACCATCTAATCAGTGGGATAGAAAGTGCTGATTGGCTTAAAGAAAGCATGGTGCATCTTGGAATTGGAGCTGGGGCTAGCTTTCCCTGAGGCACATGATCGGTCAGGGTTCCATCAGGAGACAGAGTAATTTGAGGAGAGTTTAATAAAGTGACTATTTACAAAGGTGGGAGGGGTATAGGTAATCCACAGAAGATGGAGTGTCCTGTGGTTAGTAACAGCAGATCCTTAGCGCCCCTTATGTCTGAAGGGTTGGCTGGGGTGGTGAATGGTTTCCAGAACTTAGAGGCAAGAGTACCATAGGTACAGATGGCCTGTGGGGAGAGGGCTGCTTGTCCAGTCTTATGACCTTTGGCTGAGGGAAGCAGCCAGTCTGCATGGAGGAAGCCTGAGGGAACAACCACCCCGGCCTTACCCTTCTCCCGTCCTCTGTTCTCCTGCAGGGGTTCTCCATGGGCCGCAGCCACCTGGGAGCCAAAGGCCATGAGTACCCAAGACAGAGTCCATGCAGGTCAGGCTCCCAGGACGAAGCCGAAAGGAAAAGGAAGAAGAGCAGATCTGGAGGGGACATCCAGCACAGGCTATGGGTGCAAGGAGTCCACATCCAAGAGGATAAGAAATAGTGGGGAGCAATCCACAGTTGCTACCTCGCTGGTACCTCTTAGGCCCTGGGGACTAACTATAGGACTGAAACTTATTTTCAAGACAGAAAACTCTTTTGGCCATATGACAAGTACATAAGAAAACTTCTGAATTTTCACTCGCACATGATAAATTCCAAATTCTGTTAAAATGTCAAATAACTTATTTATCAAAGCATTAGAGTTGCCAGGACAACAGAATTTAATTTAGTAGTGTTTGATTTACACATTTGCTTCAGTTCTTCTGCCAGAGCTACTTGTTTTAATTCTGTCTCCATAGGTTTTGAAAATGCTAAGAGCAATTATGATTATCAGTACTATCCACTGCTATATATATATATTCCAGGGCCTGTTTTATTGGCCAGGACGGTTTGATCTCTTGTAATTGGTTTTACTCTAGGAAATCTTGTAGCAATTGATGCTGAATACAACCTTAGGTTTGTACTTTTGGTACTGAATTAACCATATTGATTCACACTTGATAGCTAATTATTCTTGTATATTCTTAACATTATTTTTGTGCCTGCTGATATTAATTATAATAGCCCTAGTGATGCAAAGTTAAATTATATGTTAAATTGTTTTGAAGATTCTCATGCATCTTCTCCTAGAAAAATTTGCCTTCACTGCATGTTTATGAAATTTTTAGTGACAATCACTGTCCTACACTACCATATCTCTGTAAGTTAGGTAGAGCAGGTATTATTATTACATAAAAATTGTGGTAAGTGATTAATGCTTATTATAGAAGAGTCATAAATATATCTAAATATAACATTAAAATGAAAATCATCTTTGTTCTACCACCCAAATATAACTTTAATATAGTGGTATTTATCTTTTCATAATTTTATCTAAGGTTGATAAATTTTTCTTCTTACAAAATGGAATCCCACTGAATATACTGCTCTCTAACTTGTTTTCTTACTTACACCATGAATTTTATTAAAAATGTACTTCTACAATGTCACTCTTAATAGCTGTGATGAATTCCACTACAGATGTATTGTCCTTTATTTAAATACTTCTTTGATTTGTTTCTAGCTTTTTGCTATTACATATAATGATTTGAAAAATTCATTCAAATTACTCATCTTTGAGCTCTTGTTCAATTATTTAGTAAGGACAATTAGAAATAGAACCACTGGGCAACATGGTAAACAAAGCATAAAGGGTTTTGATGCAGATATAATTTTATTTTGCAAAAAGTTTCCCTTCAGAATCATCTACTAATTTGCCTTGTTTTAGTCATGAATTATTTACTTTTGCTTTTGTAATTTTGGATAGTACGATGCAGATGACACTGACAAATTCTTGTTTTCATGTCTATGTTTTACTGGGAGTATTAGCAGTGAGCATTATCAGTTGCATGCAGCTGATATGGAAGGCACTGGTTTCAGCAGAATAGTCATTTATTCAGAGGTAGCTCTCTGAATCCTTGGGAGGGCAGGGGGCCCTGGTGCAAGGTCAAGCCACTGGGAAAAATCATGAACACCACGGAGTAGAGCTGATCTGGTAAAAAAAAAAAAACAAAAAACCCAAAAACCTCTTCTGCTGCCATGAAACATTAAATGTCATCGTTTCATGCCTACCATTGCAGCAACTCTGTTAATGCCCCATCAGAGCCCCACTGCTCCTTTCCTGATCACGGTTTCTGAAAGTCTCTGTGATTCTCCACCCGAGGACTGCTTCTGGCAATGCTCTACCCACCTCCGGTAGGCAGGTTGGATGTCGTGGAGTGTTAATGAGCTCAGGACATATGAGAATCAAGAGATGTCTTGGTCTGCTCAGGCTGCCAAAAGAAAATGCCAGAATGAGTGACTTAATAGAATTTTCTTTTTAAAGATTTTATTTATTTATTTTTAGAGAGAGGGGAAGGGAGGGAGAAAGAGAGAGAAACATCAATGTATGGCTGCCTTTCATTCATCCCCTACAGGGGACCTGGCCCACAACCCAGGCATGTGCCCTGACTGGAAATTGAACTGGCAATGCTTTGGTTCGCAGGCTGGCACTCAATCCACTGAGCCACACCAGCCGGAGACAGAATTTTTTTTTCTCTCACCATTCTGGAGGTTGGGATGCTCAAGATTGAGGCTGAGCCTGATTTAGTTCTTGATGAGGACTCTCTTCTTGGTTAGAATACTGCTTTCTTCTTGCTATGTCCTCACATGGCCTCCCCCCTGAGTGTGCATGGAGAGAGAGAACACTGAGTCTCTCTTATGAGGACACTAATCCTATCAGATCAGGGCCCCACCCTTATGACTTCATTTAATCTTAATTAATTCCTTACTCCAAGTGGTGGGGGTAAATGCAGACAACTGTACTTGAACAACAGTAAAATAATAAAAAAACAAACAAACAAAAACAAAACAAAACAAATTACAGTGGGGACCAGAGATATATGTTTTATCAAAAAAAGTAAATAAATAATTCCTTACTCCAAATACAGCCACACTGATGGGATAGGGCTTCAAAATATGAATTTTGTTGAATTCACTGGGGCACACAAACATTCAGTTCATAAGCGAAGATAAATATTTCAGATTCCTCACCCTCAGCAGGGCTAACCCTGAGGCTTGTTCTGTACCATCTTCCAGAGGGTTCAGCACGACTGAACCGCAGGTGTTCCCACGGCAACCTATTTACTGAGGCATCCTGTTTGACTTTCTTCTCTTCTCCAACTTCCTGACCAGCACTTCCTGTGAGCATGGGCCAAATAAACTGCTTGTCTTCAAATCGTTATCTCAGGGTCAGCTTCTGGGAGAATCCATTTGACAGGTAGCTTGGGCCAGTGGACTTATTCCTGAAGGAAAGCCGCCACGGACATTAGAGAAGGAGCATGCGGCACTGTTCCCGCTTCTCGTGCTCTGGGTCCGTGTCTGGGGAGGGGGTAGGGGGCGGGGGTGGGTGGAGAAGGGGACAGGGGGGCAATGCTGCCCACCAGCACGTTGGTTGCAAGGGAGGTGGACAAGTACCTGGCACAGTCATGAGTTTTCAGGAAGGAGTCAAACTCAGGAAGGAGTTTCAAAGCCTAGGCAGTCAAAAAGAACAATATTCTTTATGAGGGGCCATCTGCGTATTTTTGCTGGGTTACTCTATTTTCTTGACGTGGAAACAGGTTGTATTCAGACCTGTTTTGAAAGCCGCTGTCAGCATACAAAATACTGATGTTATTTTCTCCCTCTTTTTCATTCAGTTCCACTCTTCTGTTTCAATTACAGAGGGAGTAATAAGGCATTTGCTGTGGTTGCATAAAAATAGAAAATTATCTACCAACAACACTTAGGCTGACTAAGAAATGGAGTGAGAAATTCTACCCAGGTAAATACCCGGGGGGTTTGAGTCCACAAGTTGGAGAACTTTTTTATAAATGCAATTTCTCAGTGCTTTTTATACTAACTTATATAAGTGATGGTGAATCCTCTAGGGAAAATACTTAGCTCAGGATTTCTGAAGTTCTGATGTGGGAGCTTTTGTCCATCTGCGCCTGGATAATGGCTGCATGGAGCCTGTCCTGGGAAAGAGACAGTTTGTTAGTAATGAGGAAGAAGCACGTACATTCTTCTCCCTCATCGCGAATCCTGTTGCGAGAAAACAAGAAGCATGTTAATCAGTGCAGATTTTAAAAATGTACCTACAGTAATGAGTTGACTCAGGAATCTCCAAGAGCATAGGAACGTTATTCCCAAGAACCTTATTTTCTCAATCATGAAGTATGAATTTTAAAAATGAGTATGCAAATTTGCTTCCAATAAATGCACTGTCAAACCTACTAATTCTAATATGCCATTTCTTGTCTGTAGGGAGTTTACTGTGATCTGAGCAGAAATTCTCAGGATACATTGCCTTAGGTACACATTTGCTAATGATACCACTACTTATAAATGAAAACATTTTCTTTTTTTAAATATATACGTTACAAACTAAAAAAAGAAAAAGTGAATCAACTCTATGCAGTCTGTGCTAATGCCAGTTGCTTGACATACGTGTTTCCAGAATGTGGGTGGATTGAGAAGAGATTACAGATAATGCAACAGGAATTCCAGGAGTTTTTTCTTTTTACCTCACAAAAATAATAATGATAAAAAAGCTTACATTTAGATGATACTTTTATAAACACAATAACCTTAGCTACCACTTAGGAAGTGCTATTCACATCGATTCACATTTAACAAAACAACTTTGTGAGGTACATAAGACAGGTCTTTTTCTCTCTTTGTGACCTTCACAGACTTCTTTCTACTGCCAATGTTATTGATTACCTGGTGTCATGAAATAAAGATGGTGGGATAGACATCGACCCTGACAGGAAACTGAAAGACTGTGCAAGGTTCTAGAAAGCTAGAGAGAGGAGAAGAAGTTTGAAAATGCACGAAGCCACAACAAGCTTCTCTGTGGAATATTCTTTCAAATGTCTATGAAAAAAATTCTGATCGAGTTTGCTTTCTCAACTTTGATAAGTCCTAAAAAGTTATATGACATTACCAGTGTTAATTTGTGAGATTGAAAGAAACTTTTCTAAACTATCAATAATAAATCACGTTTTTTGATTAACCATGCTAGAGGAAAGACTGACTTATTGTATTCTCTCTATGAGAATACATTTCAAAATTGGTGCCATCAAGAATATGCAACCAGAAGTGCAGGAAAAAAGTCCTAGAGAGGTATGTCAGACAGTCAATTAATAAGCTTACTCGTCTTCTAAGTTATAGATCTTTGCGGTGTTTATGGTATTTGTCACTTTCTGAAGTTTGTAAACATTTTTCCTTTTTAAAAATACATATTTATGTTCACATTTGCTTTGTATTTAATAATTTTGGATTTTTTTCCTTAAAAAAGTGCTCCAGAATTATATAAGCTTCAGGACCCACAAAATCTGGTTATTCCACGGCTTCCTACCCATGAATGTGCTAGTTATGCCCCCAGATAAATTCTGATGTGCCCAGAGGAGATTATTTTTAGATGAGGTCTTTGGAATTCTGCCTCTAAAAGTGAAAATATCACACTCTGTTTGTTCATCTGGTCACTATGTCAGGGAACAACTTTTTCACAGCATAATTAATTAAGTGTGAGATGGAGCCCAACACAGTCAAAGAGATTAGTTAGACCTGTTTCTGAGAAGCACAGTTGCCTTCTTTTGTTGTGAACTTGACAGATAGTTGAAGTAATAGCCACCTATGTCTTGGTGGCCTAGTCTTAGTATTTGTCCCTGTTCATATGGTGAACACAATTCTGCGGTGGGAGAGAATTAGCCTGCTGCTGGAAAATTCAAAATGCCTGTCTGCATTGATCCAGGTGTGCCAACTGACTCAGCAGACTTCTGTTTTGATTTGTGGATGCCCACACCCTCCCATGTATTCAATATTTTGAGTGCCTACTTGCAAATATGTCAGGAGTTATGGTCATTGTGAAATACACTTAGGATCTGTCATTTCACACGATCTATTTTGACTAATCCGGTTGATAAATGTAGCTAGCAGTCTTCGATCAGAGCAGTGAGGGATGCAGGTAGAAACAGAATTGTAGTGAAGTCACAGGTGCCACCAGGTGCTCTGGAGCGAGGACAGCCCCTCATAGAGTTTTCCCACTGAGGCAAGAGGGCTGGCCCCTGTTCCCCTGCATTCACAGTCTTTGGTGTGAGCTGGCCCAGGCGCATGCTGGACTCACTCCTCCAAGAACTGAGGGTGCCATCTCTTCCCACCTAGGTGTTCAGCAGACACCATGTAGGAGCTTGAAATATGGCTCGGTGGCAGTCCTCAGAATAATACTACAAATCGGGCTCCCTCACTCCCAACCCATTGTCAAAAATGCTGTATGCAGCACAAGGCTGTGGGGCGAGAGAATCAGATTCTAAATGCAATTAGTAAGGCATGTGGAGTTTTCAAGGGTTTTGTGACAGGATTTCTTTGTTTTTATCTTTTGAATCTTTCAAGAGTTCAAAGAAGCTGACAGATTTTAAAGAATCTAATGATTCATTCTGGTCCGTCTCTGTTAGGTGTTTGGAGACAGGTTTAATGGACAGAAAATATTAGATTAATAGTGAGTGGTTAAGTTCCTGAGAGACAGAACAGTCACTCTGGATTATCACATAACTTGACAGGTTTTCAGGGAATGCTAGGGGAGGGCCCATTGCAGAGTAGGCCCTGGGTGATCTGGCGTGACAGAGGAAGAGCTACATTACTCTGCACAGGAAGAGCAGCAGGCCCTGGCGGCAGGGGCTGGCCACTGGAGGGGAGTGGATGGGAGACCACGAAAGCACGGTGGCAGTGGGAAGGGTTGTACATGGAGGAATGGAGCCAGGGGAGATCCTGGGGTAAGAATGGATAAGGGACTGTTCGACCAAAGATTCTTGGTGTTCCAATTGGAATTTTAGCTGTGCTCTACTTCTGTAACCTGTTCCTGTTGCCCCAAATCTGCACTCCATGTCTGCTATCATGCCCCTTCAAAATGGTGGTGTTGTGAGGAAGGAAGGTGTCAAAGCTGTATCCAGTGGGGTGCGTGGCACAGAAGAGAGGCAGCATACACAGAGGCAAAACCAGGAAATGGAGGAATCCAGAGAAACTGGGACGTGGAGGCTCCTATGAGTTGCACCTTTGTGTCCCCGTAAATCCGTATGTTGAAGTGTAACCCCCAATGTGATGGTGTTTGGAAGCGGGGTCTTTGGGGGGGTGGTCGGGTTGTGAGGATGGAGTCCTCATGAATGGGACTAATAATGCCCTGATAAAAGAGACACCAGCAAGATCGCTCATCACTTCCCCCAGGTGAGGTTACAGTGAGAAATGCCATCTATGAATCAGGAAGTGGTTTCCCACCAGACCCTGAATCTACCAGCGCCTTGATCTTGGACTTCTCAGCCTCCAGAACTGTGAGAAATAAATGTTTGCTGTTTAAACCAGAAATGATATTTTTGATATAGCAGTCTGAGGGACCTAAAACCCAAAGAGCCTAAGAAAAATGCAAAATTCTACCATCCTGTTTATCCTCCCAAAACATCCCGTGGGTAAGGGAAAGGTCTCTGAGTTTTCTCTGATGCAGATGGGGTGCAAGTCAGGTTTATCAGGAGCTGAGAGAACAAGGGGATCCCAGCAGGCTGAGACACCTGGGCAGGAGACGGCTGTGGCCCAGGGCAGAAGTTAGCGTGCAGAGAAGGCTGGCGAAGGGTGTGACACCTGGGAGGTGGTACTCTAGAGTGGCGCTGGGTTGTTTTCTTGTTCTCCATATCTTATTCACATAGCCCCTCCTCCTTTTGAGTCATTACATAAAAATATGTATCAATAACGAATTACTGCTTTCAAAACTTAGAAATTCCTTCATCTTTATACTCCATTCCCTAAGAAGAAAAGCTCCAGGACATATTGTAGAACAGCAGTTCTCAGTGCTGGCTGCCCATCAAAATTACCTGTGGAGCTTTTAAATATACAAATGTTTGCTACAGATTCAAAATTTCTGGCAGCAAGACCTTGGGCATCTGTATGTTTAAACAACCTCGCAGGGATTCTGATGCATAGCCAGGGCCGGGCGCCACGGCTGTGGAAAACCGTGTGATAAAATTCACCAGAAGAGAAATAACTCTTCACAAGTTGAAGATCAAAATTAAATATGTCATTATTTTTAGAGGAATCTATGCCAATGTAGCCTCATCATGCTTTTAGTTTCTAAGTATGAGAGCCATCATAACTGCTAACTAGAAATGTGAGAAAATGAAATAACATCCCAGAAAATTGCACTTCATGGAAAATGCTGCTGTGCATTTCCTTAGCAGCAAAGCTTGGGTGTGTATTAAAGAAAGGATAGGAGTATAAAGGAAAAATTTAAAACATGATCCTAAGCTTTTAAAAAAATGCTTAGTTGTGTCACTCACAGAATATACAATTATGAGATTGGGTAAAAGTGACAGTGAATGAATGGTTACATTTTTTTTTAAATTTTCAAATTGTTTGTTTAAGAAGAGTCCTGGTACAGGACAGAAATCGAAGAGTCTCCTTGAAGCCAACAGAGTAGAGAGATTTGAACATACAGAGCTATTGGCCAGCATCAATAATGCCAGTTTAAAGTCAGTGAAACAAAAAGTCTCTGGAGGGTTTTGTATAGGTATAACACCAATTACTTTGGCTGTGCGTACATATAGCTCCTGTGCAATAAATTTTGAAGACATTTTCTAGAGTCCTTATAATTGATATCAAATACCACCACATTTACATTTGATTATAGCATATTTTGGTAACGTTGATTTATTTAGAACTTAAAGAATGTTTATTTTAAACTCTAGGGATAGTAGAAGTGAAGCATGTGGTTACATGATATGAAAACAATGAAGATGAGTTTGTTTTTCAACTCTTGGCATTATAGTTACTCAATGAAAGGGCTGACATCCAGCATTCAGCTAGTCACCGAAGGCACCTGTCCCATGTTTGAGAGGCTTGGCTGGTTCATGGATGACATAGATTCAGAGGGAATAAAAGCCCTTTTTGGTGAAAGATAGTTGGTTTGATTACTTGAATATGTTGTATATTTGGATATGTTGCAATTTTCTGCTGAACATCACTATGATGACTTGGAGATTTATGTTTAGAAAACATCCTAAACAGGGTTCATAAGTCAACGACCACACCCCCTGAATGCGCCCAGTTTCATCTGAGTAGGGTTAATGTCACGGCTGTCACTCAAGCTGAGCCAGGTGTGTTTCCTCATTTATTACTGTCTGCTTTTCTTCCTTGTGGTTTAATCTTTATGAGTGATCTCTTTCAAAACAAAAACAAAAACAAAAACAAAAACCTGCAGCTCTTCCTTTCACAAGGTTAACCGTTTCTACCTGAAACTCCTAGAGTGGGTGTTTGGAGTAACTTGACAGTAATCCTGATAGGAAAAAAGAGAAGGAGCCAGGCTTAGGAAATATTTAATTTTATCAGTTAATAACTTAGGACATTCTAAAGGATGCTTAGAAATGGGAGTCAGTTTAGATTACTCCCTTCCCTTCCTCACTTATGTCCTATTTATCTATCCATGTCTCATCTGTCTAGTCTAGCTGTTGACCACCTGTTAAGTCCATCCCCATTGCACTGCCTTATATGACCCATCCCATTCTCGTTCTTGGACATGTCATTAACTTCCTGTTTGATTTCCCTGTAGTGACATTTGCTGGTCTGGTCATATTGGTCTGTTACAGTTAGGATCCTTTTGGTAGTCAATGATTGAAAATTCCAACCAAAGTGGCTTATGCAAGAAAAGAGAAATTTATTGGCTCACGTAACTAACTGTGCAAGGACAGGTCTCAGGGGAGCCTTAAAGTGGTCTCAAAAGTTGGGCGAAGGACGTGCTCCTCTGCCTGCGCTGGGCCCCTCTCCCACAGTGGCAGCCGGGCTGTGGAGCGGCTTTGTAAGACTTAGAAACAAGTGCCTTTCCCTTAAGTAAACATCGTTTGTTAGTATATGTTATTTCTTTAACAAGAATGATTCCAAAATCATCCTGTAAAGTTATATAAATCAAATTATTGAACATGAAGTAATAAAAATTACTAATTAGCTCCAAATTAGTAATGAAAAAATCGAAGTCTGTACTACTTGATAATTTGTTGTAAAATAGTTACATGCCTTGCCTTTGGCATGAATGCTTACTTGTTGCAATAACTTCTTTTCTATTAAAAAAATGGATGCTATTTTGATAGTATTTCCTGTAACTTTGTAGAATTTAAATATGTAAGAATACATTTTAGTTGTGAAAAGTTACATTCTTCAATGGGGAAAATATAGTAGCTGAACATTTTATCTTTGAATTTGGAACATTTAAAAGTGATATGTGTTCAGCCCTGGCTAGTGTGGCTTAGTGGATTGAGTGCTGGCCTGTGAACTGACAGGGCACTGGTTCAATTCCCAGTCAGGGCACATGCCTGGGTTGTGGGCCAGGTCCCCCAGTGGTGGGCATGCAAGAGGCATCCAATCACTGTATCTTTTTCACATCCATGTTTCTCTCCCTCTCTCTCTTTCTCTAAAAATTAATAAAATCTTTTAAAAAAGTGGTATGTCTTCTAATGGTAACTAGACTTTTATGATAATTTCATAATGCATATAAATATTAAATCATTACAATGTACACCTGAAAGTAATAGGATATTGTATGTCAATTATATTCCATTTAAATATGCATGTAAAAAGATGCAAAATTAAAAAAAAATCATACTAAAGAAATCTCTGTGACAACAAATAGTTCTACAGTGGAAGTAACAGCCTATGTGGGCTTCCTCACAGGATTGTGGAAAGATTTAAGGACATGTGCATGGAAAATGTATGATATTGGGCTTGAGTAAGCCCTCAGTCAGTATTGGTTGTAACTATTATCAGTTCTTACTCAGCCTTAGGTTGTGCAGTCCACTTGTTTTTCTTCTTTTGTCCTTCTGATTCTCAGTGGTTGCTCTAGAATTTTTATAGAAGGGCTTTGGACAAGCAACCTGGTTGGCCAGAGCTCTGTAGGACCTGGATGGAAACTGTGTTTGCACAGCAAGTTCATCCTTCTTCAAACTTGGATTGCGTGTTTGGGTGATTGGGGGAAGGCTAAGGAGATTGCAGAGTGGGCGGGTATGGAAGCTTTACCCTGACTGGCCGTGACCCTGCTGGCCTAACGCCATCTCAATCTCTAACATCCGGAATTCTTTGCAGTCATAAGTTACCAGCTTTCTGCCCACCTCTGGCTGTTGGCTGTATGTGCTCGGATCTCTGACTTCTTGAATCCCTAGGCTGCTGCAGCGTCCAGGTCTCCAGGTGCTGACCAACTGCATCCCCTCATACTTCTGGCCTCATTCCTATTTACAAGGTCACCCTTCCCTCCCACCCGGGTGCCTAGCTCACTGCCTCCTCAGTACATTTGGACATGCTCTTCCCTCTGCGTGAAGTGTCCTGTCCCTCTTGGCTGCTTAGCAAACTTCTCATCCTTGAACACTCAACTCTGAGTAAATTGGGGAGCTTTTCCATCTGCGGAAAAGCCAGGCCCTAGGAGGCTCTCACAGCATGTCATTGGTATTGAGGATGTTTGTGTATTTTACCTGTTTCATTGTTTTTAGACTGTGAGCACCTTGACGCCAGGAAGTTTATCCTATAACTTTTTATTTCTAGTGTTTATTACAATGACTGGTATTAAAAAAAAAAACAACCAAAAAACTTTGTTGAATTGGAGCAATGAATGAATGAGGTGCCTAGAAACTGCATTGCCTAGAAGAAGTAGATCTCTTCATGGGACAATGAGTTACATATAAAGCACCTTCTACTGCATAAATCATTAAAGAAACAAAAACCTCGGGGCCTCTTTGAGAAGAGCAATCAGTAACTCCCTTCCCTGTAATGCTCCTGCTAAGCCTATAAAGGAGAGATTCTGAAGACTTGGCTCTTTACACACCTTTGGCTATCAATCCTTCAATGACTCCCTCAGCCCCCAAATCTCCTGCCTGATTTCCCATTTTGCATGTTGGGGATGTTTTCTGTCTTCAATGTTTTGTGAGAAAGCTTGTGGGGACTACAAAGGGAGGGGCTAGGAAAATAATCTTGAAGTAGATGGGATTTGTTTTTTGACAAGAATGACTCACTGTGTAGACTGCCTGCAGCTAAAAACAACATTTTTAAAATGTACCAATTGTCAAAGACTTTGGGCAGAAGGTCAAATAGTTACATAACAGGACTACAGCAGCTAGTGGCAGAGGAGGGGCTCATACTTTTCTCGCTGAGCAGGCCTTTCCTACCTATGCCAAGATAACAACACACATTCCCATTAGTAATGTCAGGCGTTGTCCTGGCAATGGGATAGGACATTCCAAAGATAAGAGCTTTCATTGATGGGAAAAATCTTGGCTGTGACTTCCTACCTAACCTAGGTATCTAGGTCTTATAAAGAAGTTTCAGCTAATCCCAATATTGGATAGTAGGTAAGAATTCAAAATCCAGAGGTGATCATTTCCTAAGGTATATAAATATGTAATCACTATGTTGTACACGTGAAACTAATATAATATTGTATGTCACTGTAACTGAAAAATAAATAAAAATAAAAAGAATTCAAACTCCAAAGGCAAATGGTCTGGGTTTAAGTTCAGGTTCTTGTACTTACTAGTTGTGTGGTTTTGGGCAAGTCACTTACTGTCTACATGCCTTACTTTTCTCCTCTGTAAAGTGGATTATAATGCTACTACTGATCTTTGAAGAGTAAAGTAGTCAATGTATGTGAAGTCTGACATATCATAAGCATTCCAGAGGTGTAATGCTCTGCCAGATTCAGGAATGCTTGGGGTGGGAGTGCAGGTGGGAAATCGGCAAATTGTGTAGAAATACCTGTGGATGTGCCTGAAACAAACATCTTTAAACCTGCATCCTTCTATTTTAAGTAAATTTTAAGTTCTCTCCATCAACAAAAAATACTTAAAAGCATTATCAATTATAAACAGGGGAAGAACTACAAAGGAAAAAATGATTAGAGAGCAGTGCCCAGTTCCCTCCTAGAAACATACCTGTTCCCGGTCCTGAGAGAAAGGAGAAAGTTGAATTCTGAGAAGGTAATTTGGAAGCATTCAGATATCACTTCTTTCAAACACTGCAATATAGCTATTTAATGGAAAGGACATATCTATTGTATAGCTTTATTTACTTGCTAATTAACAGCACTTTATTTTAATCTTTAAGCATCATTATAGTTATTCTATGTTCTATGAATAGGTTTCAATATCAGTAACAGTTTGAACTCCTAGATCTTTTGTCCCTAACAATCCTTTAAATATTTGGTATACGCAGATTAGGACACCTAAATTGCATGAAGAGATTAATTACATTGAATAATCACTTCTAATAATAAACAAATGGATCATCTGTACTTCAAACTAGCCTCGATGATCCTGCTTCCCAACTTCTTATTGACTAATGAGAGAGGATACCAGATCTAGGATCCTTTTGGTGTCTTTTCAGTCAATTAATAATCAAATATTGAGTGCCTATTATGGGCCAAGCTTTGTGCTGGGGCTGTGAAATGAATTATCCATAATATCCCATCACTCAAAGAGTTTATAATTTAGTAGAGCTGATTGCTTTCCTTTTGCCCTTATCCCAAAACACCTCAATCCTGGGATGATGTCTGGAATTTTGAAAAATTTTAAAAAGGAAATTTGATTTAAGCTGTTATTCTGCACCAGCCACAGGTGAGAAGCTGTGATGTAGGGAAGAATTCTGAGCAGAATGAGAAAAACAAACAATTGAGAACAGTCTTCTAAATTGTTGGAATAGATTCCTAGGGCTGCCTTAACAAATTACCACAAATACAGTGGCTTCAAATAGCAGAAATTTGTTCTCTCACAGTTCTGGAGGGAAGAGGTCTGAAATCAAGGTGTCAGCAGAGGTGTTCTCCCTCTGGATGCTCAAGAGAGGAATCCATTTTTTTTGCCTTTTCCAGCTTCCGGCAGCTGATGGCATTCCTTGGCTTGTGGCTGCATCTTTCCAGTTTCTGCTTCCTTGCTCATATTGCCTCCTCCTCTTCCATGTGTCTTCTTCTCTTCTTGTTTCAGCTCTCCTCTGCCTTTCTCTTATTGAGACACTTGTCTTTTAATTTAGGGCCAACCCAGATAAGCCAAGGTCATCACCTCATCCCATGATACTTAATTACACCTGCAAACATCCTTTCTCAAAGATAACATACAGATGTTGGGGATTAGCACATGGACATATTTTGGGGAGGTGACACTATTGAACCTGCTACAATTGTCTTTACAGTATATATATGTGTATATATATATATATATGTTTTTTTAAAGGATATACCAGAATTTTAAAAAGATTTTATTTATTTATTTACTTATTTTATAGAGAGGGGAAGGGAGGGAGAAGAGCGGGACAGAAACAGAGAGAGAGGGCTTCTCTCACTGTGTGAGAGAAACTTGGATCTGCTGACTCTTGCACACACCCCAGCCAGGTACCAGGCCCTTAACCCAGGCATGTGCCCTGACTGGAAATCGAACCTGTGACTTTTTGCTTTGCAGGATGATGCTCAACCAACTGAGCCATGGCAGTCAGGGCTTTACAATATATTTTCAATATTTTTGTAAAATATTCTAAATATTCAGAAAAATCTTACATATTCTATTAAAATATAGTGCCAAAATATCTCCTATAAAGTAGGAATTTTGAGTTTCTCTGTTATTTCTCCACTCGTGAATTAAGAATTCATTATATAGCCACCAGTCATGTTTTAATTTCATAAACATTTTGCAACTCTTATATTTTATATATGTTATTATATGTTATACTTTGAGAAGACATAGAATAGATTTATAAATTGTATAAGAAATACAAATTCTCAAACCGTGACATCTTAACTAGAAACGACGTTGTTTTTATACCACACTTGTGAGGATGATGCTGAGGCAATGAGGTTTCTTCAGAATTCCAAACCACATATACGCTGCCTGCATATGGACAAGATAAGAGAAGCCATAAAGTCTTACACGACAACTTCCAGCTAGGCATCTGAGGAACTTAGAAGTCACCACTCTTGTCCCTATAACAAGAAAAAAGCTGAACAAACTAAAATCTCAACAAGTCTTCTTAGATATTTAGAGAAGTTAAGTCACAGGGCAATCCACTGCTCCCAAAATTGGAGAGACAGATAGGCAGGTATTGACAATCACAGCTTACCGGCGCAGAAGGCCAGGACAGAAACCTTCATGGGAACCAGTGCTAGGGTATGAAAACCTACTCTGTAGTTGAAGAATTGCTAGATGCTCAGTGTGGAAAAGTCAGAGAGTTATAAACTCTAGTGGGACTGAGTCTTAGGAGCCCCCTATACTTTTGTGAGTTTTTCCTCCAGGAGCCTTATCAGTTCCCACAGTGAAGATCAGAGAAAAATCCTATTATACTTATGGTAAGGGGAGTAGAGAAGGAACCATTTTGAAGGAAACTTAGAGCATTCTTTTCTTCTTAATTAAGACCTGGCCTCAAGAGAAACTATTTTATCAGAGCCTAATTACCCCGGGGAAGGGGAAAAACCCAATTCCAGTTCAATCTAGACTTCCTGTCTCACCAAAAGGAAGGCGGGGGTTATAAGAAATACTTGTGAAGGCCACAGCTAAGGAGAATAGTTTTATTAAAAGACTTCGAACTAATCTTAGGACCATAGGATGCTTCTTTTCCCTCATGCCCTCCTAACACATCAGTAGGACTTCTGTGTAATAACAGGGAACTACTACTGAAAAAACTTAAGCTCTCATACCTTATTTTAGAAGTTTCTAGAGAAACCCAAAGACAACGGAAGAGACAAAAATAGGATACCAGGGGAAATTTAAATCTCTGACACCTAAAGCTATAGCAAATAATAAATACAAGCTAACTCCTAGGCACATAAATAAAAAAATCCTCACAATAAATGCCTATTTTATCTTGAGCCCTTTTGCCCAGTACATCATACTCAGTTTTCAACAAAAATTTACAAAGCATACTAAAAGACAAAAAGCATAGTTTGAAGAGACAGAGGAAGTTTCAAAATTAAACTCAGATATGGCAGAGATGTTGGAATAATCAGACTGGGAATTTAAAACCACTATGATTAATAAGCTAACAGCCCTAAAGGAAGAGGTGGAAGACATGCAAGAACAGATGGATGTTTATAAACAAAAGATGAAGACTAAGACTGAATCAAAAGGAAGTGCTAGAAATCAAAAACATTGTGACAGAAATGAAGAATGTCTTTGATGGACTGAACATGGCTGAAGAAAGAATCAGTGACAAAATGTCAATAGAATCTTCCGAAACTAAAATTCAAAGAGAAAAAAAAATCAAAAAGAGAAACAAGACATCTAAGCTCTCTGGGATGACTACAAAGGTGTAATCTATGTGTCATGGGAATACCAACAGGAGAAGAAAAAGAGAATGGAACAGAAATGACATCTAAAGCAACGATGACTGAGAATTTCCTCTATTTACTATCAGACACCAAACCACAAATCCAGGAAGCTCGTAGAACACCAAGTAGAATAAATGAAAAAAAATTGCATCTAGATATATCATATTTAAATTGTAGAGAATCTTGAAAAATATTGGAGGGGGGAAAACCTTACCTAGAGAGGAGCAAAGAGAAGAATTATATTGGACTTCTCTTCAGAAACCATGCAAGAAATAAGAGAGTGGAGTGAAATATTTAAGTGGTTGAAAGACAAAACCACCAACCCAAGATTCTGTATCCAGGGAAATTATCTTTCAAAAGTGAGGAAGAAATAAAGACTTTCTCAGATAATTAGAGATTGAGGGAATTGTTGCCAATGGAGCTGCCTTGCAAGAAATGTCAGAGAAGTTCTTTAGAGATAAGGAAAATAATATATGTCAGAAACTCAGATCTATACTAAAAAAGAAAGAGTATTAAAGAAGAAATAAATGAAAGTAAAACAGAATACTGATTTTCTTATTCTCAGTGATCTAACAGATAACAGTTTGTTCAAAATGATAGCAATAGTGTATTCAGTGAGTACAGCACGCGGATAACTGAAATGAATGAAGGCAGTGTGTTAACGGGCAAGAAGGAGGAATTAGGAATGCTCTGTTGTAATTGTCTGTGCTATCCATGAAGTGGCAAATTATTATTTGAAAGAGGGCTTGGATTAGTTGTAAATGTACAGTGCAAACTCAAGGGTAACCATGAAAAATGTTTAAAATAAGTGTAATTGATACGTTAAGAGAGGAAAAGAAAATGGAATCATAAAATACTCAAAAGAGAAAGCAGAAAAGAGTGGAAGAAAAACAGGAACTAAGAACAAAAACAATATGGTAGATATTAATCCAACTATATCAAAGGTCTACTTGATTTTCTAGTCAAAACCACTCTCTAGTGGGATGATTAGGAGCAAGGGCTGCACTCAAATTGCCTAGTGTTCTGGGGTTTTCTCCTGTTTTTTTAAACTCTCTTTGTCTCAATCTCCTCATCTTTGAAAATGGGAAATTAATAGTACCAACCTCATGATGTTGTTGTAGTATATATATTATATATACTACATATATACACATTATATTATATATCACACATCATTATATATATCTTTTATATATTTTAATATATAATATATATTATACATTATGTATATATTATACGATACATACATGGATCATTATTCATATTGTTTTATCTGCTTTTACACCACACACACACACACACACACACACACACACACGGTGCTGGCCTGAGAACCAAGGGGTTGCTGGTTCCATTCCCAGTCAGGACACATGCCTGGTTTGCAGGCTGGGTCCCTGGTGGGGGACACGTGAGAGGCAACCACACATTGATATTTCTCTCCCTCTCTTTCTTCCACCCTTCCCCTCTGACTAAAAATAAATAAATAAAATATTTTAAAAAAAGTGTGCACTAATTTTACCTGAAGTTTTAAATTTAAAAGTCACATTTTGGACTTCTGTTCAAGATGACGGCATAGGCCAATATGTCTCGCCTCTTTGCACAACCACATTAAAATTACATCTAGATTATAGAACAACCATCACTCAGAACCCTAAGAAATCAAATTGAATGGAATTCTGACAACTATGGAATTAAAAAAAACCACATCCATCCAGACTGGTAGGAGGGGTGCAGATGTAGAATGGCCTGGTCAGAGTCACAGTCACACACCAGGACTCCAGCTAGGAATTCCAGTGCCAGGGAGGTAAATCCCCACAACTTCTGGCTGCGAAAACCAGCAGGGATTGATCAGTGGAAGAAAATTCTGATGCCCCAAGCAGTTCTTCTTAAAGAACCCACACACAGACTCACTTACTCGGACTCACTCCCTCTGAGCTCCAGCACTGGGGTCACAGCTTGAAAGGCACCAGTGGCATAAAGGGAAAACCTGTAGTGTTTGGTATCAAGGTGAGCAGACGCCATTGTCCCTTTTCTAAATCTTCCCCTCACAAAGTCAGCAAGCTGGTGTCATATCTGAGACTCTATCAACCTGGCTAACACTGTTTGACCTGCCTTGGAGATCCCCAGAGACTCTGCCCCATCCAACTTATAGACCCACCCAAACTGCTTTTCTGTTTGAATGGCTGGTCTTGGCTCATGCTTCACAACTTCACAACAGCTGGCCTCAGTGAGCCCCAAACTAGGCCCTAGCAGTAGCCAGGCTAGATTCATAGTTTAGCTTTGCCTGGGAATCTCCAAGGCCAACATAAGTAGCAGCCATCTCAGATTGCTTTATAGCTCAGGCAGTGTGGCCCTGGGCTAAATACAGGTGGGGGCTGACCTTGGCCTATACCATCCAGGAAACCCCAGGGCCAGTGCACCCAGTGGACAGCTACAGACCATGTTGGAATACCACCACCCTGCCCCTGCACAGCTGATCCTCCACAGAGGGTAGAGGTTGGTGGTAAGTGGTCATAGCCAGTCCTAGCAGCTGACTGGCCTGGGTAAATCCCTCCAATTGATCTGCCAATAGCAACCAGGGCTCAACTACAAGATGTGGGTGTACTCAGCCAACACAAAGGACGCACCTTGAGTACCCAGCTTGGGTGATACTGGAGGCTGTGCCACTGGACCCTGCAGGATACCTACTACATTAGGGCACAATACCAAGACATGGAGTCAAAGCAGCTCTACCTAATACATAGAAACAAACATGGGGAGGCTGCCAAAACAAGGAAAAACATGGACCAAATGAAAGAACAGATAGAAACTACAGAAAAAGAGCTAAATGAAATGGAGATAAACAATCTTTCAGATGCTTAGTTCAAAACACTGGTTATAAGGATGTTCAAGGAACTTAGTGAGGACCTCAACAGCATAAAAAAGATCAAGTCAGAAATGAAGGATATGTTAACTGAAATAAAGAACAATTTACAGGGAAACAAAACTAGAGTGGATGAAGCTGAGTATCAAATCAGTGATTTGGAACATAAGGAAGCCAAAAAACAAAACAAACAAACAAAAAACAACAACCCCATCTAATCAGAACAAATAGAAGAAAAAAAGAATCCAAAAAAACGAGGATAGCATAAGCAGCCTCTGGGACAACTTCAAGATGTCCAACATTCGCATCACTGGGTGACAGGAGGAGAAGAAGAGCAAGAAATTGGAAATCTATTTGAAAAAATAATGAAAGAAAAGTTCCCTAATTTGGTGAAGGAAATAGACATGCAAGTCCTGGAAGCACAGAGAGTCCAAATGAGATGGATATAAAGAGGCCTACTCCAAGACACATATTAATTAAAATGCCAAAGCTTAAAGATAAAGAGAGAATCTTAAAAGCAGAAAGAGGAAAGAAGTTAGTTACCTACAGGGGAGTTCCCATAAGACTTCTAGCTGATTTCTCAAAAGAAACTTTGCAGGCTAGAAGGGACTGGCAAGAAATATTCAAAGTCATTAAAAGCAGGGACCAAAATCCAGGATTGCTCTTCCCAGCAGAGCTATCATTTAAAATTGAAGGGCAGATAAAGAACTTCCCAGACAAGACAAAACTAAAGGAGTTCAACATCACCAAACCATTATTGTATGAAATGTTAAAGGAATTTAAGAAAAAGAGGAAGACCAAAACTATGAACAATAAAATGGCAATATATACATATCCATCAACAATTGAATTTTAAAAACATACTAAGCAAACGAGAACAGAGATAGAATCATGGATATGGAGAGTGTTTTCATGGTTGGCAGAGTAGGGTGTATGGGGGGGAATGGGTGAGGAGATGAGGGGATTGAGAAGTACAAATAGGTAGTTACAGAATAGCCATGGGATGTAAAGTACAGTATAGGAAATGGAGTAGCCAAAGAACTTATATGCATGACCCATGGACACGAACAGTGGTGTGGGGATTGCCTGAGGGAGTGGGGGATGTTGGATGGAAGGGGACAAAGGGGGAAAATCAGGACAACTGTAATAGCATAATCAATAAAATATAATTAAAAGATAAAAACAAAAATTAAAGTCACTTTTGGCTTTGTTGTTTTATTAGATGATGGAAATTAGAAATGCAAATGGGAATTACAAAACCACAGTCTTCTCACCAAAAATCAAAGCCACTGTAGACCAAATCTCTGCTGCCTTTAGGGAGCTTCCCTGGGAATTCAAGCAGCGGAAGGAATATAATTGAATTTCCCATTTTTGGCTGAAATGTTGAACAGTAAAAGAAAGACAAAATGAAAGGTCTACAAGGTCAGACAGGAGAATTTTCCAAAAAGCAAAATCTGTTGCATGTACTGCTGAAATTTTATGAAGGCCGTGTATGCGTCTCAGGGTCCTAGGAAAGTGAAGTGGAAAGAAGTTGAAGTTCTTTGTGCTAAGCTTTGAAGAGCCCCACCTGTGTCCATTCCCTGACTATCAGGAGTCCCAGGAGTCCCAGGAAAACTTTGCCCAGCAGGTCGAAGCAGTCTCTGGGAATGGTGACCTCTCCACACCCTTGGGCCCTTATTAGCAGCTGGAACAAGATTTGTGGGGTGGAAAGCTTGGGTGTTATCAGGCACATTCTTTAAAATGTGACTGAAACAAAACAAAAGCCCACACCCTAAAATCTGTCCTGAAAACTGGTCATTAATTCCTCTTGCTTCTGCCTTTTTCTCTAAGGGAGTAAATGAGGGACCATTTGAGTGACAAGTAGAGCTGCCACTGTTAATAGCTGTTCTTGAGTCTGATGGAGCCTGGGTGGGGTACAGAGGTGGGGTGGGGAGAATGTTAGACACCAACCTCAAAATCAAAGCATCCTTATGCTTCATAGAAAAGTTTTCTCATTAAAATAATGTTTATTGTAGAAAATTTGGAAAATATAGATAGAGAGGAAAATATAAGCCAACTATAATCCCACCCCTGCTGACATTTTAGTGTACACCAGTCTAACGTTTTCTGAGCACATTTACTCACATAAAATGAACAAAAATGAGATCATAGTGAACATATGTTTTTATAACCTGTTCTTTTTCACTTAACAAAATATCAGAAACATCTTTTCATGTCATTAAATATGTTTAAAAATTATGTCTTACCTTTCCAGTTTAATTTTTAAGAGGTACTCAGTGACAACATTACATCTCTGTTTTGTTTTATTTGAGTTTTAATACCTGTTTTTATTGGATGAAGCTGCTGTAGCAGCAACAGGGGCTCAGATTTCTTTATTTTATAGTGAAGGCTCTTTTCTCCATCCATTTCCATGTAGTCAGTTCCATTTACTTCATTTAATTTATGTTACTCATGTTCAAGAACATTGACTTGCTCTGGTACATACTTCTAATGAGCACGACTGGTACCACGCATGTCTGTAAAATGGTAAGGAGCGGATGCTACACCGGCTTGTTGCACGAGTCATTGTAAATGGAGAAGAAACCCCTTGTGGGTCTGTCAGCGAGGTCCCCAACCCCTTTACAAAGCAACGAGCCAGTGCATCAACGTGGATTGCTTCTCACGGAGTTTTTGCCACAAGACATTTTTTGCTGCAGTATTCGAAATAGAAAAACATCTTCTGATGAACTTGAACTCATAGTCCACTTCAAAATGATAATTACGGCCAAGGAAAATGAGAAAAAAAAATGTTGGTCATTTGAACTACTAGCTCAGTTTTCATTGCGGCAGGTCTTCTTTTTGGAAAGAACTTATGGAAAAAACTCTGCTCAGCAAAGATTTTCTTCTGTGAGGCCTTCACATGAAGCTCATCACCAGGAGCACAAGTAGATTCATCAACTGAATTGATCTGTTGATATAAAACAAAACATAGGGGCTGGGGGAGGTAAAAGAGGGTGAATGAGGGATAAATGGTGATGGAGGGAGACTTGACCTGGGGTGAACACATAATACAATGCACAGATGGTGTATTATAGAATTGTACACCTTAAATCTATATAGTTTTATCAACCAATGTCACCCCAATAAATTCAATAAAAAATAAAACAAAACACATTCTCCTCTGACAATTATGTAAATGGCACTTGTCCTTGAGGCTGCTCTGTTGATTTTTCCAGGCACGAGATTTTCATAAACTGCGTTCCTGGGCCTGGCTGACCTAGCTGCACCGTGGCGCAGGCCTGCAGAGGCCTCCTCGAGGTTCGTGGCCCTTCCCTTTGTTCTCCTCTCTGGTCCCAACGGGGCAGGCTCGCAGGTTGCTGCTCACAGTGCCCTTTTGGATGCTGTGCAAACTCCTTTTTGCACTGTGGTTGCTATACTTGCCTCTTCCATCCCTCTCTCCTTTCCTTCTGTCCCTTCTTCACTTTCTTTCTTCCTTTCTTTCCATCTTCTGGCTTCTTTTTTCCTTTGTCTCATGGTGAGTCATTCATCTGCACCTGACATTGCTCCTTTTCCTGGGTGTCTGGCCCCAGGTTCTGACTGTCTTGCTGGAGGTGAGAGTACTGGCAGTTTTGTTTTTAAATATTAAATTTACTGGGGTAACATTGGTTAATAAGAATATATAATTTTCTAGTGTATATCATTGTAATTCAACATCTGTGTACTCTGTTGTGTGCTCACCACCCAAAGTCTAGTTTCCTTCCATATAGTTGGCCTTCTTTACCCACTTCACCCTTCCTCACCCCCTTCTCTGGTATCCACCTTTCTGTTGTCTGTGCCCATTTATGACAACATAAAGTACCTTGAGAGCATTATGCTAAGTGAAGTAAGTCAGAAAAAGACAAAAAACAAATGATTTCACTCATATGTGGAATATAAAACAAAAACTAACAAACAAAACAAGTAAAAGTAAACTCATAGCTATCAGTAGTTTTGATGTCAGCAGGAGGTGCTGTCTCTGGTGAATGGCCCCTGGATGATCACTCCTACCTGGAGCCTTGCAGTGCAAGTGAACTTAACCCCTCCCCAGTTCTCTGATCCTGACCCTGTTCGTGCTACCTGCTTTCCTGGCTTAGGCTGTTCAAGTGGTCACCGATGACTGTGAAGCATGTGAAATGTGGGTAGCCCACATTGAGAGAAGCAGTAAATTTAAAACACACACTGGCTTTTGAGGTCTTAGTATGAAAATAAAGAATGTAACTATCTTATTAATTAGAAAAATATTGAGCCCTGGCCAGGTAGCTCCGTGTGTTAGAGCATCGTCCCAATACGCCAGAGTTTCGGGTTCAATCTCTGGTCAGGGCACGTACAGGAAGAAACCAATGAATGCATGAGTAAGTGGAACAACAAGTCGATGTCTCTCTCTCTAAAAACCAAAATCAATAAAAATATTGATAATATTGAAATAATAATATTTTGGATAAATTAGGTTAAATAAAGAATATTACTAAAATATCTTCCAATGGGTTCATATTACTTTTTAAAATCTAGCTACCAGAAAATTTTCAACGGCAGGCGTGGTGCACATTCGCGGCTCTCACTGTGTTTCTGCTGAACAGCACGTGCGAAGAGCTTCCATGGCTGCGCGCGCGGAAAGCGCCGCTTTCTAATCGCTGAGGGCTCAGAGCTTCTTTTGAGGTCATTATAGTTCTTCTTATTTACTTTTGCTCCTTGAAATGCAAAATGACAAATATATATATATTTCTGTTAATTTATTTATTTTTATTATTTAAAAAAATTTAATTTAAAAGGGAAAAAACCTCACTACATCTAACTAAAACCTAATCGCATCTATCCATGGTGAAATTGTGGGCTATAATGATATCCAGATTTAAAGAGTGAGCCTAACTCTTTATTGGTTTTTGTTCTTGAGCTTCCCTTTGTACTCTCCATGGGTCAGGCCACCGAATGCCCACGGTGACTGCAGCCTGTGATGAAGGGCATGTTCCTGTGCTTCTCTTCCCGTCTAGGCCCGGCCGCCACCCACCTCGCTGCTTTCCTCCCTAGCTGCTTAGATCTGACTCCAGAACAACCAACTGGTGAACCGATGACCCAGGTGTGAAAAGGTGTGCTGGGCTCATCAGCATGTTTTTTTCCTGAACTGGAAATAGGGAAAAAATAAGGCTGTTATCCATGGAAACTGAAGGTGAAAAAGTGCTAAGAGAAGCAGTAGGGGCCATGTGTGAGCAGGGCCAGCGAAATTTATGAGAAAGATATGAGTAAGCAGGATCTGTGAACAGGGAGACCTGTATGTGGAAAGCATGTAAGATAAACAGATGAGGGGGACAATAAGCGAGATGGTTGTGACAGAGAGGAGCAGACATGTAGAAATCAGTTGAATTATTCTAGTGAGAAGTGTCTTAGCCCAACTGGGCTGCTATAACTGAAATACCATGAGTGGGGCAGCTTATAACAACAGCAATTTATATCTCACAGTTCTGGAGGCTGGGACGTCCAAGATGAAGGTGCCCGCAGATTTGGTGTCTGGCGAGGGCCCTCTTCCGTGTTCATACAGGGCACCTTCTCACTGTGTCATCACGCAGTGAAAGGAGTGAGGGAGCCTGCGGGGCCTCTTACAGAACAATACTCATCCCGTTCATGAATGCTCCACCTCACGACCTAATCACCTCACAAAGGCTCCACCTCCTAATACCATTACATTGGAGGTTAGGATGGCAACATATGGATTTAAAGAACAACAGATTGATAAAGTGAAGGTCTTTGGATTGATTCTATTATAGATCTGATTTTTTTTTTCTGGTGCCTTTAGAGATTCCTTCTCTTTTTAAGCCGGGTTATTCAATGTTTCCTGTGTTCCTGTATATGGGGAATGTAACTATGAGTCTCCTTTCATTGAGAGAACTTGAGAGGTTCTCTGTTTTCTGTAACCAGTCTAAAAAAATACTACCTTAGTTTTGCATAATTTTTAGAGTTAATGTCCCTAATCCCCCTAAAATAGCTTTCAGAGGTAGGTATACTCCTGCCCCTTCTGTTAGGTCCACACAGAATTTATAAATGTACTCAAACCTTATTTTTTAAAAAATACCTAAAATGACCTTATTCAGCTGCTCCTGAACCATATAATCTGATATTATTTTTTAAAAAATTTATATAATTCAGATCCTTTTGTAGTTCATAAGCATGATGATTGGGTGTTCACGCTCTTGTGTGACATGTGCCTCCCACAAACCTTGTTACGACATTGGCACATTACCCGTCTGACGTAAAAAAAAAAAAAGGAAAAAAATTTATATAATTCATCTTTTTTTGAAATTTTTTATTTTTTGTTGTTTAGTTACAGTTGTCCCACCTTTTCCCCCATTGCTCTCCTCTGCCCCATCCCCCCACTCCCACAGTCACCCCTACGTCCGTACCCATGAGTCCTCGCTCCTGTGCTTGCCCCTTCCCCTTCTCCCCACCCCCCGCCCCGTTATCCTCCTCTTCCCTCCCCTGTGGTCACTGTCAGTTTGTTCTTTATTACTTTTTTAAATAATTAAACTTTTATTTGCTTCTGTGTATATTAGGAGGAAGACGATCCTTTAATTTGTCACTGAACATAATTGCAATTCTTGCCAAGCAAGTTAGAAATCTACTTTCCTTTGAAATTCAAAATTGATACTAATTAATGAGTCAGAGGTTTGATGTAAAAACTGTAAGAACTTACTACAAGGAATTAAAAAAAGTTATCTTTTAAATTATTTTTATTGGGCAAGAATAACATTTTCCTTGATCTGTTCTTAATTAACTTGTTAATATCTGTCACCATACATAGTTACAAAATTTTTTTTGTGTGATAAGAAATTTTCAGACTTACTCTCTTAGCAACTTTCAAATATGCAGTACAGTATTATTATTTTTTAAAGGTTTATTTTATTTTCACTTGAGAGAGGGGGAGAAAGAGAGAGATGTCGATGTGAGAGAGAAACACTGACTGGCCGCTCTTGCTCTCCCCTCAACTGCAGATCAAGCCTGCAACCTGGGCATGTGCCCTGACTGGGAATCAAACCAGTGACCTTTCCTTTACGGGATGATGCTCCAACCAACTGACCCATGCTGGCCAGAGCTGCTATACAGTGTTATTGACTATAGTTACCTTGTTGTGCATTACATCCTCACGTCTTACTTATTTTATAATTGGAAGTTTGTACCTTTAACCACCTCCTCACATTCCCTTCCCCATCCCAACCCCAGAATTTGATCTTGTTCTTAATTTACTATAAGTCATAGTGAGGTAGTATATTAGTTAGCTTGGGGTGTCATGAAATACTATAGGCTGGGTGGCTTAAACAGTACAAATTTATTTTTCTGGAGGCTGGAAGTCTGACATCAGAATGTTAGCATGTCTCAGTCTTATTAGTACTGTCTTCCAGGATTGCAGATGGCTGCCTTCTTGTTCTGTCCTCATGTGGCAGAGAGAAAAAGAGAGGGAAAGAGAGAGAGAGAGGGAGAAAGGTGGGGGTGGGGTGGGGAGGGGGAAGGGGAGGAGGCAGGGAGGGAGGGAGAGAGGGAGAGAGGGAGAGAAGGAGAGAGGGAGACAGGAGAGAGGGAGAGAGGGCGAGAGGGAGAGAAAGCCCAAAACCTCTCAGATGTTTCTTTAAAACTTATTTGAAAAGGCCACTAATCCCATCATGAGGGCTCCACCCTCATGCCCTTACCTAAACCTAATTATCTCCTAATTACCTCTAAACATCATCACATTGAGGAATAGCACTTTAACATATGAATTTTTGGGTTACATAATTCAGTTCATAGCATATTAAAGGCAAATTATGATCTGAATAACATATAACTTTTCTCATGAGTATGTTAACCAAATTATTTTTAATTCAAATTTTATTTTTATAGCTGGATAGTCATTAAGTTTGGCAGATGATTCAGAAAGCAGTCTTGAAATATCTGAAGAAGGTAATAATAACTATCTTCATACGTGTCACTTTCCATCTAATTTGTATGAAAACATATCAAAGAATTAGTTCAATTTTATTTATTTTTTTACTCTAGTCATTCAATTATTAAACACATTTTTTACTAAGTTCTTACTAAATGCTAGGCCACAGGTGGCAAACAGAAGGCCCATGGGCCAAATCCGGCCCTCCACCTTGTTTTGCCCGGCCGGCACCTTGTTTCTGCCCGGTGGCAGCACTGAGCTCTCGCTTAACTGTTAAGGAGTAGTTACATTTATACAGTCCTAAAGTTACACTGGGCCCCTTGAAGGCAACTGTGAGGCTGATGTGGTCCCTGGTGAAAATGAGTTTGACACCCCTGTGCTAGGCACTATGTTTGATGCTTTAGGTGAATTAATTTTTATATTTAAAAAATAACATTGTGGTTGTGAGTGTGTGTGGCAGGGGGATGGGGGGAGGGAAGGGTCCTAGCCCAAAGATAGGGTTTCTTATCTGCCACATCTCCAAGACAGGTATGGGAGAGTGAAGCCCTACCTCTTTCCCTGCGTTGTGTGATGGTAGGACCTCTTAGTGGATTGTTTCAGAGCAATACAAGGAAGACACGATAGGTTGCTAAGCTAAGGTAGTGGCAGAGGGTATGGAGGCAGACTCATGAGCTTTTTTTGGAGATAAAGTCAACAGGATTGGGTAACTGAACAGGGTTCGTTAGGTAGAAAGGGAGGAGTTTGGTTGATTTTTAGGGTGGCCTTTCCTGATTTCCTAGCTGAATTACAAGTTCCTTTTCTGTTCTTCCACAGTGTCAGGAGCAGAGCTTTTTAGAACATTTATCATATTGTATTGTAATTCTTGGCTTACTTATCTGTCATGCTCGATTTTATTATAAGCAGAGGTCATGCCTTAATCCCCATTGCATCCCTGTGTGTCTACCATCCTGCCTCCCAATAACCGTGTTGAATGGATGAATGAAAGTAGTAGTTTTTAGAATAGCTTCTGAGTCTTGAATACCCCTTAATGTTTTAATTTTACATTTCTCAGTGACTTGTAGCAGTACTGTAATGGTAAATGAGATACTTTCTCTAAAGTGTGTAAGATCTTTGGTGAACTGTGTCATTAGACTATGGCTCATATGCAGCTATCAAAACTGTGAACTAAAATCTACCATTTTCTTTTAGTTTCACCTGTCAAGCTTGTTGCCTGGGAAGACTTTCCTCCATGGTGAATTTTGCCAACTGGCAAAAATGTACACAATTTTGCACAATGTCTGACCAATGGAAAGCACATAATAAACTTTGCATAATGAGAGAATGAATAGTTCATTAATAAGAGCTATGCTTTATTAGCCACTACACTTCCAACAGCATGCCTTTTCATAAAAGTAAAACAAACTAACCCTACCCATACTGAACCTTGTATGTAAATGCATTAGTTTTGTTACTGATGCGGTAGAAAGCATTTCTTGTCAATTATCATCACTGGTGTATTAGTCAGCTTTTGCTGCAGTAATAAACAACCCCCTCCCCCAATCTCAGTGGCTTACAGAAACAACAATTTCTTACTCCCCTTATGTATGGGGAGCTTGCTGTGGCTCTGCAGGCATGGCTGATCTGACTGAACGCTGGTTGTACTGGCTAGACAGGTCTTTGAATTCTTGGACAAAAGTCAACAACGCAGCCACTCCCTGAGATATGTTCTTCTTCTCTTGGCTAGGTGTCAGAGCTTGAGGGGATGAGAGGACAAAGGCAAACTATGTAAGTCCCTTAAAATTCTGTTCTGATAGGACATCTGTCATGCCCACTTGAATTCCATTGGCCAAAAGAAGTCACACTATCAAGCTCAGAGTCACCGTGTCGGGAAATACAATCTGCCTATAGGAAATGTTGCCAGGGTGGAACAAAAAATTGTGAGCCAATAATACAGTCCATCACAATCTGAGTCCAGTGTTTGTCAAAGCCACTATTTGGCCTTTTTAATATTAATTACTTTTTAGAGCTTTTAATTTGGAGTTCAGTTTGTGTAGCTTAAATAACAAAAGTGCTTTTAAGGTCTTTAAAAGGTTCTGTGTAAATAAGCCCCAGAAATAAAAGTAAACAGATTTGGAAATTTTAGCTAAAGAAAAAATTTAAATTTATAACTCTCTAAATGTTTTCATGAGGGTCATGATGGTAAGTTAGTCTTTACATCTGTGGATGTTCAAGCCAGCAGAAAAGGATTTAATTAAAGTGAAGATATTGGGGTATAGTTTCCATAAGGAATGATTTCTTGACTAGTCAAGTGAAAAAGACATGAAAGGGGCAAAGGTCTCCCTAGTGGGTAATTGAATCATTCATCTGCTTGAAGGAGGAAGGCTGGGCCAGATGACAGGTTTCTGCCAATTCTCTGTTTATAGTACTTAGAATTTTGAAATAAGGAAGTCCTTTTAAGACAGATGGCATTAAAATTCTTCTTACATCAGTGAAATGTCACTAAGAAACTAAGAAGCTGGCTTAATGCAGAAAACAAAAATAGTAAGAAAAACAGATATGAGAGGAAAATGTAACTCTGAGCATTTATTGTTTATTTCATTCATTGTTTATTTTTGAGAGAATAAAACATCACAGTTATTTCCAATTTTAATAGTCATTCATTTTATTCTTTCAACAGACATTTAATTAGTATCTACTATATGTCAGGCATTGTGATAGATGCTGATTGGCTAATTGCACAATTTACACTTGAAAGATCTGATAAATTAACCATCACTCTTCCTCAGAATTTTTGCTCACCATTTATAAAAGAGAATAGGATTTTTATCATCTATAGTTATGAAAATCTAAATGCTAAAAATACTTAACAGTCTTTTTTTCCTCAGGCATTTATTTTCTTTCAAAATACTGGGTTGGCCAAAAAGTCTGTTATGTTTTTTCCATAAAATAAAACCTTTTTTTCATTTTCACCAGTAACTTTATTGATTGGGAGGGATATTTCGAGTATATAGCTATCTCTCACTATTGGCTTCTACTAGGTAGAGGCTAGGGGTGCTGCTAAATATATTCAAATGCATGAGACAGCCCCACAGCAAAGAATTATTTGGTCAAAATGTCAATAGTAATGAAAAACTTTGCAAACTTCTTTTGACACCTTTGATCAATCACAGCACCTTTTCTATACACTGCACAAATCTTTTTTTGTGCTTCAGTTGTGTTTTTACCTTTCTTGAAATAATAAAGCATAATATGGAAAAATGTTGTTTATTTTCTTCCATCTTCAATATTAAAATGGCTGCACAAAAAGTCACCAGTTTTGATAAGTTCTTTTTAAACGCTTGCTGCTACCACAGCTGTCACAATACAATCTAATAAAATTGTTACGATTGAAGTTAAGGACAACTAAGTGCTACTAGAGCCATTGTAGGGAAAAATGTAAGGGACTTTTTGGCCAACCTGATAAATATCCAAAGTAGGTTCTCCTCCCCAACTTTATTGAGGTTTAACTGACAAATACAATTGTAAGATATTTAGAGTATACACCATGATAATTTGATACACATATAGTGTGAAAGGATTACCCCCATCCATCACCTTGCATGTTTTTTTGGGGGGGGGTGAGAACATTTAAGTTCTACTCTCAGCAAATTTCAATTATATGATATAGTGTTATCAACTGTAGTCACCATGTTACATCTTAGAATCTAAGGCTTAGATCCTCAGACTGTATTCATCTTAAAAGTGAAAGTTTGGCCCTGCCTGGTGTGGTTCAGTTAGTTGAACATCATCCTACAAAGCTAAAGGTTGCTGGTTCAATTCCAGGTCAGGGCACATACCTGCATTGCAGGCCAGGTTGTGGTCCATACCTGTGAAAGGCAGCTAATTGATGTTTCCTCTCCCTCTCTTTCTTCCTCCCTTTCCCTCTCTCTAAAAAAATAAATAAATAAAATATTAAAAAAATAACCTGAAAGTCTATACCCTTGTATCTACGTTTCCCTATTTCACCACCTCCCTGCCCCTGCCAACCTCTTTTTTATTGTCTTTATGTGTTCAGCCTCTTTTTTTTTTTTTTTTTTTGAGTCCACATCTAAGTGATAGATACTACCTAGTATTTGTCTTTCTGTGTCTGGCGTATTTCACGGAATAAAGTCCTTCAGGTTCATCCATATTCTGAGGTCGATTTCTAAACAGCTGAGGTGTTTTTAAATGACAACTGGTCCTCTGTGACAGCAAATTATTGTTTTATTCGCTTTTGAGGTGACCTTGTGAGCAGACCACTGAGTGGTTGTTGCACTGGTGAATCCCTTTTAAGAAATTATCACTTTTTGAAAAGTCAAACAGCACAGCTCATTATGGATGATACTTCAGTGCAGCCTGCCCAGGAAGCCCAGAAATCAACAATTTTCTTTTTTCATGAAAGGCCTCAGCTATGATTTAAAAAAATGACAGAAATATTTGTCGCAATAGTTACTATGTGATATTACTGAGTGTTAGTGTGTGTGCGAGCAATGGAATGTGTTTATTTGTTGTAACCTATGATAAGCCTATCTGGTACCACGAGCCAGGCAGATTGAAACACTTCAGAACAGCTGACTCATTTAATCCTCACAGTGGGAGGAGAGGAGATGTTTTGCAGCGTTGCTATTCCCATTTTGTAGACCAGAAAATCGAGGCACAGAGAGGCTAAGTGTTGGCACAGTAAATGGCAGAGTTGGGTTTTTAATGCAGGCAGTCTAGTCCATTTCGTGGTCTTTTATAAAGCAAGTCCAATAACCTGAGATCTTATTGAAATTAAAAACCGATGCCCATTCTATTTGGTTCCCATCCTACCTTCAGCTTTCAGTTCGATTTTTGGCCCTTGTAGTTAGAACCACGAGTTTGTAATTGCTTGCCTTACTCAGGTGAAGAACTCTTCGTAGATCCTGTGGTTAATTGCAAAAACATACAGTGCGCGCGCGCGTGTACACACACACACACACACACACAGAGCAAAATGAACGATAACCATTTGTTAATCAGGAAAGGCTTGATTCTAGCCTAAAATGACCAGTCGTTCTCCAAGAAGGGATACAAAAAAAAAAAAAAAAATGCAGGGGTTGAGTGCCAGGGAGAAAGGGCACTTTCCCATCCTGACCCAAGGACTTCACGCAGGCACTTGGGGGGTCGCTTTCTCTCAGCAGAAGCCCTGGAAGCGGGTGCGGTACCCCCAGCGGCGCCGAGGCGACAGGAGTCGTGCTCCCCGCGGGTCTCCGAGCTCCTGGGCCGGATCACTCCCTGCGCGTCGCTGGGCAGCCTCTGTCCCGGACTGGGCGACCGGAGGGCGTTGGGGCGCCTCTGCCCGCGGCCCCAGGGCTAGAGGAGGAGGGCATGCGCACCCCTGCGCCCTTTGGGTACCGGGGACATCAGCCTGGGAGGAGGGGGGTGACCCGGCCGGGGCAGAAAGGATGAAGAACAGGGAACGGGGCGGGGGTTGGAGGCCCCTAATTCCTCCATTCCCCACACCTCCCTTCCCCGCCACCGCCCACCTGGCCGCCCCCGGCTGCGGCACCAGGCGCGCTCCCAGGTCTAGCAGTCGCAGCCCGCAGTGTCTGCGGACTCTGTGGGGCTCTGCCCTACTCCTCCCCGGATTCGCCCTCCCTATTCGGTGCCCGACGTGCTCGTTCCCTGGCGCTTGGGTCGGGGCGCGCGGGTGGGTTTGGCCTGCGCGGCGGCGGCTGCGGCGAGGCGGGGGAGCTAGTGAGAGCGAGGGGCGGGCACGAGTGTTTGTGTGAGTCACCGGTACCTGGAGCGCGAGCGACGCAGAGCTAGCGGCGCGCAGCCCGAGCCGGAGCCGAGCGGGAGCCGGAGAGCGCGGCCGCCCCCAGGAGCCAGGCCCTGCCGCGCATCCACCCGTGCCCTCGTCACCCTCCGCGTCCGCCGCACGGCCGGCTCGCCCCTGGCCCGGCGACCGCTCCAGACCCCGGCGCCCGCCGTCCTCCACCCTCCTGCCGGCCCCGAGGCGGTGCGGGGCTCGCCGGGGGATGTCACAGCGGCTCCTCCGAGCCCCCAGCCGTTGCCGCCCCGCCGCCGCCCCCGGGAACCGCGACAATGAACCCCCAGTGCGCCCGCTGCGGAAAAGTCGTGTATCCCACAGAGAAAGTCAACTGCCTTGATAAGGTGAGCGAGGGGCGCCGAGCCGGCCCGAACCTGCCGGCACTGGGCTGCACCTGTTCAGAGAAGTTTTGGCATCTGGGACGGAAAGAGAATAGTGCGACTGAGTGTTTGTGTGGTCTTGGCCCCGGGTGTGGGCACGCGAAGGAAAACGCCCGCGGGAGTGTCAGAGAGCATGCTTGGTGACGATGGTGTTGTTGGAACCGGAATAGGCTTTCGTCGGGGTGCGGGGGTGCGGGGCTGCGCGGGCCTCGGCGGAGCTGCTGCGGAGCGCGCACCGTGGAGTGCGGCCCGGGGCGCAGGAGCCTCCGTCGGGCACCCAGGGGCCGATCGGCGAGCCGCGCCCCACCCCCTCCACGTCTGTTTCTCACTTCCCCGTGCCCGCTGTCCAGAGGACCTGCCCGCACCCAACTGCTCCCCAGCCCAGCGCCTCCCCTGCTGGCTGCGAGGTGGAGAGGCAAATAGTAATTAATATGTCGGGGCGGCCGCTGCGGCAGTGCTAAGAATAATCCCCCCCCACACCGGAGAGCCCGGCTCTGCGCGGCGGGCAGGACTCACCCGGGCCAATCCCCCCTGTTGGGGAATTCCAGAGGAAGTGGCCTCGGCCGGGCCCCCGAAGCCCTGCGCCAGGCCCTCCCCGGATGGAGTCGCACAGCTTGGGAGACAGATCCCGGCGCTCTCCCGAGTGCCTGACAATTGAAACCAGCGGGAGGCGGTCCCTGTGAAATCTGCCTGTGGTGTCAAAAATGCCTCCCGAGAGCACGTTGTCGTCCTGACTGTCGTTCCAGGCAGAGCCCACTATTCCCGCACTGTAGTGGAAGCTGAACAGAGATGCGGGGGGCCGAGTCTGCCTACTGCCTCCGAGGGTTGCCTGACTTCCTGCAGAGTCCCAGTATGTGAGATCCTATAAACACGGTGTTTAGGCACTTGGAACTGGAGTCCTTTTCCTTTTAAAGCCACTTCACAGGCTCCATTTCTCCAATAACCAAGCTCAGAATTCCATTCTGGCTGCTCACAGAAGTGCAACGTGGACAGAGCCGTGGTAGCTCTTCCATCTGAGTCCCTACATTGTGGTGGGGATTCGTGTAGAACTCAATGTTAATAGCTGCCTGCTTTATTTACTTGAATGAAAGTAGACAAACAAATCCACTGTTACCTACTATCATTTTGTTGTAGTATTTTCAAATACAGGCGGGGACTGTAATGCACTAAAAAAGTCTTTTTTTCTGTACCTAGCCTGGAATGAACTGGCATTGTACTAAAAATAAAAACAATTTTTTTTCAGTATTGGCATAAAGGATGTTTCCATTGTGAAGTCTGCAAGATGGCTCTCAACATGAACAACTACAAAGGCTATGAGAAGAAGCCCTATTGCAATGCGTAAGTATTGCTGAAATGGTGTGCCAGGTGTGGCACCACATCAGTGCCTGAGAGTGAGCCCGTTCTGAAGAATTAACTGGCGGTGTCACCCAGGTGTGGCAGCAGCCAGTTACCTGCTTACGCCACATACTCTGGGTCCGTGTACTTGGTTGAAGGTCATTGCAGTTGTCTTTCTAATGTGTAGGATAATTTGTGTCTTCAGCCAGAAGCTTAATTTTTGAGGTTCACAGTGTTGCAGAGTTGGGGACATCTGTTAGAAGCTGCAGAACTTACACACTGCAAATGTGTGGGCTCTGAAGTGCATGTCAGGTAGATTTTCGTTTTAACCACATGTCAATTTCCATTTTTAATCATATGATGTTGCCATACTGCAATTTTATATCTGAACCTAGCTGCTACAGAAAGGAGTCTCGCTCACTTGGCCTTAGCTGAGATCACTCCATAGATCCTGGAGCTTAAACAGGGAACCAAAGAATTAAGACCTGGGTATTTCCTGCTGGTGGGGATTAAAGAAGGTAAGCTTTCTTTGCAGGCTTTTCTGTAGGTATACATTTAGCCTATAATAGTAGCAATTAGCTAGCATTTATACAGTGCTTACCGTATACTAGGCCCCGTTTTAAGCTCTTTACGCCTACTGACTCAGTTAATCTTTACAGACCCTTTGACTGCTATTATACCCATTTACAGATAAAGAAATTGAAGCACGGAGACGGTAAGCCTCAGGAAGTGGCTCAGATCACTTCTAGAGGCTGCAAATGGTTAAAGATTGGTCAGTGCTTCCAAATGGCTACCCTGCTGCCCTCAGGCATGTGTTTCTCCATTCCTGTGAGCATCCACCCACCCAGACTGTTTTCAACTGTGGGCCCTTGGCTCTGATTGTTGAACCTTCGTCCCAGTTCCCTGTGAAGCCTATGGGCCTGGAGGAGGCAGAGGAGCTGCCTAATCTTTTGACTGGAATAGTGTTGTCAGTGATTCTTTCTCCCTAGAGTTTTTGAAGCAGGTTCATTCAGGTCTCCTGGAAATGGAAGACCCGTGGTTGATTCATGCTTCAGTCATGGGAGTGTGTTATAATAGACAGTAAATTTTTGTTAAACAAATGTAATGCACTCATACGTCTCTGGTGAAAAACTTAAAAAATCTCTTTGCGTTTCCTTTTAGTCCTAGCTTAGTGCTTACATATAGACCAGAAACTTTGAAACAGTCATAAAATTGTGACATTGAGCAGAATTTAGGACTTTCTTGCATAAGTGAAGTCTACAGATATTTCCCAAACTTACTGATGTTTTCAATCATCCTATACCATGCCTCTTGCTGGGATAATGTGAGCAAAGTGAGATTTCAATGTCATGGTCTCCTGCTTCTCTTAAAGAGAGGTATAAATGATTGGTTAAAGATCAAAGGCAGGCAGCAGTAATTAGAAGGGAAGGGGCCCCCAACAACTCATAAACAGGATAATGGTTCTTCGATTAAAGGAAAAGTGAACCATTCTTCCTATACTTATTTCAGCTCCTGGCCTGATTTGATCAGGCTCTATGGGCCATGCCAGGATTCTTTCTAACTCCACAGCCTGGAATTTAACTTGGTGATAACAATGCCTGAGTGGCCCTGGTAGGCTTGGAGGAATGGGAAGGGAAGAGGAAAGACAGGAGAGAAACAAAAGGAGAGAACAGCAATTATAACATAATATAATTAATATAATATTATAATATAATTAATATAATATAAATATATTGAATGAGGAAAGAAAAGTAAGAAGAGGTACAACTGAAGTGGAGCCTTTGATTGAATTGGGCCTCTTGAAAATTCTGTGCTTACTGCTTAGTTTCAGTTTGGTCTAATTAAAAAGAATATCAGATTCTTCAGCAAGTTGTGAATGGCTGGTTTGCACTCTGACTTAATAGTGAGCTAGTGTCCAGAACCTTTGAGATTTGGACTGACATACAAAAGACCTTTTTTTTTCTTGTAGATAGGAAACATCCAGCTGTGCTGTTTCAGAGGTCTAAGTCTTATTTTTACTACTTCAGTTATCTGTCAATCAAATGCTTACAAATTTACTCTCTAGAATTTCTCATATAATTCCAAAACTTTGTTATTTGGTTTTGTTTGAATTTTTGGTAGCATCTCAGATTTTTTGCTTAACATTGAACCTGGTAGTCTACTTTATTGAGCAAAGAGACAGGGGAAGACTGGAGTTTATTGTTCGTGGCTGAATGAGTAGAGTTGATGGTTTGAATTGTTTAATTTAGCTTAACTTCATGTCATATGATATCTTCAGAGAACTGAACCTGGCTAGGTTGTAGGTTCTGTCTGCTGTGGAGGGTCCTGGCTGCAAGGCCCCTGTTCTCAACCCGTCATCTTTCCAAGGGCACAGGTTGCCACGCAGACTTGCTGGTCAGAGTGGATTACCCTCTGGGGATCCTGGTGCCTCTGCTCTGATTCAGGCGGAGCGTGTCAGTCCGCTGTGTGCTGTGCCCCGTGGTCTTGGCTGGAAGGGCTGCCGTGATTTCCCTCGGTCATGAAACATGAAACATTCTATAGCCAAATAAAGCAGTATTTTATCTGCACCTAGTTTGGTTCAGGCAGCAATATACATACCATATACATACATGCTTAAGTGAAAATGGCTCTTCTTCTTTCCCCTGCAACTTTATATTGTAAAAATTTTCATGTACACAAAATGGTTGAAAGAATAATACAATGAGCATTGATATACTCTCCTCTGAGATTCAACTCTCATTAATGTTTTGCCATATTTGCTTCATATTTTTATCTATATGTACAAGTACTTTTATTATCGTTGACTCATTTGTCAGTTTCATGAATCAAGTGAATTTCATACATCAAGGTATTTCATCCGTAAGAATTTCATCATGAGTGCTCTAAAAATAAGGATATTTTCTTAAAAGAACCACAGACCCATTATCATACCTGAGAAAATGAACGAAAGTTTCATAACATCTAACATTCTGTTTTTATTCACATTTCTCTCACTGTTTTAAGAATGTCTTTTTGTAGCTGTTTTCTCCAATCAGAATCCAACCAAGGTTCATACTGTACATTTAGTTGTTACAAAAATGGCAACATTTCATGATTATTGGATATTGAAATTAGTTCTCTAATTTCTGCTGTCATTTCTATTGATTTATATCACCTCTCAGAGTTTTTAGGAAAAGGACTGATGTAGCATTTTTTGTGAAAATAACATATATATTTAACTTAAAACCTTTAAAATAGATATTAAGAATATGCTTAAAAATTTAAAAGCATAAACATTTAGGATTATGTTAAGAAAACACTTTTATTTTAATTGATACCTGAGGGCATTTTTTAAGTGGAATGAAGTAATAGGTATTCTGTTCAGTTTAAATTTGCTGCTTGTTTATATTCTCATGTGTTTAGAGAGGAACGTTTGATTTTGTGCAAAGGAGAACATGTATAAAATATAATTTGCATAATATTTAAATTTTGATCTTTTGATAGAATGATCAAAGTCTAGTGTGTACTGGATGTAATATTGAACATCATAGACATTTAGTTCCCAGTGTAGCAGTGCACACTATTAAAATATTTAAAACAAACAAGTCTCCTTGAGTACATGCCATGTTTTCATAAGTCTTTATGTTTCCTAAGCAGGCAATGGATTCTTCAGCATACTCAGGATTTTTTTCATCATAGAGCTTGCAAAGAAAAGAGGACTCGGCTAAGAGGTGCTGAGAAAATAACACTAGATGATTAGACAAAAAACATAGCTCACATTTGTGAGTGAATTTACATGCCAAGTTAAACTATAAACGTTTTGCCAGCCAACAGGCCACATAATGAATGCACATCCCAAGGCCATTTGTCAAATGAATTATTTAATTTATCATGCATGAAAGTCAAAATTGCATTTATTCAGTTCTTAAAGTTTTCTGAGAAATATTAACCACTTAGAGATAACAATGCCAATGAGTGGCCAGTTAATGTACTGTCACCAAAGGTCAAGTTATTTTAAGTCAGGGGTGGGACCAGTTAATGATGCAATTGTTTAGCAGAACCTTACCAATAATTTCTCCAAATTACCACTTTTGTGGAAATTTTTTTGAGGGGGCTGAAAATTTGTCCTGACGTGCCCGCTTTAATATACTTGTTAAATGTATCTGTATCTGTATAAATGTATCTTTACTTATGGGGCTGAAAGAACACAGATATGTGTGCTAAATATGTGTAGTCCTCCTTGCCAAGAAGATTCCCTCTCCCCAAGTAGTCTGACTTACTTTAATTTTGGAAGACTTTAAAAATAAAACAGTGGGAGCTGTGCATTGTGTTTACTTTTGCTCTGCTTGTGTCAGTGTTCTGTCTTGTGCATATTCTTTGCCTGTGGACAGCTCGGAAGATGCTGAGCTAGACGCCCTCAAGATGAGCTGCCCCGAATGGTCAGGGTGGTTCAGCCAGCCTGTCTTGGGGGTGATTATGCCGGCCAACGCTCTCATGTACCATTTCTCTGTTGGTCACTCCTTGTTAGTGCTTTGCTAAGGGTTACTAAGGAAATTAAATTTAAACCTGAGAGCTTTTCTACCATGTATTTCCCTTGTCTGTGTTTAGGCCTCCCATACCTGGTTTTATAACACTCGAAGGGCCTGAGTTCTCTCAAGGGGACTTAGGAAATTCTTGTCATTATGTTAGCTTTAATTACTTAAGAACTTCTTATGAAAGAAGCCCTGTGGTATAATTGGAGTTTTGAAGCAACGCAGAACTAGATTTGAATACTGGCTCCATCATGTCCTACGAGCAAGTCTCTTGATCACCAGGCTTCTTTTGGAAAATGGGAATTGTAACGCTTAACCCGAAAGGCTGTGTGCGGCTCAGCTGGACAGTGCGTGTCAAGGTTCCAGGCCAGTGTCTGGCACTCTGCAGACCTGCTCAGGAAACGGGTGCTCTTATGCCTCAGGGGTGCTTTTTCAAGGGAAAAGAGGGTGGAAGAGAGAAGAGGAAGTATATGACAGAAATGACAGTCACACCTATTGAAAGGTTTATACCGATGTTTTTTACACTGTGGATTGCCACCCATTCGAGGGTTATTTGCAGAACAGGGAGAGGGAGAGAGAAAATATCAGAGTACATCTGAATAGTGAAAAAAGTATTATTTTGGCAACTTGTTTTGAGTTGTACGTGTAAGTGTGTACTGGATCATGATGTAAAAAAATATTTTCCCTGGAAGTGTGGTTAAAAAAAGTTTGAAAAACACTAGTTAGCTTCCAGTGCCCCATTGAAAGTTGACGTAAGTGCGGAGGGGTGTGCAGTCAGCCACTGCTTTCACACCGTCTGTGGCACCCACACCCTACCCCACACCCACTCACCCTTCAGGACTCAGCTCAGCCAGCAGAGCCCTCACCATCCTACACAAGAACCTTGTGTTTCCCTGTCTGTACCCCTTGTTGCCTGAGGTGGCTCTGAGGGTACCTGTCTTGCTCACCCCACATCCCGAGAGCCTGCCACTTAGCGCTCAATAGTGATGAGCTACATCAGTGAGCATGGAGGTTGTGCTGCCTCTCAGGGCGTGGTCGCCGCCTTGGCCCCGAGTTCAGAATGCTCCCTGGCCTACATCTTTCTGGGGAGGCAGACGGAGGGTGGGTGACCTAGAGGCCTCTGGAGAGTAGGGTGGTGGGTTTTACAAAGTCTGAACAACCAAGGGTCAAGTGGTAGAGGCCCGCTTCCTTTCCTTGCTTTGAGACTCAGTTTCAAAATATGATACCTTTCTAAAAGATTGCTTATTGATACTCATTTATTTTCTCCTGAGTTTAATTGTAGTTTGTGAAATAGGATAATAATTTCTACCTAACAGGAACTTTATAGAAATTAAATGAGGGAAATAATTGTAAACCTTAGCACATCAAATGGCACCTATTAGCTACACAAATGTTAGTTCCCTCTTTTATTTATAATTAATTTAAAGTTGTCTCATATTTCCCCCTTAAAGAGAGGAGAAAAGTAACACTTAGTTTCTATGGAGGATATAACACTTAGTTCCTGTGGCATGTAGGAGTTTTAGTTAGCATCAGTTATAATAAACCTGACTTGACTTTTTAGTTACATAGTACACAGAAAAAAATTACACCTTTGTTCCGTGACAGAGCCCTGATATGGGAGGATACTGACAGTTTTGGTATTGTTAAAATTGGGTGATTGAAAGTGAGGGAAGGAGACAATATGAACAAAATAAAAAGGTTGCAGTGTAGCCCTGACTGGTGTAGCTCAGTGGATTGAGCGCGGGCTGGGAACCAAAAGGTCCTGGTTCGATTCCCAGTCAGGGCACATGCCTGGGTTGCAGGCCAGGTCCCCAGTGAGGGCCATATGAGGAGCAACCATACATTGCTGTTTCTCTCCCTCTCTTTCTCCTTCCCTTCCCCTCTCTCTAATAATAAATAAATAAATAAAAATCCGAAAAAGGTTGCAGTGTATATATAAGTAAAACGATTTGATTCTCAGTTAATTTACTGAACCATTGATGGTATCTAAAAACTTTTATTATCTTTTGAAATCATAGTAGGAGACCATATTTACAAATCACAGACTGAGTTCTCTCACATTGGAAAACGTTTACAAGAGGTTTCTTCCATGTGTAGTTTCCCTCTCTTTATGATGACATATCTCTTATGGAATGATTCAGATTAGAAAAGATTTGGAGGTGAAGCACAGCAGATATCTCCTACATCACAGTGAAATGCAAGGTTAATGCAAGAAATAGATGTGTGTGCTTAATGGGGTATTGATTATGTGTCAAGTGCTTGTGTAAGAGCATTTTGGTATGTCTTCTTTAAACGTTTTCAGATGAGTGCTTTAAAAAAGGACGGTGGTTCTTGGGACTATCAGGAGTGAGAGAGAAGCAGACATACCTGTACCTGACACCCTTTTTTCCAGAGCTACAGGCCTCCTCAAAGCTTTGTCTCCAGAAGAACAGGAAGTGAATTTTTTTTCTCTGTCCTCCTATAGTTAAGGTTATTAGCAGGACCTAACCTTATAGCAGGGTTATTAGTGGGATCCAGAATAATATTTATGAGCTGAGTACCCAAAACATTTCAAGGACTTAGTAAAAGGATTATTATTGATTCTAAAGGTCTGCTTATGAATGAAGCCGTTCTGCAGCATCTCTTGTCAAACCTAGACATGGGGCCCAGGCCTAACCAGCAGACAGGAAGTGGTGAAAAGGACTAGGTTTGAAGGGCAAGGATTGTTAGTTCCAGCACTGGAAACCCAGTGTTAATTTTATCTCTGGTCAGCTGTGTGTTTTAGTGGAGTCCTTCAGGGAGGTGCTTTGTGTTCAGTTCCTGTTTCTTTCCCATATTCTCTGTTGACCCATTCCCCGTGAATCCTAGGAGAAACTAGAAGAAAGCTAGTGCAATGTTTGTGCTTTTGAATAACATCGGATCAATAAGTAGACCGATGGTCTGTCATACTTCTGCTTCAGCTCAGCCATCTAAAAAGCCATTTAGACAAAAGTCCTCAATTAGCTTCCCCGATGTTCATTATCCATGAAAGGCAGGTGCACGTCAACCACAGAGAGTGTGGAGAAATGGGGTGGCTAGAGTCTGGGATGTGGAGTTTGAGCGTTGCTTGCCAGTAGTGAATTTGGTCTTTAAGTATGACTTCATTGTTTCTTAATTGATCAAGGATGTAAACTCCACCAAATTCAGGCAGGAGCATCAAGGACAGTGCAACAAATGCACACATCAATACAGAAGCATATAGAAGAGACTCAGACATATGAGGTCTGTCCAGAAAAAGTCCAGCCATTGTTAATATAATGAGAATGGTTTGCACAACATTGATATAACTTGGCAGTGAGAAGAGTGGATTTGAATGCATGTGTGAGAACAATGGCAACTTCACTGTACTAGTCAGTAGGGGTGGTAGATGCCATTGAGTGAGCATGTGTGCTGTGTGGCTGTTGCATTCAAAATAACTGAGCATGTAGAGTAACAAATCTGCCTCCAATTTTGTGTTAAACTTGAACATTTCTCCACGGAAACTATTTGGATGATTCAGAAGGCCACAGCTATGGGCAGCTGGTGATTGACAGCTTCATCACAAAAACACACTTGCTCATGCATCATGTCTTGTGCAGAGTTTTTTTTGGGAAACATCAAATCACCCAGGTGACTCACCGCCCCCTATACCCCAGATTTGTTGTCCTGTGACTTCTGGCTTTTTCCAAAACTAAAATCACCTTTGAAAGGGAAGAGATTTCACACTGCTGATGAGATTCAGGAAAATACAATGGGGCAGCTGATGGCAACTGGGAGAACTGTGTGAGGTCCCAAAGTTCTAATTTGAAGGGGACTGAGATGTCATTGTCCTATGTACAGTGTTTCTTGTATCTTGTATCTTTTTCAATGAATGTCTCTATTTTTCATATTACCTGGCTGAACACTTTCTGGATAGACCTTTTATACAGTGTTGATGGTGTTTGGATGTTGGTACCATCCTCTCCTGGCTACTCTTCACATCAGCCATCCTGGCTCATGCATCTCTGTCATCTTCTACATCTCCCTCCCCTTTATCCCTATCCCCAAGTATTGATCTCTGTCCTTGCCTTTGTTCAGGCTCTTTTATCACATGTGGCCAGTGATCTGACCGTTGTCTCCTAACTTGTCTTCCTGTTCTTATCTTTCTCTTTTGAATGCTCTTCCTGCTACCACAGTTATCTTTTGTATCCACAGTTCTGGTCATATTACTTTTCTGAACAAACATCTCTGATGGTTCATCATTGCCTGTACACAAAAGATCAGGCTTCTGACAGATATCGATATTTCACAGCTGACCTTCCTCCACCCATTGCCAATTCTATTTCTCTTCAGCCACACTGGACCACTAGCTCTGACACCTTCATCAAATTTCTGAACCTAAGTCTCAGAATCCTTACCTATAAAATGGGCCTAATAATAGACTCTACTTCATAAGATTAAGGATTCATTCAAATACGTTTAGCATAGTTTCCGGCATACAATAAGGAGTTAATAAAAATTGCATACAATTTTTGTTACTGTTAAAATTCACACGGTGATTTGATCCTCTACTCACTGCCTGCCTGTCTTCCTGCCCTTCCCTATTTTTAAAGTCACCTTCATCTTTAAGGCACACAGTTGTGACTACCTTAGTGAAGCTGTTCTGAGTCTCTCAATTACTGCACTCTGTGTGTGCCCATAGTGGGTTTTTTTTTTTTAAGATTTTATTTATTTATTTTTAGAGAGAGGAGAAGGGAGGGAGAAAGAGAGGGAGAGAAACAGCAGTGTATGGTTGCCTCTCACATGGCCCTCACGGGGACCTGGCCCACAACCCAGGCATGTGCCCTGACTGGGAATTGAACTGGGACCCTTTGGTTCCCAGCCTGCGCTCAATCCACTGAGCTACACCAGCCAGGGCCCCATAGTGGTTTTTATACCCCAGTTGCATCACTTATCAAAAAGCCTGCCTTGGGCTGTAGTTGTGTTTGTTTACCCCTTTGAGGCAGGTTCCTGCTGAGACTGGACCATGGAAGTTCTTAACCTGGGGTTGGAGGTGGGTTGGGGGTGGGGAGGTCCAGTCAGCTGCAAGAGCTTTGCTTCTTAAAGGGATTATTTCTGGCATGTGTTTAAGGAATTGAGAGTGGGGGTTGCCAAGCTGCATTGCAATTCTAACTCTAACAACCCCGAATTAGTGTCAGCTCCACAACTTTACGGTATAATCCCCAACTAGACAGCCCTCACTTCAGATTCCAGCCACAAGTTCAGGAGTCCCCAGGCCAAAGACACTCTGACCAACTGGTTAGACATTGGGGTTCCCACCATCTCCTCAGATTTGATAATTAGTTAGAATAACTTATAGAACTCAGGGAAGTGCCATATTTGAGATTATTGTTTTATTATTAAGGATACAAACTGAGACTGGCCAAGTGAGGAGACACAAGGGGCGCAGTCTGGGAAAGCCCTGGACACGGCGATTCCCTGCCCTGGCCCTGTGGAATCAGGATGTGCCTCTCCATACATTGGTGTGCTTGCCTACCAGGAATCTCTGCTGAGCTTTGGTGTCTAGAATTTTTGTTTTTTCAGTCCTCACCTGAGGATATGTTCACTGACTTTTAGAGAGAGAAGAGAGAGAGAGAAGCATCAATCAGTTGCCTTCTGTATGTGCCCTGACCCAGGATTGAACCTGAAAATGAAACCCACTACCTTTTGGTGTATGGGACAATGCTCCAACCAACCCCGCCACTCAGCCAGGGGTTTTACTGGGGCTTCATTACACAGGCATGATGACTCATTGGCCATATGATTGTCCAATCCCCAGCCAGCCTCCCTCTCCCATTCCCTCCCTGATGTCACCTAACTAAAAGCCCCAACCCTCTACTCACATGCTTTCTGGAATGGCCAGCCCTGTCCTAAGCCAACTGGTCAGCATAAGTCAAGTATGGACCAAGCACTCCTGAATGACCAGCGTATTTACAATTACTCGGGAAATTCCAACTATTTTGAGTGTGTCCCAGGAACCAGGGATAAATGCTAGTCAAATTCATTATTATACAACAGGTTTTCTTCTCACTGTTCTCATCACGTGTACTGTTTGAACTGTTGACGCGTGAATCTTCATATTCCATTATGACAAGAATGATGATCTAAAATCCACCATATCTATTTGGTCAATCAGTAGAAGTTGGGTAAGACATATAAACAGTTTGCTGCCTGCACACAGGAAGTGGGTGGGAGGACTCATTTGTGGAAGAATCCTGCATATAACTCTCTAGATTAGGCTTTTATAAATAAGCAAGTCTTTCTGATTGGCAAATTACATTCTTTAAAAAAAAATTTTTTTTATTGATCTTAGGAAAGGGGCAGGGGGAGAGAGAGAGAGAGAGAGAGAGAAAAAAAAAACAACCCATTGATTTGTTGTTCCACTTATTTATGCATTCATTTGTTGACTTGGGCTATTGGGATGATGCTGTAACCAACTGAGCTACCTGGCTCGGGCAGCAAATTACATTCCTGAGGTTAGGAATGGTCCCCATTGCCTTTGTGTCCTGCAGCACGTACTGTATACTCAGTAAATGTCACGTGGACACAGCACATTGCCACTAGCTCTGTGTGGGGGGCACAGTGAGCTCCTTTGGATGTCTGGGTGATATAGCTCAGCCTCAGGCATCCTTAGCTGAGAGAGACTCAACAAGAAGGGATACACTTTGCTTTTCATGGGCAAAGTGTGGGGATCCTAACTGGAGCTGGCCATCCTTGGATGGATAATACACATGAACCACTTCCTCTGTTTAGGTGAAACACTAAAATTTATAGCTAGATCATTGGTCACAGACCTGCTCCCGAACACAGGAGGACAAGAATAATGGGGTCCACACAGGCAGTTTGTAAAAATCACTTTGTTATCATGACATTTATCAAAGTCTTAGAGTAAATCCTGTGTTTAAGACATCATGCCATGTGGACATTTACTTGCATAGCCACATACTTTCACCCCTGGAAATAAGTGTGTTTTATTTATTTTCTCAAACAAAATCTCAAGGACTAATGAAAAGTCTTTACATTCTCTTATGGAAGAATTTAGTTTTCTTGGGTGACTTTGTTCAATGCTCTTATCTTTCCCCCCAGATTTCCAGAACTTCAAAAACAACTCATCAGAGTCTGTGCGTCCCCCTGCCCTGCTCCCTCCGTCTCCCTCCATGGCCCGCTCTCTTCCCTCCAGGTCTTTTCTTTTGCCACTGACATAGTTCTCTGATTTTCTTAAAATTAAGTGGAATTCTATTTTTAAAATTTCTGGATGCTTAAGGCATATAATAATTAAGGGTTATTCCTGTCAGGAATAGAAATACCATATTAGAGGCTGCTGAAGAAGAAAAATCCTATTTAGACAGACAGTTTGCCTCTGTGTGTGTGTTTTAAATGGTAGTTACATAACACCAGGTTTCATTGGCCAGGACTCAGGAATGGTGTATTTTTGCGGCTCTGTGTCAGGTGCACCCGAGGGGCTGTGCGGTTAGGAAGGCACCTGTAAGCTGTACACACGGCAGCTGCCTGGGAGGTGCCGTGCATTGTGGCAGTTTGACAGATGTCAAGATAAAAACATATTGTTTTTCTTTGTACAGTAATGGGTTTATATAATAGACACTGAACAAACATGCATGGATTGCTTTTAAAAGAACATTTATTCTGAATAGGATGCAGCGTTCCTATATTGGACAGCAAGCCTCTGAACTCCGGCATCTTTCTTTGGTGTATACTGGTGTGTCAGAAGAGTTTGTTTCTCAGGATTTAAAAATTAATTCCCTAGCAGGAGAAAACAGGTGGTAACATAAAAGAAGTATTGAATGGAGGAAGGATCAAATAATCCTCAGAAGAGAACAACAGAGGAATGTGTATGATCTCACCCACCTGTACCAACACTAGACATTAAAAAAGGTTCATCAGATCCAGAAATATCACCAAGATGTGGTGGAGACATGCTGATAACCAAATTCTGGCAGCAGAGGGGCTTGCTGTGTAATCAAAAGAACACGTCTAATAGGTGGATCCGTGTATAAAAAGAAGGAGCCTTGAAGGTGAGAAAATGATGAGAACACTTGGGTGAGAATGAAATGAGGGAGGAACAGCGGCAGCACTGTGAGGGCAGACGGAGGAGCTTGTGCCGACAGGAAACGTAACCGAAGAGTCTCGGAGTTTACACGCTGGTGCAGAGGCAAGGTACAGTGGCAAAGGGAGGCTTCAATAAGGCAGCTGCTGAAAGTTTAAACAGGGTAGCAGTTGATTTTTTTGCTTATTGCACTTAGCATGATATTCCCAAGGTCCATCCATGTTGTCGCAAATGGCAGTATTTTATCCTTTCTTATGGCTAAGTAGTATTCCAATGTATACATGTCCCACATCTCCTTTATCCAGTCACCCATCAAAGGACACTTAGGTTGTTTCTGTGTCTCACCTCCTATGAATAATGCTGACATGAACATAGGGATGCGCATATCAAGAAAATAAATGTTTCAAATTTTTTGGGTAGATACCCAGAGAAAGGATGTGGGCTATAAAACAGAAAGCAAAAACCAAACCAAACCAACCAACAAACTCATAGTCACAGACAACACTACAGTGGTTATTGAAGGGAAGGAGAGGGGAGGTTGAAGAAAGTAAAGGGGGTCAAATATATGGTGACGGAGGAGACTAGACTTTGGGTGGTAAACAGGTGATGTATTATAGAATTTGTATGCTTGAAACTTACATAATGTTATTAACTAATGTCACCCCAATAAATTTAATAATAAAAGAGAGTGTATGAGAAGAGAGAGGAGTCACGCATGTTCAGGGAGCCCTAGGTCATGAGAAAGGAGCCACATGGAGTTTTTATGCCTGGTGACTAGAACAGTCCTTGGCTCACAGTTGGCCTTTAGAAAAGATTTAGTGAATAAACAAAAGAAAAAATAAAAAGGTGCCTCAGTGAGATAGAAGACTTTGACAAAGTTCTCACTAATAACACGTAAATTATTTCAGTTTGAGAGAAAAGGGGGAATGCTTCTTAAAACAAAGACCAAGACACTCCCTGGAGGTTTTCAAGCTCCGATTAGTATAACACAGAGTTTAAAAGATGGCAAACTGAGAATTCAAGAATGCACAGCAAGTGCTAAGAATAGGATCAGGAAAACTAACAACCAATGTAAGTAATGACTTGTGAACAATTTTGGAGACAAGAGAAAAGATGAACAGTGGTTTAGGGGAGATGCTATGATAATAAAGGATGACAAAGAAAAAAAGTAGAGTTACTAAATTCCTATTCAGCTTCCAGTCTTTCAACCAAGAAGAAAATATTTAAAACTAGAAAACTCCATGAACATTATTAAGAAATTGAAGGTAAGGAGGGCCAATAGTAAGAAGACATGAAACCATTTGTCATGGAAATAAAGGGAGTTCAAATGTCTAGGTCCAGATGAATGACATCTTAGGGACCTGAGAAGCCCCTATCCATGTGGTCCTGGCTTTGCCTCAGTTTGCCTGTCTGTAAAATGGTGATGTACAGTGATCCCTCACCTATCACAGGAGTTATGTTCCAGAGACCCCCGCAATAGGTGAAAATCTGCGAAGCAGCGGTGTTATATTTATTTTATTATTTGTGTATATTTTAAGGCTTTATAAACCCTTCCCACACTCCTATAAACCTTTCCCACTCTCTTATTAACCTTTCCCACACTCTTATAAACACTTCATATGCTCTTAAACACTTTCTACACTCTTAAACCTACGTACTTTTAACAACATATAAAACTCTATATGGGTGCTCACCAGTGAAGTATACTGCAACTTGAATGATGAAGATCATGAATCATGTAGCTGTGCAGTACTGATGGCGATGAAGGTGATGACGATGAGATGAATGCACTGCACAGGCAAGAAGAGCATCACAGCTCTTCTGAAGGCACCACTTCATCAGGCGCTTCATCAGGGGGTGCAGTATCATCGCCCTGGGCCGGAACTTCTATTTCCGCTAAAGGTGTAGGCATAACCGATCTCTTCTTCCGAGTGATGGACATAGTTATGGGGAGTTAATGGAGCCACTTTTTCTTCTGAGCAAGAAGGTTTTTATAAACTGACATGCCACTCTCTATTGTATTTATGAAGTGCAACGAACGAAGCATCTGGGGGTCCCATTCTTCAGCCACTCGATGAAGTTCTTTGGCCATTCTGACCATGGTTGCAAGACGATTGAGTGTTAGGCCAACCTCCTCCACTTCTCCAACCCGTAGTTCATCTTGTTCCTCATCCTCTTCTTCACTTGCTGACTTCGTCATCTCCGTCAGGTCTTCGTCTGTTAATGGTTGTGAGTGGACATCGATCAGATCATTCACGTCGTCAGGAGTCATATCATTGAAGCCATCTCCTCCCAGTAGTTTTGCCAGCTTCACAGCCTTAGCTACTGCAGAGTGATGGACTTCATCAGGGGAGAATCCCTTGTAATTGTGGACCACTTCTGGCCACAAATTTTTCCAGCCGGCATTTACTGTTTCACTCTTCATCTCCTTTATGGCCTTCTGAATATTTAGGAGACACAATGCAATATTGTAGTCACGCCAGTATGCCTTTAGCGAGAAGTTTTCATCCGAGTCCATAGCTTCAACCAGGTTTTGCAGGGCGTAATAGCAAAAAGTCCGTGATACAGAATTAGATACATTTAAAAAAAAAAACCAGCGATACAGTGAAGCCACAATAAGTGAACCACGATATAGTAAGGGACGACTGTAGTATCAGTTTGCCCATCTGCAAAGTGAGGAGGCTGTGCCTCAGCTGATGATAATGATAGTACTTACTCCCTCTTCTTGTTACTATAAGGAATAAATCAGCTAATCTATGTAAACAGTTGGCACAGACTTAATACCATGTATTAGTTATACTCATTATGCCCTTTGAGAAATTATCTGCAAAAGAGAGCTTTGAGAGTTTTGGAGATGGGAAAATATTCCAAGTTTTAGAAAGGAGAAGAGAGACAGTTTGTAGAAATTATAGACTAATAAATTTGACATCAGTTCCTGGCAAAATTCTCCTGTGCATAATAAGTACAGAGATGGTTTGTGGAGTATTCAAAACAAAAAGTACTCATAGCTTTTGTACTAGTTTGCTAGGCCTGCTGTACAGAGCACCACAGGTTGGGGGGCTTAAACAATAGACGTTTATTTATTTATTTTTTAAAAAGATTTTATTTATTTATTTTAGAGAGAAGGGAAGGGAGGGAGACAGAGAGGGAGAGAAACAAATGTATGGTTGCCTCTCACATGGCCCTCACTGGGGACCCGGCCTGCAACCCAGGCATGTGCCCTGACGGGGAATCAAACTGGGACCCTCTGGTTCCCAGCCCGCGCTCAATCCACTGAGCTGCACCAGCCAGGGCTAAACAATAGACATTTATTGTCTCACAGTTCTGGACGCCCGAGGTCTGAAATCAAGGTGTCGGCAGGATTGGCTTTTTCTGAGGACTGTGAGATGGGTGTGTTCCAGGCCCCTCTTCTTGGCCTATAGATGGTCATCTTCTCCCTGTGTGTCTCTTCACATTGTCTTCCCTTTGTGTGTCTCTCTCTGACCAACTTGCCCCTTTTTATGGGGCAGCAGTCATATTGAATCAGGGCCCTCCCTAATTTTAACTTGATTTTCTCTGTAAAGACCCTGTCTCACAGAAGGCCACATTCTGAGGACCCAGGATTACTATTTCAACATATCTTCTTTAGGGGACACAATTCAATCCATAACAGGTTCACCAACAAAAGTCAAGCAAAGCAAAATTTCCTTATTTTTTGTTGGTAGAGAGAAGGGAAATAATACACAGTGAACTTTGAATTTTTTAAAAAAGGTATTCAATGCTATTAATTTTCATAAATAAAATCTATGGTGAGTCTGTTCCTCCTCTCTCTCCCCCACAGGCACTTAGTTTAATCTGCATTTGAGTTACACATTGGCCACAGTATCTGGTTCTTCACCCGACAGATATATTATCAAGACCTCACTATTATTTTCAAAGTATAATTACCTTCTTCTCTTCCACTGAGGACCTTTACTTTGTAACATTATATGCATTGTAAGCTTGTGAGACAATTATGAAATTGTTCCCTCATGGATTGTTCCTGCTCATAGGGGAATGGTATTAAAATATTTATAGGGAAATGAATTTCAGTTTCAAATGGAAAAGGCAGGAAGAAATATGGTTTAAGATTTCATAGAAAATGATGCAGTTCTTATCACTTGATTTTAAAAAGGAGGAGGGAGATCTCAGGACTGTGACCTCACTTCTAGTTCAACTGAAAGACTGCTGTGGAAATTTATAATCATAACATTTCTACAATTTAGGATTTATATTTCAGTTTCAGAATTTAATCATCAATTTCTCAGATGGCTTCACTTTCATAAAACTTCTTTTATTATTTTATTAAGCAATGGAGAATTGTATCTGTGTTTCAAGAGGCAGCTGAGTAGACTTACTTTTGTCACCTTGGCATTTATATATTGGTATTAGCCTCCTAAAATAAATGTGTGTACGTGCACGCAGCTCAGGTGGATCCTGTGATAAGGCTCGTGTTGGTCCTGGTTTATGCTCAGTAGACGGGCTCCCTTGTTCGCCTGTTCTCCCAGGTAAAATTTATTACCGGATAGAAATCTTACCCGCCCCCTGAGTTCCTGTGCGTTTTGGAGAAAACAGCGTTCCTCCTCCAATCTTGCCCTCTGACTTTGAAAACAAATCCCAGACACACTCCTTTTTCATCCTCATAATCACATCTTAACTTTCAGTGCTTTCCAGACCCTGTTGATGTTTCTATCTTGAATTAATTTTTTGGTCACTCCCTGTAGATTTATAAATGGCTGCATTTTGCATGGCGCATACAACCCCATCGACAAGATGCCAAATGGAAAGCTCTTCAGGCCTTTAAAAAAAGGTGACCCTAATTCCTCCTTCCCCAAATAAATGAATGCCTCCACTTTTTTTTCTCATAGTTTCTGCTGGTCCTTCCTGTTTTTGTGACTTGAGACATTTAACCTTGTGCTATGATAGACATTTTTAATTTTTCTAAAAACGTTTGTTTCCAAATAGGATTTCTGGGCCCTGCCTGAGACTGCAGTGTAGTTACTCATCTGGCTTTTGAGAAACAGCAAAGACAGGTGGCCGGGGACCCGCTGCACCTCTGTCCTCATCATACAGCAGGGGTTAGTCTCTGCAGAAGGGGTGATTTGGAGAGAAAATGAGTGTTTATAAACAGAAACCTTGAATTAAAGAACAAACTGGCAGTAACCAGAGGGGAGGTGGGAGGGAAAAATGGGGGGTGGGGTGGGAAATAGGGGAAAGGCCATCAAGGAACATGTATAAAGATCACATGGACAAGGCCAAAGTGGGTAGGTTCAAGGGCAGGAGGTGGGGATGTGTGGGGCGGGAGGCCGAGGTGGGGTGAAAAATGGAGACAGCTGTACTTGAAAAATAATAAAAAAAAAGTAAAATATTGACTTACTAAAAATCTAAAAAAAAAAAAGAATAGGGCACAGCTCCCTATAAATGGGAGCATCAATGACCACCTGATACAGCTTTTCCTGGTGTCCCTTGCCAAGTCTGTTTTCCTCTTTCTCGAGCTGGGCAGTGCTCCACTCATACTGTTGCTCTGGTTTTCTCTTCACATGCAGCTGTTCTTCGCGCCCTACCAATGCAGTGGGTTTCAAGTGTGAATTCTATTTATTTATTTATTTACACTAAATACAAGTTTATTAGATAAACAAATAAATTTACCCAAGGACACTTTTTTCCTATCGTCTTTAGAGAAAGAGAAAGGGAGAGAGAGAAACATCCGTGTGAGAGAGCAGCACTGATCTGTTGCCTCCCATATGCGTCAGGACTGGGGACCAGAGGCATCCGGACGGAGGGTTGCGCGCGCCCAGACTAGGACCAGGAGCAAACCTGAAACCTAGGCGTGTGCCCTGCCTGGGAATCAAACCCACAACCTTCTGATTACGGAACGATGCTCCAACCAATTGAGCCACACTGGCCAGGGCTAAGTGTGAATTTTAAAGCTGAGGCATGAAACCAGCGGTCCCCAGCCTTTTTGGCACCGGGGACCAATTTCGTGGAAGACAATTTTTCCACGGATGGGAGGATGGTTTTGGGATGATTCAAGTGCATTACACTTTTTGTGCACTTTATTTCTATTATTAGTATGTTGTAATATATAATGAAATAATTATACAACCCACCACGTGCTAGGGTTAGCACGGGGCTTACCAAAGCTTTGCTGAGATGAGTGCGCAGTGCAGGAGAGGCACGGAGGGAAGTGGTAAATAAAATAATGGGTGGGCCACGTGCAGGCTAAAATAAGTGTGGAATTCTGACTTAAAGCTGCCACCAGATGCAGCTGTACAGTTGAAGTACATCAAGTCACTTGCCACTATAAAGCCTGCCACAAGAGGCAGCTTAATTGTCACTTGCCACTCTGATAGGGTTTTGATCAGTCTGCAAGTGATCGATTTATTATGTCTCTGCGCAAACTTCTCTGCTAATGATAATGTGTATTTGCAGCCGCTCCCCAGCACTGGCATCACTGCCTCAAGTCCACCCAGGTCATCAGGCATTAGATCCTCATAAGCAGCACACAACCTAGATCCTTCACATGCGCAGTTCACAGTAGGGTTCGCACTTCTATGAGAATCTAATGCCGCTGCTGATCTGGCAGGAGGCGGAGCTCAGACCGTAATGCAAGCAATGGGGAGTGGCTGTAAATACAGATGCAGCTTTGCTGGCTCACCTCCTGTTGTGCCACTGGGTTCCTAATGGGCCGCGTGCGCGCGCATGCATGTGTGTGTGTGTGTGTGTGTGTGGGTGTGTGTGTAGGGTGGGGGGTGGGTGGGATTGGGGACTCCTGTGTTAAGCTTTATAGGCACAATACTCAAGATTTCAAAAGCACTAGTGTATATTTTTAAATTGGAACGCATTTTAAATTATTTTAGATTTTCTGTGAGATTTTAGATTTTGAATGAGAGTTTGAGAGGGAAATTCTTTTTTCTGTTAGCTTTAAACTTTAAACTTTAAGATTTCCTGATGGTGAACATATTAAAGAGACTGATAGCAGTGAAGATTTATTTTATAATGTTGTTGAAAATGCACATCCGTTGTCTCTAACATTTTGAAAAAATGTCAAGACTTATGCTGCTTTTTTTTCATACTCTGTTTCATATTGTGAGTGTCTAACCATACAGGCTGTGGACTCCTGTGAGTACAGCAGCTGGGAAAATTTAATGTTATAGCTCATTAATGCAGAATTCACCTTCTAAATTTGATGTTAGTGTTTGCCTTGAAGGGTATTTTCTGTACTTATTAATAATATAAGTTGTTCTCTTCTGAAATGGGGAATTGTTCTTTTCACTATTAAGTCAATTGTTAGTAAACATTTCTCAAAAACACTGAAGAAGGTGAAACATTTCTAAAAAATCTATGTATGTGCTCATTATGAAATTCCTATTTTGCTTATTCTGTTTTATGTGGCCTTATTACATCATGTACCTTCTAACAAATATAAATGCAGTTTTGAATCTTACTTTTACGCTGTAAAGACTTACATTTTATTTCTGTATGTATTTTTATTTCAAGAAGTTAATTGCTAATGCATTAGTCTTTGTAATCTTGCTGTATAGTGGGTCGTTAAGAACCCAAGCTTTGAAGTCAGATATTTCAGTGTGAGCTCCTTACCCAATTGGAAAGTCACTTCACCTGGCCAACCTCAGTTTCCTTATATGTAAAATAAGGATCAGAATGGCATTTACTGCTAGAGATGTTGAGAGGTTTACATGGGATACTGTGTGTGAAGTGGCTGACCCATTATCATTGCACACTAATGAGCTAGAAGATGCATGGTATAAAGACTTTGGGGCTAGCAGAATGGAGAGCTGGGGTTGTAGGCTGGAGAAAATCCACGAAGGCTGAAAAGCGAGGTTGAGACTAAGGAGACCAAGACTTCAGTTCTAAGTACATAAAGTGGTGTTGCTTTTCTCTTGGGTTATTCTTTTAGTCATATTGCTGCAAACAAGGAAATGGATACAGTTTATTTTTTCTAGAGTCACTTTTCACTTTAGCAGAATAAATAGGAAAAGATTTGTGGTCACTGGATTCCTGGACTAGAACTCGATGCATCTCTCTGTTCTCTCCAAAACAGGAAGTTTAATGACTGTTGTGAGGTTCATGAGTTCAGAGCAGAGTTTGCGCCTGGAACCAAGTATGTTACCTGATCTACACTTGGCCAGACTAGTTAAATATTTGGATAAAATGATATGCTTTTCTTTTTCTTTTTGACTTTTTACATTCTGGATTAATGATGAATGTTTGTCAGCCGTGTATACCTCTGTCCTTGTGGCCTGTGATGTGAGGAGTGGCCCAGGGACATTGTGTGGCATTGGGAAATGGCAGTGAGTAGGTGGTCTTTGCGTGCCAAAGCATTCTTGAGATAAATGGATTTCAAATATCACCCTGGAGTCAGAACCAGAAGCTGTTTGTAACCAGAAGCTTGGCGTTGGGGAGAGAGGGATGGCCAAACAGAGAACATGAACATGAGTGAAAATCCACCCTGGGTTGTACTGTCTTTTAATCCCAGGCTTCTTGGAAGAGGGTGGAAGTAAAATTGGACTTGACTCTGCCTGCAATCCTAGCAAACCCAGGAGGCCTCACTTCTTCTGTCCCATTTCCTGAAGCTAGGAATTTAGTCACTCCCTCATTTATTCATTTAGTGGTAGAATTTAGTCATTTAATTAACATTGATTGACCACCTAGTATCAATCAGGCCCTGTCCCGAGTACTTGGGAATACAGCAGTGAACAAAGCAGATGAAGACCCCTGCTCTCATGGAACTTCTATTACATGGAAGAAGCTGGCAAAACATACATAAGACAAAACAACAGTAATAAATATATTAGAAACTGATAAGTACTATAGAAAAAAATAAAGCAGGGAAGGGTGATACAGTGCCAGTTAGTGGGGGTTGGGGGTTTGGAGGATGGCTTGCAATTTAGAATAAATTGGTCAGGGAAATCTAGTCTTTATACTTGAGCAAAACTTGGGGGAGGCGAGGGTGTGAGCCCTGTGGAGTCCTAGACCCAGGGAATAGCAGGGGCATGCAGGGAACTTGGAGCTTGTAGGAGAGTAGCCAGCCAGGGAGCCTGCAGGTAGTGCAGAAAGAGGGGAGTAGTAGATTGGGCAGCTAATGTGAGGGGTGGGGTAAGGAGCAGGAAAATGGCGGGGGAAGGGCGGTGTAGGGGTGTGGGCAGGGTTGTGAAGGGCCATTAAAGGGACTGTGGAGTTGGAGTAAAACTGAGTGAGGGGGTGCTGCTGGGAGTGTTTAGCAAAGGAGGGACATGGTGTGTGACTTAGGTTTTTAACAGGATCGCTCTGGCTGTTGTGAAAATAGTATACTAATAGGCACTATCCCCTCCCCACCGCATTCCCCCCGCCCTCCCCAAAGAAAGCTTTTTTTGGTGTGTCTATGTTGAGGGACAGTCACGTCTTAGGTGTAATGTTACCACCTTTGCCATAAGTAAGAATGTATTTTACCATAAAATGTACGAGGGAGTTTTATCCCCTGGAAGTTGCTAGGACTTGAGGGCGTGAGGAAAGGGCCAGGCATCCCAGGGGGTTCCCGTCATCATCAGTGACTAAGTACTGCTTTTGACTTAAGCAGGGTGGATGCATTGTACAAGTTGTTTTTTTCTGTGAAAACAGAGTTTTTGTTTCCTTAATGTAATTTAGATCTAGATTGCTTTGGGGAACTTGGACAAATCCTGCAGAATGATCAAGTCCTGTGGATTTCTGACAGATGGCCTCATTACTTTCCTTACCCTCCCTCCTTCCATCCTCCCTTTCCTGCCCTTCTGTGATGATCAGGGCTGAGGGCATTGCCCTAACAGACCATATATTTCTGACTGATGGTCATTAATTTTCCTCGGCTTGGCTGAAGAAACATTCCCGTCAACTCTCTTGAATGTGGAGTACCACCTTGGCGTGAATGAGTTTTGACAACGGATCCTTGTTCTGCAGCCAGAGATTGGCCTGGCTCTACTTCCTATTAATTTTCTTGTACAATTAAGGCACCTAGGAAAACATTTGATGAAAGTTTTCATTCTGTGGGCTAATAATAAATGCCATAAGGTGATTTGCCAGTCTGTTGGCTTTGGTTGTGATTTTTTGTACAAAAGATTTACAAACAATGATTACTACAAAGCTCAATTAGGAGCACATAATTACTTTGTTTTTTTTTTTAACTTTTGAAAGATGGAAATTGATTTACACAGATAATCATGCTAAAGATTTCGCATCTCATTTTTATATTTGCCAAATGTCCTCACCAGTTTCGATTCTTGGCAGTGCAAGTGTTTGGAGGCATGTTGCGTGCTCCCCAGCACTCATGATTTAGTATTTATTCCCCCACATACTGTAGCTGTACCAGTCTGTGGATGGAGCCAAATGAGGGGGGACTCTTAGTCCATCATTTCAGTTTTAATTAGTTGTAAAATATTAGCAGGAAGGCAAAGTTATTTTACATCGAAGTGACTTTTTGGGGAAGTAGCAAATTAAACTTTATGGTAGCAGCTGTTCTGAGTGGAATTTGTCAGAGAGTTGATGAGAAGTGAATGCTTACAGTACTCAGATATAAATCCTTAGTTTAAAAAAGATGCAAGCTGCGAACAAATGAGGGTATTGACATGTAGAAAAATATTTTTGTAAGAATATGTTTTAAAACCTAGGCCCTGTTGTTTCAGCCTAAGTCTTTCCAAAACAACGATGGCTCTGATTTTGCAGTGGGAGCCCTTGTTTAATTTGGAAGTCAATACGACGTGCTGGAAAAGAAGCACAGCTTAGCAGGGCCGCTCCCTAATAGTGGGAATACTGGGTAAAGAATTTGAGAAGGAACAGGACCTTCGCACATGTTTCTCCTCTTCCTGGAGTACCACCTTCATCACGCCGACCCTCCCACCACCATAGCTTAGCTTAGTTGATACCTCGTCCTGCTTTAGCTCTCAACTCTCAGCATAATGCCTTCCCCGATGTGCCTCATTCTCTCTACTGTAAACTCATAGCCATGCATAGTTCTTCATAACACTTCATTTACTTCTACTCTATTTGAATCATTCTTTAGCCTGTGAACTTCATAAGATTAGAGAGAGTGTCATTATTACTTTTTGTTATTATTGTGTTGTCACTGCCTATAAATAAGGCCTGGTATGTTGATAAATATCAGGGCTTGATAAATATTTGTTCAGTGAAGTAATCCACAAATGAATTGAGTTGGGGTGGCTACAGGAAGGCCACTACAAAATTAGACCCATGGCCTCAAGTTCAAATGTCTGTGAGGTCAGGCAGCCAAAGTGAATGAGTGAGCAAGACCGACAGAGCAACCTAAGATGTGCTGGGCAACCAGATAGAATGTCTCCTGAACAGGTGCCCATGTGGCGGAAGTTCTCATTCTTCCTTCAGGGGAAGCTAATTCTTCTCACCATTATGATGTGGGCTTTGACTGTGGTAAATTCCAGGGATTCCCTGGGCAGACAGGTAAAGATGGGAAAGAAGACTGCTGGAGGCCACGGAGTGCCCAGGTGCTTTTTGAGTGGAGATGGGAGATTGTCCAATTAGAAAGTGTTCTGCAAGAAAATTTTGGCAGCATGGGATATCTTCAAGCAGCCGAGGAGAATGGTAACTTATGAGGCAAAAGCAATTAGTCCATGCCAGAGTTAAATGAAGCAGAGCACTGGAGAAAGGTGCTGGTAGAAGCAGTAGTTTAATATCTAGCAGTATTTTTGCAAATACAAAGGCAAATGTATCAGAAAAATAGATTTCTGAAAAGTACACTATTCTCAATCAGAGTCTTTCTAGAACCAACAGAAATGGTGACTCGCAGAGGAAACCGTGAGGTGAAGTCAAATGGCTGTGGGTTGAAGATTGAGCGGGATATGGAAGAGGAGAGCCAGTGAGCGGAGACTCCTTTTTTGAGTTTTTCAAGAAAGGAAGCAAAGGGACTGGAACAGAAGCATGGTCAGAGGAAAATACCAGAAAGATCCAAGGTCTGGGAGGGATTTACTCTGCCAATGAGGATCTGTTCTCCTGAGACGGTAAGAGCAGAGGAGAGGGGAAGGTGCCGGCTTCTGAGGTGGAACTGGTGAGCGGATGGTGAGGTCTTGCCCGGAGGCAGGGGCAGACCCTGCACTCAGTGAGCAGAGTGTGGGCTTGGGGTTTTGCTTCTGGAAAGATGAGTGTAGCATGTCATCCTAGAATGCATTTCCATTTCCACTTTTATCACAGATTTTATTAACAGGAGCTAAAGAAATATTCTGGAAAAGATCGAGGGAAAGCTTCCCTTGCGTTTTCCTTCTGACTTGAAAACACAATAGAAGCCTCAGCTACTTCCTGAAATCTTGAAGAGAAGCAGTGTTCAGAACTGTGCCATGGAGGATATTTTGGGCCTGTGGAAACCCAGAAGCCGTTGCTTCGCTGTGTAGGATCTTGCTTTGACTAAAAGATTAAGGTCTGTCTTACAGAGCCTTTCTATGGGAGATCGTTCTGTGTGGCCTGGGCCCAGTTCCCACTCAGAAAGGCCAGTGAAGAGCAACACAGGACCCACGTCCAAGGATGGGTTCTCCCGTGGGGAATCAGGCCTGCATTGTACCTAGGCTGCTTTGAGACTTGCTTTTTGCTAAAACTCCCTCACCCTGAATTGAGACAGCAAGAGCTTACTGCAACTTCCTAAAGTCCACGCTAAACCTTCCAAGGACAAGTGTAACCTGTTCAACCACTTTCCCCTTTGCATTTGCAAATATCCTTCTTTCTTGATGTAATTAGCAACATCCTCTCCTTTGTTATCTGTAAAAGGTAATCACCTACAACGAACCTGTGCATAGTAAATGAGGACCTGTGCATAGTAAATGAGAACCATCCTCCATGTAATGTACCCAGAAAAGCAATAAAAGCCTGTCAAGGCAAGGGTCAGCGGGCTCTCCCCTTGAGAGAGTGGCCATGCAGTCCATTTTCTTCCACAGGATTCGGTAGTCTGTGCGAATTTGTCTTGTGTCTCAGCCACAATGCTGCGGACCCCATGAGCCGGGGTCTGTATCAATCAGATAACTGCATCTGGAGTGGTTCTGAAAATAATAGATTAGTATTATGAAACTGCTGTAGACCTTCATAATATCTTTGGAACCTGGTAATACCTTAATTTTGTGAGTACTTTATCAGTTAAAAATATTTTTAACTGATTGCTATTTTTCCGTCAGTGAATTCACTCTAACATCTTTTCAGAGTATCTTATAAGTCAACAAATCTATTTCAAGTGTGTTTGTCACTAAGCAACAGTAACTAAGAGCATCTGTAATTAAGATGAAAGTTCCAAGGTAGCAGTGCCCAAACTCAGCACCATTTTCTGACAATGTAAGAGTAGGATGAATAAAAGCGAAAGGCTCTGTTTTCCTCAGAGCACAGTGTCTAAAATTTCTGAATATGTTGGCTGTTCTGGAGCTTATTGGGACAGATGTTTGTGTTTTACAAATCAGCCAGTTAATTTTTCTCTCTGGTGTCTGACATGCATATTCCTGACATGCACAGGTGAGTACCTGTTGCCGGCAGGGGCACTGCACAGCTGTGGCTTGGCAGCCACGTGGTAACCAGACCCGTGCAGTCTGACACGTGTACTGGGAAGAGGGAGGGGAGTGAGCTCCATGTGAATGTGACTTCCTTTGCAGCTATGACTGACCTAGATGAAGCAGTGATGCAGGCATGTTCTCTACTTCAACAATGCACAGTGTCCTTTTCTTTTGGTGATTTGTAAAGGAAGGCTCAGATGATTTTTTTCCTATTCATTGTGCCTGGCTCATAGCAAGCACTTCACAAATGCTCCTCTTTCCCTTCCCCTCTTCCAGTTCCCTTCTGTTCCAGGGGCAAGGGGGAGGGGGAGGGTTTCCATAACAACCTTTTATTGAATGAGCTCCTTTTAGACCTGTTGTGAGATGGCCAGTGGGCCTGAGAGGTCCAGAGAGCCAAGCCTCATCTCACGGGAGGCCTTGCTGATAAAAGAGAGGACTCACTCTGCTTTGGTCAACAAGCGATTACTGGGTGACCCTCCTGCTGCCTGTGAACTTGGGGCTTCCTCAATTACCCACAGGTTGGCAGACCGGGTGTCAGCCACCAAAGAGCGCTGATTGGGGAGTCTAGTTGTATTTTGGCTCCAAAAATCTTAGGTATATGATCTTGGGCAAGTGATAACCACGTTGAACTTTAATTTCCTCATTCTTACCCTGGGTACAATAATATCTGCGTGGCTCATATAGTAGGGTTGTCCTAAGAAGTGGAGGAGATAGAATATGTAAAAGTGCATATACGTATTCATTTTTTCAACCAGTATTTCCCGAGTGGCTGCTTATGTGCCAGACATTGTTCTAGTTCCATAATCTACTACATGTCAGAACAAATAATCTACTTAATTCTTTTTAATGGCACTTTAATATTCCGCAGTATAGGTGTTCCATAATTGATTTAACCACCCTTCAGTTAACAAACATTGAACAGTGCCGCACTTGTGTGTGTGTGTGTGTGTGTGTGTGTGAGGTCTGTCCTGAAAAAGCCTAGCCATTGTTAATATAATGAGAACGATTTGTACGACATCCATGTAACCTGGCAGCCAAGGAGAGTGTACTGGTATGTGCGTGAATGATGATGACTTTGCTAGTCAGTGGGGGTGCTGTTGAGTGAGCATGTGTACTGTGTGGCCTCTGCGTTAAAAAATAACAGTGAGTAGAGCAACAAATCTGCCTACAATTTGGTGTTAAGCTTGAATATTCCTCTGTGGAAACTATTTGGATGATACAGGAGGCCGCAGCTATGGGCAACTGGTGACTGGCAGCTTTATCACAACAATGCGCCTGCTCATGCTTCATATCTTGTGCAGTTTTTTTTGGGAAACATCAAATCACCCAGGTGACTCAGTCCCCTACAGCCCAGATTTGGTGTCCTGTGACTTCTGGCTTTTTCCAAAACTAAAATCACCTTTGAAAGGGAAGAGATTTCAGACTGTTGATGAGAGCTGATGATATTCAGGAAAACAATGGGGCAGCTGATGGCAATTGAGAGAACTGTGTGAGGTCCCAAGGTGCCTAATTTGAAGGGGACTGAGATGTTATTGTCCTGTGTACAATGATTCTTGTATCTTCTTCAATAAATGTCTCTATTTTTCATATTACATGGCTGGATACTTTGTGAGTAGACCATATGTGTGTGTGTGAGTGTGTATCTGGGAGAGTGTTGCAAGAGATCTTGCCACATCAAAAGCATACATATTTAATATTTTGTTGGATTCCCCTCTAAAAGACATTAACAGCCTACCTTCCCACCCAACATGTATGAGAATTCCCATCTTCCCACACTCTTGCTAATACAACCTTTTAAATTTGACAAAAAGGTGGGATGAAAAATAGTATCTAATAGTTGTGTGCTCTTCAATCCCATGATTAATTAATGAGCATCTTTTAATGTTTGTTGGCTATTGTTAGTTCTTCTGGGATTAGCCCTTTAGCTACTGGAAAATATATTTTCTTATTATTTGAAGGGACGTTTTATATATTCTGAAACCTTCGATGTTATGTACTTTTCCATTGAATGACAGGTCCAATGTTAACATTTATGTTGCAGCAGAGGTAAGAGACACCTGAGTTAAATAGGTAGTTACTGGTCACACAGACAATTACTGATGAGATCCGGGTGAGTACCCAGCTCTGAGTACGGTGTGATGTTATTTGCGCAGAGAGGGCTGTTGGGAGGCTCAGCAGGCCAGGGAGGTGGGTCACCTCAGTGAGGCAGTTGGATGCCTGGAGCAGCAGGAGGGTGGAGTACAGGCTTCTCCAGGTGCCCAGGGCCCCTGCAGCCCAGCCTGCAGGAGTTACCTAACACTGGGAAAAGGGAAGGTGACTAGGGAATTGAGGGCCATGACTGTGTCTTTGTTTCTTAGGGCTGAATACAAAGGCACGAGTGACAGCCCCTGGAGGTGCCACTTTTCTTCCATCCAAGGGCCCAAGTGCTGTGTTAGCTGCCTCTGCATTGCAGAGACTAGAGGATGTTCCCGTTTTAACGACCACAAGAGAGACGGAGCAAAGATCCCCTTCTTATTTGACTTTTCTGCAGCACTTCTTTTGAATCATCATGCCTTTTTTTTCCTGATTAAATAATCACCATTTCCTTTTCTGTGTAAAAGAGTAAACTGAGGTAACATTTTTCTGAAATGGCCCTAGTTTAGGGTCTTTCCCTTCTTATCCTGGTCAGGCTTGTGGTGTGTGTAATTAGGCTAAATCCTAGGGTGGAAATTCTAGACTTATTTTTTAAGGCTGGAGGCAACTTAAGGGCCATCTTGTTCAACTCACCTATCGAATAGATAGGGAATCTAAGATTTGGGAAGTCAGGTGGTGTGCTTAAAAGAGTATTTCTTTTCTTTGTAATGTTGTGCTACGTACAGTTGACCCTTGAATGACTTGGGGGTATGGGGCACCAACCCCCACATAGTCAAAAATCCCCTTGTAACTTGTGATTCCACAACATTTAACTAATAGCCTACCATTGATTAAAGCTTTGTTGATACTATAAATAGTCGATTAACACATTTTTATGTTGTGTATTACATACTTATTCTTACAGTAAAGTAAGTGAGAGTAAAGAAAATGTTCATAAGAGAATCATAGGAATTGAACATACATTACAGTATTTATTGAAAAAATTTGTGTAGAAGCAGACCTGTGCAGTTCAAGCCTGTGTTGTTCAAGGGCACACTATAGTTAATAAAGCGCGTTTCATGTTTAGATTTTAGCCTGCATATCTGCATGTTTTTGGAAGCACCTCCTTTCCCCATTTTCATTATGCGATGCATATAAAATATGCTTAGTCAGTACTTGTTGAGTTAATAAAACGCTAAGGTAATTATTGTATATTCCTCTGTCTTAATCACACACACACACATCTGTAGTCTGAAGTTCAACGATGTATAAGCACTTCAAGATTACATGTATAGTTTTTCTCTTGGTTTTAGACAAGAATATTTGAAATATTCAAAGTTAAAAAATTGTCCAATGACTTTAAAGAATTTAGAGAAGGGGACACCACAGCTTCCCTTAGCTTTTACATGTTGATTTTAAATAATTGATCCTGTTAGAAAATTTCTTTGTCTGTGTTAGTCTGCTATTGACTCTTGTTTTCTTGTGTTCTGTCCCGAGCCCCCTGGGTAGGTAGTTTCAGGTGAGAGGGAAGGCAGTCATGGACCACTGCGGTGTTGCCGTGCTGGGTGCCCTTGGCGTGGGCTAAGTGGGGGCGTCTGTGGTTAGAACACAGGTGGCTCAGGTTGTGCTAACGGATGGGGTTGGTACGACCCAGCGTGAAGCCGTGTTGGGTTGATCTGTCTGGTCATGGTCTCAGGAAAGGGCCAGGCACATTTGAAGTCAGATATCTGTGTATTGGGAGCACCACCAATAGGGAATGCTTAGGAATGATGGGTTATGTTACCAAGGAGAATGCCAAGAGAATTGCTGTTCCTACAACTTTCCCTACTGAATAAGGTCTTTTGTCCTGTTACAAAGAGTGATTCACAGCCCTTAGTCCTGGCCGGGCTGGGGTTGAAATGTGGATACCAGGGGTGGGACCTGCCTTCTACCTAGAAGCATTTGCTATTAGGTCAGGAGGGAGATTTTCCAGAAGTTCTGCTGAAGGGAGTGGGGAGGTTGATGGTAAAAATCCGGACCCCTAACTACCCTGTAGGGTTGAATCTTGAGGCAGCCATTTGCTGTGGGCGGCCCACATCCTTGTTATCAGGGCCCTCATGTGAAGGGGGGTAATAAACTTTGGGTTCAACGTAGAGGAAAGCTTCGCATACTTTAAGTAATCATTTCTTGTATACCATTCACCCAGATTCTCCAAATGATGACATTTTAATAAATTAGTTTTATCCTTTTGTCTATTTTTCTCTGAGCCACTGAGATAAGTGCAGTCATGCTGTCTTTCTCTCCCTAAATATTTCACTGTATATCCTAAAAAAAGAGAGAAAAAAAAGAATTCCCTTATATAAATATCATACAATTTTCAAAATTGGGAAATTAATATTAATACTGTAGTATAATCTAATCTATAGACCCCATTCATATTTTACTAATTGAAATAATAGTGTTATTTTTAGCAAAAGAAAATCTGTGATTATGCATTTTTTAAAAGATTTATTTTTAGAGAGAGTTTAAGGGAGGGAGAAAGAGAGGGAGAGAAACATCAATGTGTGGTTGCCTCTTCTGTGCCCGCAACTGGGGACCTGGCCTGCAACCCAGGCATGTGCCCTGACTGGGAATTGAACAGGTGACCTTTTGGTTCGCAGGCTGGAGCTCAGTCCACTGAGCCACACCAGCCAGGACTCTGTTTTTATTGAATCATTACGTCCCTTTGGTCTCCTTTAATTTGGAACCTTTAACTAGAATAAGTTCATTTTTTTCTTGTGTGACAGTGACAATTTTTAGATCAATTTTATTTATTTATTTTTTGTGTGTGGAATGCTTCTTATTTTATATTTCATTTCTTCTCATGATTATTCTGTTTTAAATGACTATAGTATTTAGTTAATATTGATTTATGAAAGTTGAAAACTCTATTTATTCTTATTTTATGCCTTTATTTTACCTAAAGTATCTTGTTGTTCTATATATAAATCCAGCAAGTATTGTATAAAATAAGGACAAATAGTTTTTGCATGTTTGCTTCAAATAATGTTCAACAAATGCAAGTTAGATAGACTAAATTTCCATTAATAAATTTAGTTTATGTTAATCACATTTCATTAAACATTTAAAGTTGCATTTGTAAATTAATATATCTAATCTTTTAAATCACTTCAAATGACTACTAAAGTAAACCTAAAGACTGTAGCAAATGGCACTTTAAGTACTTAAATAATCCGTGTAAAGTTAGAAGACTTATTAATAGAGTGGATTTCTCATTTCTCTAAACATTCTCATACAATTTGATAATGTACTCATCTTTTCACTTTTTACTCAACTATAGGTCTAAAATCAGTTACAATCTGGTACATTATCAAAGACATCAGATTCTCCAGCGTTCTATACCGTTTAATACCTGATGTACAAATATTATTTTGAACTTAACACAAAACTATTAATACTACTGCTTTTATTTACTTCAGTATCTCTGTGTTTAATTTCAAATCTTCCCAGTGTTACTGAGACGCTTGCTCACCACCAGGAAAAGATCTGTGATATGTGGCGGGCCGAGGTTGCTGTGCTACTTGCTGAGGTGACTGGCTACCGTACAGTGGTTTACCTGGCAGAGATTCGGGGTCGAGGAGACATATGTCCAGGGTCTTTTTGAATTGCCAATAAGGCCTTTTTTATAATCACTATGACAACAAATAGCAGCCCATACCCTTCAGGTGTGATGGATTTTCAGACTTGGTCTGCTGGGCCGATATCCTTATGTCCTTCTTTCTTCTGATTTGGGTAAACATACATCTGCATCCTCGTTCAGGCTGCAGATATTTCCTCCACTGCTTGATTGCATTCTCCATTTCTTTAGCTCTTGGCAGCATCATATAGTCATTTTATTCTATCTGATTGGATTTTTGCATGTCCTTTTGAATCTTTGGCCACAAATCTAAGGCTTCATGCTAATGAAAATGTCTTTCTCTAATTTTTCCATATTACTTTGAATTATATAGCCTTTAGAGCTTGGCTTAGATTTCTAGAAATAATTCCACTAGTGCCATGTAACCTGATGAAGTAAAGTCCTGGGCCAGCCACTGTTCTTAACATTTGCGAGCTCTGCGTATATATTGTAACTAGAGATGACAAAGTGTGTTCTCCTTTGAATTTTGTTATTGAATTGTTTTTGAACAGATGTGAAGACTTAATCACATTCGAATATATAGAATCAAGTAGGAATAGGTCCTGTATAAGAATTTCATGAAGCCATGGATAGTGCTGTGGTATTTACTTTTGGTAATTTAATTTCATTTGCTTACTTATAGTGTCTGGGATAACAGTAGTCACTGTCTGTTTTCTTGGCAGATATTCTGTCCCATGATTGTCTTTTCTAATTCTCTAACTCTCCACTTTGGGTTTTTGTCATTACTCATTGCTCTGGCCTGCCTCCCCTCCCCTTCTGACATCTTGTTAAACCCTGAACCCTTTTTGTTTTTTCTATAAGCTGTGTTTTGCATATTTACTATGTACTTATTTACCTTGCAGCCGTGGTCTCTACCATAGTTAATGGCCCATTTATTTTAGAGACTACTTCTCTTTGTTTTCTGGGGTAGCTCCTCAGGTTTACCTGCAAGGCCACCATATGCTGAGCTTGGTGGGAACCTAAGAGCCACCAACTCTTTCTACCTTAGACTGCCATTGCTTCTGTGTATCCATCTCTTTTTGGTCTTGGAAACTCCCAGCAGAAAATGGGCCCATTTTCTAGGTGTTTAGTGGGAATTGGGACAGTAGCATTAGTTGTCCCAACAATGCAAGAATGTCTTGGTTTCTACTGTGTGAAGAAGCCAGTTTGATGCTCCTTTCAAACTTGTCCTTTATGGTTACAGTCACCATTACCCTGAGGGGGGCTGGAAAATAGGAGCTGACGACTGACTGTTAGAAATTCTGATACCCAGCATCCATACCCTGCTCAGCTCCTCTCCACATGCTTGGTTATACTTTTGCTTCTAAGGGTCTGCAACCTGTGGCCCGCAGGCTGAATTGCAGCCCAGGGCGGCTGTGAATGTGGCCCAACACAAAATCATAAATTCACTTAAAACATTATGAGATTTTTTTATGTTGCAATGTATTTAATGTGTGACCCAAGACAACTCTTCTTCTTCCAGTGTGGCCCAGGGATGCCAAAAGTTTGGATACCCCGCCACCTATGTATAGGAAGTGGCCAATGAATCAGTAGCCTCAGAGACCAAAGCTTTGAATGGGTTTTAAAGGCTAAAAAACCAGGAGGAAATTAGCAGCAGTAGCTATGTGCTCTTAGACACTGAACAGGATTATTTGGCAAACCGGACTAATTCAACAAATCTCTACTTGTCCAAGGCAAAATCAGGTTGTTGATGACCAATGTTTTTCCTAGTTTTTTAGAGTTGTAAGTTAACACCAAGGTCGTATGGACAATTAAGAATGAAGACTAAGCACAAAAAATAGTTTTGTGTAGTTGAATACAGCAAAATTATTTGGGTAGATATTTACATACTTTCCTAATGCTAATAATCATTATTTGTTAAGTATGATATGCTAGATACTTAAGAAAATTGTTTCATTGAATTCTAACAACCTTCTGAAGTGTTATGATTATCTACAGGTTTTTTTAAAAAGAAATTTTATTTATTTATTTATTTATAGGGAGAGGGAAGGGAGGGAGATAGTGAGGGAGGGAAACATCGATGTGTGAGAGAAACATCAATTGGTTGCCTCTCATGAGCCCCTAACTGGGGACCTGGCCTGCATCTCAGGCATGTGCTCTGACTCCCAATCCAACCAGTGACCTTTCAGTTTGTGGGACAACGTTCAACCTACTGAGCCACACCAGCCAGGGCAAGAAGTTAAGCGCTTTTCCCAGAGCAACATGTTTTATGAGCAGGAAGTTAAGTACATTGCCCAGGGTGACATGACCAGTAAGTGGAAGAGCCAGGATTTAGGTGCACATCTGCCTACAACCAAAGACCATGCGTTAGTCACTTCCCTGTAGGTATATGTTATAAGGAGTGACGTAATAGGTGTCTTAAGGTTTTTCCTTGCCAAATCCGGGAGATTTTATGCCAGTCAGGGAGGTTGGCAGACAGCACTGATTTAAGGAAGAACCATATCGACTTCAAAAATGTTTTCCCTAGATATCCATTCATTAATAAGTAACTTCTTCTCTCCAATGAGAGTACAATATATCAGTCATTTTGCTCTAAGTATGACTTAATTAATCCAGATTGCTTTCCTACTAGCATACTGCAATGTAATTTTGAATGAAAGATTCGATGGCTGAGGGAGGAGAAACTGGAGGTAACTATGGACCCCTCGGAACAGGACAGGCCTTGGTGAGCGTTGTCTGGCCACAGGGCAGCCCCGCATAATGGGTTGCTGTGGGAGTAGAGGAGAGTTAGAAGGCTGACAAAGGCAGGTCCCTACTCAAGTTCACTTCTCTTCTAATTTTGCTTAACTTGAGGATTTTTGATACTGGAATGCTCATTGAGCCCTGCTGTGTAACGGGGTGAGGGTGCAGGTGAGGGTGTGGAAGAAGAGCAGTCACAAGAGTGGCCCTCAGACTTCAGTATTCACTGGACACATTTGGGGCTTTCTTAAGAAATGGAGATTTCTGAAGTCTATTGCTAGTGAATTGATCCAGCAGGTGTGGGGTGGGCCCAGAGATCTAGATTTTATCAGCCTCACTAGGTGATTCTGATGCAGATGGTCTGAAGACTGACTTTTGGAAATTTTGGGTTGGAGTCTTCCATTAAGCTAATGCAAAGTCTATGACCTGACTCAGAATATGACCTGGTGGCTTCTGTGAGGGCAAGGAGTCCCTGGCTGAACAACTCAAGGCGCTTGAATAAAGAGGACCTTTCTCTCTGAGAACAGTGCTGCATCTACCAGTCACAGCTCTTGAAGACCCAGAGAGTTGTGCCTCAGGGACCGGCCACACTGCCTTCCTTACCTCTTAGCTAGTTTCCAGCCTCATCTCTTGTCTTGGCTGGTTTGGGGTGAAGTGAAAGAGGAAAAGGAGGCCAGCTGCAGAGAGCCGATGGTGGTAGTATGGCCACTGAGGGCTCTGGACATCAGGGCTGAAACTGGGACAGTACCAGGCAAACAGGGGTGCTTGGCCACCCTACTCGCACAGAAGCCCTTATTGTGTCGACTGATAAATAACTGCTCAGCGTGCAGAAGGGTTGTGCTATGGTGTCGCAGGCCAGGTAAGTGGCTCCATGTCTTATGTACTATATATCAGGTTTCCTTAAATACTCACCTGAGGATATTTTTATTGATTTTAGAGAGAGAGGGAGAGAGAGAGAGATATGGAGATATGAGAAGGAAACATCAATCAGTTTCCTCCCGTATGTGTCCCAAGCAGGGATAGAACCTGCAACTTAGGCATGTGCCCTGACCAATTGAACCCGCAGCCTTTTGGTACACCAGGAGATGCTCCAACCAGCTGACTCACCTGGCCAGGGCAGTGTTTCCTATTTTTAAATGGAGAAGCCCTTTTTGGTTTAGTGTCTTTGGCTCTTTAGGCTCATTTCCTGCAGCTGTAGGAGGCCGAATGCAGGTAGCCTCACCTGGCCTTTGAAGTAACTTCTCAATGCTTCCTTTTTGTCAGATATTATACCAAGAGCATTGCCAGCTGCAACTGCTTCTCCTCCTCCCCCTCCTGCCCCCCGCCCCTGCCCCTGCCTCCTCCTCCTCCCCCTCCTCCTCTCCCTCTCCCACCTTTTCTTCCCCCTCCACCCCCTTCCTCTTCCTCCTCCTTCTTTCCAATTTTCACCGAGGCTATAACTAGGATGTAGCTTTATTGAGACTGGGAAAATTAGATCTTAAAACAGCCCCTTGGGAGGGTAAGGACGGGAAACGCCAGAGAGAGAGGCTGAGGGAGGATGGGCTGTCCTGTTGGCAGAGGCCCTGTGGCCTCACCTCACCCAGTGGTTCTACTCTTTTATTCACTTAGAGAGAGAATCTAGTATATTCTTTCTGAAGTCAGTTTTGAAAAGGAAAATGTGTTTTCTTGAGTGAGGAATGTCCCGAGGGTGGAGTTCAGGCTGCTTTGCTCTCAGCTTGGGCTCTGGGATGAAATAGGGCCTACAGACACAGCTCTGTTTGAACTAAAATGACTCACAAGGGGTGTCCAAGGAGAAATGAATGAGCACACTGGAACCTGGACAAGTGTTGCCTTCAACTGAGGGTAGACTGGGTGAATGAGCAAGATGAATAAACACATTTTTGTTTTTTTTAAAGGTATCAAATATTAAAAATTAAAAAGTAATTTCAATTACAGTTGACATTCAACATTAGTTTCAGGTATACAGCATAACGATTAGACATTTATATAACTTATGAAGTGATTCTCTCAATTAGTCTAGTATCCATCTGACACCAGACATAGTTATTACAGTATTATTGACTATATTCTGTATGCTGTACTTTACATCCCCTTAAAAAAGGTATCATAATTGAAGTGTATGTACATAGATAAGAAATAGAGTCTGAAAGGAATTCTTAAGAGGAATTCTTAATCCCTATTTAAGCCGAAGTAGCCTTGTAGAATCAGAATGGCTACCCTTCCAGATGAAAGGGGAACATGTTCTTCTGGGTGAATAGGTCCTGATTTTGTTAAAACAGTGTCAGAACTCAGTAATCACCCCATACATGGTTTGATCCCAGTAGGTTTCTCATCTAATTATATTTGTATATGCTAATATTAAAAGTAATTTGCATTGCAAAACGCATACTAATTGTTGGGATAGTTGTGAGGGTAGGAAGGAAGATATTCCAGAAGTTTTCTAACAGATGGGAAATCACCTTTGAATGGAAACTTGTCCAACCTAGGTAGAGATCGACAGTAACAAAGAAAGCCCTCGAAAGAGGGATGTACTGTTGTTTATGATGTGAGCTTACAGGGATTGAATGGAGTCTCCTAAAATGTATGAAGTGTGTAAAAAACTCCCAAAAAAGGGAGATTGAGGATATTAATCCCACCTTCTCACTCAAGAGTTTACAAAGTATTTCTAGCACTGTTGCTAAAATGACCCGGAAACAAAAACACTTTGCCCTTATAACACAGCTTTGAGGCTGAGAGAGTAGAACATTATTCGAGTAAATTCAAGACTAACTTTTTTTTGTGTGTGTGTAGCATGGAAATTTGGCACCTGTTTAGAAAACTTGCAGGTCAATGGAAAAGAAAACAAAGAGTGACTTGTACACAGAACAAAGATGACCATCCACATGGAGGTGTTCCCAGTGCGGGGCCCTGGGATGCAAGGACACTGTATGGAAAAATCAGAGATGCTGTCATGGAAGCCACATCGCCCACCCAGGCTCACTCTTCTATTGCTTTGTGACCAATATTCTTTGGAAACTGTGGCCCTAGGACTAATATTGGATTAGCTGACATAGGCTGGTGCTCACGAGGGGTCCAGCACTGTTCGAGTTCTGTGCCTGTATTAACTCGTATAACCCTTACAGCTCTCTGAAGGCACTCTGTTTCTCTCCTCACTTAAGATAAGGAGGATCTGAGTGCAGACTAGAAAAGAACTCAACTCGAAGTCACTCAGCTCGTCTGTGGTAGGATTGACATAGACAGACTCTGGCTTCAGAACTTGTTCTCTTCACCACTGCCCTGTGTCCTGCCTGCACAGTAATTTCATTTTGTTAAAATAGTACCTGCTTTTCTTATTTGAAGCTGTAACTTGTCCTGAGGTAAACGATGTGAGGGCTGCAATCTTACAAACAGATTGTAAGTCACAAAAAGAAAGCTGGCAAAAGAATGAAGTAAAATTCCTACCTGGTATCATATAAAAGTATTAACTCAAATGGATCAAATGCTCAAGTCCAAGAGCTAAAAGTTATAAAACTCTTAGAAGAAAAGAGGCATAAATCTTTGTGACCCGAGGTTAGGTGGTGGCTTTATAGTCAGTCTGACACTAAAAGCACAAGCAACAAAAAAAAATTAATTGAATTTCATCAAAACTTAAAAACTCTTGTGCTTCAAAGGATATTCTCAAAAAAATAAAAAGACACTCCACAAAATGTGAGAAAATATTTGCAAATCACATAAAGGACTTGTGTCCAAAATATATAAAGAACTGTTACAACTCAAAAATTAAAAGACAAATAACCCAATTATAAATGGGCAAAAGATTGAAAAGACATTTCTGCAAGGAAGATATACAAAGGGCCAAATAAGCATATGAAAAGAGTCTTAGTCCTTAGGGAAATGAAAATCAAAACTATAATGAAATACTTTATATCCACTGAAATTTACATAGTCGAAAAAGATGGACAATAACAAGTGCTGGCGAAGGTGCAGAGAAATCAGAAATCTTAACATTGCTGGTGGGCCTGTAAAACGGTGCAGCTACTTTGGAAAACAGCCTGGCAGCTCCTCAAAAAGTTAATACCCTGGCTGGTGTAGCTCAGTGGATTGAGCGCGGGCTGGGAACCAAAGGGTCCCGGTTCAATTCCCCGTCAGGGCACATGCCTGGGTTGCAGGCCAGGTCCCCAGTGAGGGCCATGTGAGAGGCAACCGTACATTGCTGTTTCTCTCCCTTTCTTTCTCCCTCCCTTCTCCTCTCTCTAAAAATAAATAAATAAAATCTTTAAAAAAAACTTAAAAAAAAAGTTAAACATGCAGCTACCATGTGACCCAGCGATTCTTTTCCTTAGTATGTGTAAATGTACCCAAGGGAACTGAAAATGTGCATCCACACAAAAACTTGTATGTGAATGTTCATAGCAGCATTATTCATCAAAAAAAGTAAATTCACCAAAAAGTAGAAATGTCTATAAACTGATGAATGGGTGACAAATATAGCGTATCTGTCCAAAGGAACATCATTTGGCCCTAAAAGGAAATAGAGTACCGATGCGTGATACAACCTGTTGAACCTTGACCACACTAAGCTACATGAAAGGAGCCTGACACCAAAGACCACATGTTGTATGACTCCATTTATATGAAAAGTTCAGGACAAGGCAAATTCATGGAGACAGATTGATGCTTTCAGGAAAAAGGGAGAATGGAGAATGACTGCCAATGGGAACAGGGTTTCTTTGGGGGTGATGAAAATGTTCTGGAGTTATATACTGGTGATGGTTGTACAACTATGAGAATAAACTAAAAACCACTGAATTGTGCACTTTAAAAAGGTACATCTCAGTTTATAATTATCCATACAAAACAAACAACAAACAAACAAAGCTGTATCTGCCCGTCTGGGAAAACCAGGAAACAAAGTTGCTATTGACCATTGAAAAAACACAGCAGCAGGAAACTGACCAGCTTCGCTTTGAGAACCAAGGGAAACTGGCATCCAGCTCCTCCTAAATGCGCTTCCTTTTCTTCTCTTTTTCTTCTCACTCGCTCAGACTTAGTTGGTGGAAGAAATGACTGGTTCAGTAGGGAAAAAAACGATGGCACTTCTGTTTCAATCTCAAGGTCAGTGTTGTGTGTCATGACCTACCAAACACTCTAGAGGTTCCAGATGTGTTACAAAACAACAACATTTTGTAATGATGACCCTTTCCACACTGGCCTTTATTAGTTTTGTACTGTGCTGTGCTTTTCTCCAGCTAGGTTGGTGGTTTGTTTTTGTTGTTTTTTGCTTGTTTGTTTGATTTTGTTACTTCTGCTTATTTGTGTATTTTGACAGAGAGAATCCCTACAGTGAGCAAAGTCCAGCCCACAGAGTCCTAACTGTGGAGGATACATGCTGTCATTGTTTTGGAAACTTTCTTCCAGTTAATATGCATGGGGCTCATCCAATACTGGGCTTAGCCCAACATCAACCTCAGTCCCTGCATGTCCTCTTTCCATGCTGTTCGTTAACGGTTGGGGGTGGGGGTGCCAAGTGGGACTTTGAGGATCAGCTTTAAAAAAACGTGATATAATTGACTATAACATTGTATCAGTTTCAGGTGTAGAACAAAATGACTTGATTGCTATATGTATAGCAAAATGATCCCCGCAATAAGTTTTGTTAACATCCATCACTACACATGATTACACACTTTTTTCTTGCGATGATGATTTTCTTCTCTGACACACAGTCCATAGGCACATTTCATTGCTTATCTCTGACAAGGTTGTTTTTTAAATAGTTGGTCAAGTGAGGAACCAAACGAAGTATATTCATTGACTTACCTGTTTTGTCTAGTAGGTATTTTTACATCTATAATTGTACATCTAACCCCCTTTTAATTTCCTTTATTTTTTGGAGAAATCAGATCATTTACCCTATAGAATGCTGCACAGTTCGGGTTTCGATGAGTACTTTCTTGTAGTGTCATTTGACTTGTGCCTCTGTGTCTGTATTTTCTGTAAAGTCATAGTTAGAGCAAGGGCCTCATTTGATTCTGGCTCAATTTTAATTTATTTGTTTTTCCTGGCAAGAACACCTCATAGGTGGTGCTGCCTGCTTCTATTGCATCACCTCAGGAAGGACATAGTGTCTGACTGGCCCGGTTTTAGATACACCATTAAGACTGATGAGAAGATTTAGCTCAGTGCCTAATCCATGTGTTATAAAGTTCCCTATTAACCTTTCACTTAATGGATTTTGTAATTACTCATGGTCTAACCTAGGAGTTGCAAAATGGAAAATTTCTAATTCCATCATTATTTCTGCATTTAGTAATTGGCATTCTTTTATATGGATGAATTTTTTGTCACCAATTATTTGGTCATCCTGAAATATAGTTTGAAAAGGAAAAGTAGTATACGTTCTTTAGTCTTGCCATTTTTTAAAAAAGATTTTATTTATTATTTGAGGGAGCGGGAGGGGAGGGAGAAAGAGATAAAGAGAAACATCGATGTGTGAAGAAACATCAATCCAGTTGCCTTTTGTATGTGCGACCTTTCACTTGTGGGACGATGCCCAACCAACTGAGCCACACCAGTCAGGGCTAGTCTTGCCCTTATTTATTCGTTGTCAGAATCATGAATTGGGGCCTTAGCAACTTCTAATGGTGCTTACCTTGAGCTGTTTGCTACTGTTTTGGGGATAGCGGTAGAAGAACATCTTATCAACTCACTATAAACCCATGGACTTTATACATTTGATATGTTTGAATCAGTGACAGTCATCCGTTTTGATACTCAAGTTGTCCCATCTCTTGCCAGCGGCGGCTTCTCCTAATTAGCTTGTATGTCTTGTTGACACTGCTCTGTTAGTCTGAGCCATTACCTTCTGGACAGCAGTTTCTATCTCTTTAAGTAATTGGATTAACTGGTCTTTAAGATTTCTTTTAGTTTTAGCTTCCCTTCCAGAGAAGACAGGCTGTATACTAATATTCTACAATGAAATATCATGCCCAGAATATACTACTTTGATTTTTTTTTAGAGTTTATACAGTAATTGAATTATTGATTGGGAAATATGAAATATTCTTGCTTCTTTTCCTCTAATGAGTATCACTCTGGTTTAGGATACTTCTACACTCTAAGTGAAGTAGCTAAATAGAAAGCAAAACAAGTGATTAAATATTTCTATACTGAAGGTTATAATGAGGTTTACCAAGGAAGTCCCTGATTTGAAGATGGATTGGTTTCAAAATATACCAGCATTATGGTTGTTATTCTTCCAAATGTGATATTTTTCTCACCTTCTATGTGAGGCACCAGGCAGGAAGAATGGATGACTGCATTTTGTCCCATAATCCCTGGTAAGGCAGAATGGGGAGCTACGGAGGGCCTGAGCCCCCCAGTGAGCTGTTCAGGGAAGTGCAGAAGGCTGCAGAGCTGGCCAAGACTGGCCAGGTGGCTGCAGAGTCAGCCGCAGTCCCTACAAGCCGGGAGCTGCAGCTTCCATCCAGGCAGTGCCTGAACTGGGTCCAGGCGAGCGGGCCAACTCCCCAAGGCTGTCCCTGGGACCAGAAGGTATAGCCAGAGGGAAGCATGAATTTAAATTCCAGGGCATAAGACAAAAGCTCCTCATTTCTAAGAAGAAAGAGCTGAAAATGACTTTTTATAAATGCTTGAAGGACACTGTCTCATACTGAATCATATATAATAACATTTAAGAGGGGCCTGATTTTTGTTTCTGTCTGTGTCCTGTGGAGCACATGTGACTTCAAAGGCAACTCTGTGGGGTGCAGGGAGAAAAGAGCATGCTTTTATTTTGAATTTTGGCACAAATCCTCCAAACTATTTTTGATGGCCAGGAAACAAAACTCACATTCCCTGTAAATTCATTTGCATTTTGCAGATACACCTTTGTTTTTTGATGATGACTATGTCTACTTCTTCAATCAGTGTGTTCTTTCTACCTTGTGGCTTTATTTTGTAGGAAAAAGGCAAGAGTGATGCTAGATGATTCTCAAACAGCCCAGTTCATTAATTGCCCCCTCCCTGACTTCTTCTTTCCCATTATAGTAAGTGTCTAAAGAATTTAAAACAGTTGTTCATAAGACTGTTTAAAACCACGAAACACCGTTTTAATAGGAGTCTTATGTTGTAAAAAGGAGCTTCTGGTTTCACTTCAATCTGGTGGGACCCCTTGGTGATGAGCAAATACAGCTTCAACCTAATGCGTGTGCACTGTGCCTCTGTGTGTGTGTGTATATATATATGTATAAGCTTCTAGAGACCCTGAGATTCCATTCATCATAGAAATAAGAGACATGAAGGATGTTTTCAATGATTCTGCCTCTCTGCGACCTGCACAAGACAGTGCCTCTGGCTTGCTTTTGGGGTGAGTTTCCTTTGTGGCTGCCTTGCCCTGCCTTCCCCCAGCTGCTCCTCCACACCTGGACTTAAGTGCAGAATGACACAGACTATGCTGTTTTGATTTCTGTTGCCCTATTTATTTTTGATCACATTTATTACTTTTTCAAACTCTGTATTCCCTATTATGTTTGCAACTTTGAATCTGATATAGTTGGGTGGTCGTTCTGCCTAACTTGAAGAGTCATACTGATGACCCGAAGTGGGTGTTTTCTTGCCATGAGGGTCTTTTCAGGAAGAAATGCCCACTCTCGGTGTGAGCTCAGCTTCCTTAGTAGCAGAAAAGGGCCTGGTCTGCTTATTATGTATCAGCAGAAGGGAAGATAATATTAGCTTTGATAACTTTGGTATTAGGCTTCTTTTTATCCCTGTATTAATAACTTATAACTCATTGGTTTTTTCTCTAACCGTTGTTAGTAATATTGCCTTAATTATAGAAGACAGTAATAGAGTACTGATAATAGATCAGCATGCTGAAAGATTTGCCCCATCCCCATTCATCCTCCATCAAAATAGAATCTTCCCTGAAGAATTGGGTTGAATAGGATGAATTTACATTGGCCTAGTAAGCAATATTGTGATCTAAAAGCATTTGTCAAAGGACCAAGTATATAAGTTACTCCGTGGAATTCTATAAATACTAGAAGTATTTCAGTCATTTGCATGAATTCTATGTGTACAAAATTGCATAAAATGGTGCTAGTGAAAACACACACTCATGCATGCACACACACACAGATGGGGATTTCCCTCCAAGGACCCACTGATATATTCTAGTAGAGAGAGAGAAATCTTTCATGAAACACTTATCAAATAACATAAGGAAACTTAAACCTAAATGTTAAATTGGTTGAAGCTGGATAATTTGAGTTGGGCGGCGGGTGAGTTGGGGAGAAGGAGAACTTTAGGCATGGGGATGGCACTGGTAAGTCCAGAAAAAAGGGCCAAGTGGTGAGCCTTTATGAACCACTGGGAAGGCCAGGATGACTTGATGGAGGGCTTATGCACATAAATGATTGAGTGAGTGCTTTAGTTGCTAACAGTTGCAGTGTATGAATGAGGCTGATACTAGAGAACTATAAGAATGTGAGGTTCTATCTACAGACATGAAGTAGCAATTAGACTCAAACCATATTATTACTAGTTTAAGAAGTCTAGACTGTTTACCAAAGTTGAAAGAAAACTATAAAATCATAAGCACTTGTATTAGCAAATACAGTGGAACTATCCTAAAATGATTCAGAGAATAAATTTATCTTTGATCTTGCACAGATGCTTATACTACTGTAAGATTTGTAAGTGTGAGGACCTTGTCTTATTTAGCTTTGTGTCTCCCAAGAGGTGCATCTTAGCACAATACCTTGTACGTGGTGGATATTAAACAGTTTTCATTGAATGAGTGAATGAATTTAATATGCAAAATATTGTTTGGTGTTGGCCTCAAAGAGGCATTTTTAAATGATGGTCCCTTAGAAGGTGGGTTCCATTTTCCAGGGAATGTGTTATGTATCAGTAAAGTCCACTGCTACTAGATTTTTCATAAATATTTTTAGGTTACTATTAGAACTAGGCAAAATGATTCTATTGAGTATCTTCTATGACTCCAGAAGAGAAGGTATGTGAGACTTGAAAGTATGTGAGACTTGATTCTTGGCATTACAGAAATTATGTTCAGAGTATTCATTGGGGAAAAATTAGAAAATCAAAAGGCAATATACCAGGTAGAAATACTGGAGGAGAGTATAAGGGGTATCTTTACCACTTATCCTTCATTTCTCTTTCCTTAGGAGATTGAACTGTGTCGTATTTTTAACTCTTGTGTCTAGTGATGATTCAAATTGATATCTATTCTAGATTTCATATCTGGACACTGAGAATTTTCTCATCATCTTAAACTTCAGATCTCTAAACCCAACCAGATTAAGTTCCTTTCCCTTTTTGTCTGTTATAGCACCGTTGTTCTAATCATCCAGGCTCACAAGCATTGACTATATCTGTATGTCCAAATTGCCTTATGTTTATCACCTGCCATTGCTGCTCTATTCTGGGTTGTGGGTAGATCAAGAGGAGAGACTTTTAGCCACATGAGTCCAAACATGCAGAATAAATGCGATGAGAGAAGGAAGTAAAGTGGGGCTTTGACGGAAGACCCAGATGATAGAATTTTGACTTAAGGGTACTGAGAGAGATCTGTTTTAGGGCAAGTGATACAGTGGGAGAAATCTCCATGTTCCTTGGCCTGAAACATGCCTTGCCTGTTAACTTGCTTAATACTGATATATCAGATTTTGATAAATAGAATTTTGCTTTAAATATTTTAGAAAAGCTTAGTATTGAAAGGATAACTATTATTAAATTTGCATTTTTATACCTGTATTTTTCTGGGATACTGGTAGGTTTACACGCAAACACATTGATTCTTAGCTCCCTGATCTCCAGGCTGTCTTATGTGCAGCGGCCAGTTAGTGGAATGAACTGTCATGTTGTGAGCTCTCTCTCACCCGTGGTGTTTACACAGAGACGGCGTTGCTATTGCAGATACTGCGTGAGCCTGGCGTTGGGTAGGAGATTGGACTAGCTCTCCATGACCCCTTTGAGGATTAAGATTTTATCATTTCATAGTGAGTCATAAGAGGATTATTTAGTAATTTATTTTTACTACTATGTAATATACTGGTAATACGCATGCATTGATTTTGGCTTTCTCTATTGCACCTGGAAAGGTGTAAATTTAAACACTTAAAAATAACTTCCAAGCGTGGTACCACTGTCAGAGTCATTGTGGGTTACACTGTGATTGTTGAATTAAACTAAAATATTCTTTTGACTTTGTTTGTTGACATGGAATTCACTGGTCGGGGATGAAATAGAAGCACTGGGTTCACCATTATCATGGCATTAAGGTGGTCTGTAGACAATTAGCCTGACCAAGTTTATGAAGTTATATGGCTATAAAGTCTCAGGGCATCTCTGTGAGAGATGTAGAAAGGGATGGGAAGAAATACGGGTTCCTTCTTTGAACTGAAGCCATGCAAGACAAGGGATGAAAGGGTGTAATTTTGGGGTGCTTGATGTATACTGTAAAAAAGAGTTTCAGAGCCAAGCATACTTTAGAAATGATCTCCTGGGTTTTCAGCCGTGATCAATTTTCTTGGTCTGATGCTTTCAGAGTTCTCCCTCTGCTTCAGGGAGGAAGCTAGAGGTTATTGTATGAAGCTTGAAAAATGTAGTTCCTTTAGATCCTTTGCCAGTATTCCATCACCATCTTGAAACAAAGAACATGGTAAACATCCACAGCTTACACAATGAAAGAATTCCTTTGAACCTGATCGACTGTAGAGAACATTTCATAGCAACAAACTCAGAGCTGTGTGTGTCTGGCCTGAGCCCCAGACTTCACTCAGGCGCATCTTCCTTCTGAGAGCCTCGTCGCTCAGTTCTCCCGCTAGCATCTTCACTCTCCTTCGAACACTCGTGTAGGTGGTCCTGGGTGTTTTTTGCTATTATGAAGTACTGTTGAAAGTGCTAATTAATAAATGTAGAAAGAATGATGGAAGACAAAATTCTCATTTTACAACCACCGTGGTAATTCAGTGATTCAGGCAAGAATGATTGGTGGTTGCTAAAAATCAGTGAGTGAAAAATTGTTGGGAAACAGAATATTCTCCAAGTGTCATCCTCTGGACTACTTATTTATAAGGGGAGACAGGCACTTTTACAAGGGAGAATACCTTAAGCATGTGATCGAATTTAGGCAATTTGACATCGCCAAAAGAGAAACAATTGACATCATGTACCAGTGATTTGATCCCTGCCTGTCACTTAGGCGGCATTTCTGTCCCAAATGTTTAACCTGAATCTAATCATGAGGAAACAATCAGACAAATAAAAAAAGGAAGGCGTGTTTTCTTAAGAAATGTCAGTCATTACAGACCAAAAAAGCTGGGGGAGCTGGTGACTAAAGAGATATGACATCTAAATGCAGCGTGGGATCTTGGATCACATCCTAGATCAGGGAACCAGCCATAAAGGACCTTCATTGGGTTATTTGGGGAAATTTGAAGGTGGACTATATATTAAATAATAGCATTGTATCAATGTTAAAGTTCCTGAGTGCAATAATTTTGCAAATATAAGGGAATATCTCTGTTCCTAATACATTCACATTGACGTATTTTTGACAGTTGTCATAATGTTTACTACTAACTTTAATATGAATATGTAAAATATAATATTTATTACATATAACAATATAATAAGTATTATATAATTATTTAAATATACATTATATTAAATTCATTGTACATATTCACTTTATATACACATACGTATATTTGTGTTCTGTATAGAGCAGATGTGGCAGCAGGTTGACAGTTGGTAAATCTAGATAGGGGGAATATTCACTGCACTATTGTTAACAACTTTTTGAGGTTTGAAAATTTCTGAAGTAAAAAGTTGGGGGAAGAATCTTTTGTTTTGGGGACAAGGTAGTGGAGAGAAGTGTTGAGCTGTTAAATTCATATTCATGAGAACATGATATTTTATTACTGTTCAATTAAGCAGAGTCAGATGACACAATCCATTAAAAGTAAATATTCACAAACATAAAGTAAGTGAGCTTGATTCAGAGCCTGGAACTAAGTATTTTTTGGACATCCTGGTCTTTCTCTTGGTTCCGCAATATTGACCTCCCCCTGTTGGGAGTCCTTAGCTCACAGGATTATTGTAAGAATTAATGAGATAATGTATGTGAAAGTGCTTGTAAACTGTGAAAATAATGTCTCTAATTTTCTTTGTGTTTAGGGTATATGTAACAAGTTAGCGCTGAATTGTGACACTCAGTGTTTTACTTTATCAGTATACAGAATATGCCTTCCTAGGAAAAAAACTGGATCAGTGGATTTATTAAGACTCATTCCATAACATATGTGATTTAGAAAAATAAACCTGCCTTATATAGATGAGATTAACACAGTTCTGCCTTATGGCATATATAGAACAGTGTCTAAGTACATATAATAAATATTAGCTTTTTTGGTAATGGAACAAAACTTCAGTTTTATGCTCATTGAACCATTTGTGCTTATGGAAAAAATCTTTCCCTACAGGTTGGATGAAGAACAAATAAAAACTTTAACATAAGTCAGTAGAATATTAAGTAGAGAGAAGCTCAGAGTTGCTTGCTGTGCTATTATCTTGCAGTAATTTCAATTAAGGTTTTTAAGTATTCAGAATTTTATTGTTGCATTAAATATAAAATTGAGTCAGTATATAAGACTTATTGGAATGAATATGGAAAATGAACATTTTGCCCCTTCAGAAGAAGGCAGACCAGGGTATTTATAGAACGATGATATTTTGACCCCGACTGAAAGAAAACTGTACAGAAAGAATGATAACAAAGGAGGAATTGGTGAGGAACAAATGTAACCCATTCGCTAGAAGAGACATTCCTGTCAGTCATTGTACTTGACAAGACTCTTCAGCAGTGTAGACACTACAGGTGTAGTCTGTGGTGGTCACAGGTCGTATTGATAATGGCTGTGAGGTCAGTAGATTAGTCAGGGTCACACTAGGTTGCCGTCTTTGTCAGCTGGCGTATGAGGAGATTACGGCGATGGATATTTTAAGCAGCACTCATTGAGTAATTACTATGTACTAGAAGCAACGTTGAATGCTTTATATATTTTTCTCAGTTAAATATCACAATATCTTTATGATATAGATAATATACTTCTAATATTCTTGTTTTATAGATAAGCAAGGTGAGCTCAGAGAGGTTAAATGACTTGTGTAGGTCATACAGGGAGTAGTAGTAAAGCTGCTTCTTGAACCCAGGCTGTCTGACTCCAGAGCCCATTTTCTAACTACCATGCTGTACTCAATGGACTCTTCAAAGTTGATATTGGAGAAAACAGATTAAGAAGATGTGGAAACTTTTAAGAGATAAGACGTGTTTTTGGTGATGATAGAGTAAAAGGGACTGGAATTAGTCTCTCAAGTTACAAAAACTATAAACAACTGGAGAAGATATTTGAAACAACAGTTTCAGGCATTAGACAAGTAGCACAAAACAGTAATCTTTCAGAGAAGAGAGACAAATGAGATTGCCCCAGCTCACTGCCTGAGTATATAGTATATTTTCGGTAATGTAATAGGGCCTAGCTAGCTCCCTCAGTGGAGGACACAGATTTCAGAGGTGGAAAAGGCTACAGCCACTGGAATTCACATGGTAAGGTCCTAGAGAAGATAGAACTACACCGAGAGACAGCTTCAAAGGTCTGCAGAATTTTCGGTGAACGCATGTGAGAAAATGGCCTGAGGCCAGAAAAAGACACGGCAAAGAATCAGCTGGAGTCACTCCTGGAGCTCAGTGGTTCATTTTTGCTACTACCCAGAGTGGAAAGACCTCCTAACATCCAAGGTATCAGTTGAAGTTCTCAGAAGACATTGCCTCAATTGTGTGAAAAAATTAGCTCTTAGACTAAAGACTGTTCAGGTCTTGCTTACCAAAACGAGCCATGGAAAGATCAAGTTGTTTCCAAGTAACTGTGCTGCATCCAGTGCAAAACCCCAAAAATATTTACAGGAATATAACTCCAGCCCCAACATATTAAAGTTTACATTGTCTAGCATCTAATCAGAAATTAGTAGACATTCAAAGAAGCAGAAAAACATGACCCATAATAAGGAGGAAAGTAATCTATAGAAAAAGGCCCACAAATAACACAAATGCCTCCTCCCCCCTCCAACACTGCCCAATTCATATATCTAAGTGCTAACCCACAGTGTGATGGTGTTTGTAGGTAGAACCTTTGGTAATTTGGTAATTAGGGTTAGAAGGGATTATGAGGGTAGAGCCCTCATGATGGGATTTACAGCTTTATAAGAAGAAGGAGAGAGAGAAATTGCTCTCTGCCATGCGAGGACAGGGTAAGAGGGTGGTTGTTGCAAACCAGATGAGGGTCCTCCCCAGGAACTGAATTGGCCGGCAACTGCTTGGACTTCCTGTCTCCAGAGCCATGAGAATAAATGTCTGTTATTTAAGCTACACAGTCTATGGTATTTCGTTACAGTGGCCTGAGTCAACCAACACAAGGACATTAAAACATAGTACTGTGTTCAACTAGGTAGGAAAAATATGAGTATGATAAAGAGAGACATGGGAAATATAAAATCGACCCAGATCAAATTTTTAGAGTTGGAAAATACAATAAAAATACACTGGAGTGATAAACAACGGATTAGACACTGTACATAAAACAATTAGAAAACTTGAAGACATAATTATTATCCAAAATGAAACAAACAAAACAAAACAAAAACAAAAAATTAATGGAGCATCAGTGGGTGGTGGAACAACAGCAAGTAGCTTGTCATATTTGTAGTTGTAGTCACAGAAAAGTGGGAAGGGGATGCAGAAAAAAATGTAAAATGTCCAAATTTGGTGAAAACTGTAATAATGTAGATTCAAAGGCTTAACAGGCTCCAGTTAGGAAAAAAGTGAGGAAAAACTACACTAAAGTACATTATAATCACTTGCTTAACTCCAGTGTTATGGAAAAAGAGCTTAACTGCAGCTAGAGGCAAAAAGACATATTAGGAGCAGAAGAACAGAGGTAGGAATGAGCAGATCTACTCATGGGAAAGAGTGCATGTCAGAAGATGATGGAGAAGCATCTTCAAAGCACAGAAAGGAAAACACTCTCAACCTAGAGTTCTATACCCAGCAAAAATACCTTTAAGAACAGAGACGATATAAAGACTTTTTCAAACATACAAAAGCTGAGAGAATTTATCACCAGCTGACCACCACTATAGGAAATGTTTAATAAAGTACTTCAAGTTGAAGGGAAATGATACGAAATGAAAACCTGGATTAACACAAAGGAATGAAGATTGGCAGGAAAGGCAAAGGGAATGTAAATACAAAAGGAGGTTTCTGTGATAGCGATAGATGTGGGGTAGTGTAGAAATCAAATATATGACAATAGTAGCACAAAGATCAGGAGGTGGTAAAGGGAAGTATGCTGTCACAAGGTTATTGTATGAAGTAATATGGTATTTTGAATATTTGTATATGAAGATATATGAAGTGGCATAAAAACTTAAAGGTAGACTGTGATAAGGTAAAGGTGTGTATTGTAAAGCCTGATGAAACCATTAAATAAACAAAACAAAGCAGTATGGCTTATAACCCAATAAGATAAAATGGAATCACAAAATTACTTAATCCAAAAGAAAGTAAAAAAGAAGAAAAGGGAACAAAGATTAGATTGAAAAAATAGAAAGCAGCATGATGGAATATTGAAACCCAACCATGTCAGCGTGAATGGTCTAGACTCTACCAAAAAAAAAAAAAAAGGGCGGATTTTGTCTGATTGGATAAGGAAGCAAGATCTAACTTTGTGCTGGATGTAAGTAACCCACTTTAAATATATATACACAGCCCTGGCTGGTGTAGCTCAGTGGATTGAGCGCAGGTTGGGAACCAAAGGGTCCTGGTTCGATTCCCAGTCAGGGCACGTGCCTGGGTTGCAGGCCAGGTCCCCAGTGAGGGCCATGTGAGAGGCAACCATACATTGCTGTTTCTCTCCCTCTCTTATCTCCCTCCCTTCCCCTCTCTCTAAAAATAAATAGATGAAATCTTTTAAAAAAAGTATAGGAACACAGATAGAATAAAAGTAAAAGTGTTGGAAAAGGTATAGCATGCAAACATGAATCAAAAGAAAGTTGAAGTGATTTTTCCAGTATAATCACACATCATTTAATTAAGCCTCATCAAAATGCTACATCTCATGACACTCCCCTGAGAATATTAGATCCCTGAAGATGGGCATGTCCTGTCCATCTTCATGGCTTCCACTCTGTTTCGACAGTGTTTTCTGCACAGTGGTGCTTAGTAAATAAATGCTGCTTAGTTAAAAGCATGATGTTTCCTAAGCTGAATTATAGATGAGTACTGCTTCACTTTCTTGGTATGGTGGAAAGATGTGCTCAGTAAGTGGCAGATCTTATTACAATTTCCACGTATTAAACTTTTTGGAGTTTCCTTTGGGCATAAAGTTTTTTTACTGGCATGCTTGATATGTCTTGGGTCTGGGAAAGCCTCTGAGGTGGAACATAAATTCTGAGGGTCTGCAAGTGACAGAGAAGCCAAGCAATAGCAGCTTAAACAGGATCGAAGTACATTTCTCATTTAAATCTGAGCTGACAAAGTGGCTCTGCTCAAGGAAGTCATCAGAGACCCAGCCTTATTCTTGCTTTTCCACCATCCCTAGGTCTTGCCCTTTTTGGCTCTTACCATGTTTCCTTTGGGCTCCTACCATGTCTACTTTTCCTCCAACAAGGAGGGATGTGGGCTCAGGGAGAAATGGAAGCTATGCCCAGAAAATTTCACCCATCACATCTGTGCAGGTTGTTTAAGCCAGAGCTGTTACTTGGCCACAGCTAGCTGGGCGTGAACTCTTATCTTGGAAGAGCAGAATGGATTTGTGGGGTGACTAGCAGTCCTAATCACAGGGAAGGATCTAAGTATCACAGGAGTTTTAGCCTTGCAGTGACTAGTGTTCAAGAAGTGCATGATATTGTCTCAAATCTGGAAGTGACCCAGAGGGGAGAGCCTGAGGGCTGTGGCTGAAGGGCAGGCTTGGGCTTCTATACTCACTGGCTCACCTGCTTCTCTTTCAGGGTGTGAATGATCCTTCTCCCTCTAAAGTTACGTTCTGGTGTTTAATACGTCCCCCAAAATAACACAAAATGATTGCATGGAAGTCAATACACAAGAATGGAACCTTGGGTAAGAAAAACTGCCACAGAGACACCTGAGGAAGACTGGCAGGAAATGTGTTATCATTGAATAACTTAGTGTGGTCGTTGCTGAGGACTTTATAATGCTGATTAAAAAAACAATTACAATTTTGTAAAGCAGGTCATTTTAATTTTTGCTTTTTCAAAGGGAAGAAACTGAGTCACAGAAGCAGCTCTGCTCAATGAGTAAATCTGTGGCACAGATCAATCCTGGAGACACAAATTATGTGTTTGCCATCCATGTCTTTGCCTGTTAGGTCATTTTTCTTTTGGAGAAAATGAGAAATGATCTAAAGAAAAAGAAAGAAAATTTAAGAACTTTCATCTCCAAGCCCTCTGTTCATAGAATGGACACTTCTCTGTGGATTGTCCCAAGGTTGGCCCCCGAGTTCATGGGGCGCTGGACAGCCTCATCCTCAGAGCCATACATGGTGCTCTTTGTCTTTTACACAGGGTGCAAAAGTGTTGCCTAGCAACAGTGATTCTTCCAGCTCTCAGAACTGCTGCAGCCACAGAACTGACAATAGAGTGAGTTTGAGAGTGAGATCCTCATTTTTCAGCTTCTTCATGGTGGTGGTGGTGGCGGGGGCGGGGGTCGAAATAAAGAGAGAAAAGGCAAATAGGATGAAAGAATCACAGCCAAGAGCCCGGTGCAAAAAGCGTCAGCTGATGTTGGAGAATCAGGGACCACACATCCTGTACATGATTAATAAATGTTGGCTAAGAGAATTAAAAGGGAGTAATCACAGTGGCAGAGGTTAATTAGAGAAGGTGAAGAGGCAACTGAAGGAGATGGCTGGGCAGTCTAAAAATGGAGGTTTCCGGCCTATTGGGTGTGTAGAGCATGCTCATCCTCACTTTGGTTTAAGGTATTATTTCCTTTATTCTTTCTTTCTTGTCCAATCACTGGGCAAGTTTTTTTGAAGGGGAATAGAAAGGATTAAGGGAGGCTTGATTTTTTCCCCCCTCCAACTCTAATTGGTAATCTAATTGGGTTAAGTGGCTTCTTATTGAGTTTGAAATGTTTAAAAAGATTTTCAGGACAGCGACTTTTGGTGATGATCTTGGGTTGGCTTTGGGTGCAGTAGAACAGAGCAGTGCTGGCCATGGAAATGGTCCACAGTATGTGAGGCAGTTTTAATGTTAGAAATGCCCTCATTTCCTGGTTTACATTCTTTCTTGTGCTTTCCTTCATTTTGTGGAGATAAAATGGAAGAGCATGTGCTGACCACTCACATGAGATATTTCAAACCTGAGAGATTACAATCTTTCATATCACATGCAGTTACAGCCCTTTGTAGAGCAGCTTTCTGAAGTGAATCAGATGAGTTTTTTTCAGAGCTGAAGGAAGTCAGAGGATGAAATAAATAAAAGCAGAGAGGAAATTGAAAGGGGTGTGTGTGTGGGGGAAACATATGTTTTCAGATGATTTTTTAAAATAGATGGAGAGCTGATGAGACAGAGATACGAAAACTGACTCCAGATGGCAGGATAGCAATGGCAAGCTGGTGTGAAGGGACAGAGTGCAGGCTGGCACCAGACCGGGGTGGGGGGGGCAACCGAGGGAGAAGGAAGAAGGCCGTCATTTGGGTGGGTGGGGATCCTGGGAGTGTATGAGTTTACATAGAAAGAAATAGAATTATTGAATTTGTACCCTTCCCTTTTAGTTTAATAATTTACTTATAAATAATAACCTTTTTTTATGATATGTTTATGAGAAAGGCAGAATTGTTTCACTTTGACTTCTCTGCTAAGGCTGCAGCTATAGGCAGAACACTAGTCAAATCATCTCAGATGAGAGGCCATGGAGGAAATGGGCAGGAAGGGGACTCTATCAAATTTTGTTTTTTCTATATCCATTCAAACGATGATGGTGCAGAGTGAAGAATATTTATGCTTTCCTGTAACAGTCTGGTAGAACCCTAAATGATCTAACTTTTTTTCATGGAATGATTGCAGGGGAGGAATTATCGAGAAAGAAGAAATTGACAACTAAGAAATTATTCCACTTCTAGCATTGAGATTGGTAGTGTGGCTTCTCTTTAGTAAGAGGATTAGAAAAACCCAGGCAACTTCCGGTGTGTGAACTGATGCAGTCTTATTTGCATAATGATTATGTAACATCAGTGGGTTTCCTTACTTGGTATTCGGTGCTATATTTTCGTTCAGTGAGCATTTATTGATTGCTTACTGTGTGCCAGGAAAAGGGTTAGGATGACAAAGGGGAAAAAGTCCTGGTTCTGCCTTTGTCTTTTGTGTGAATGAATGGAAATGTCTCCTTTCCTGTCTGTACTCTGCGCGTGTGCTATCATGTTGTCACCTGTGAGAGAGGCTTGCAGATGGAGCCTGATCGCTGTCATGAATTCACACCCACCCTGTGTTTTTGTCTCTTTTCGAGTGACTCATCGTTACTGATTTCTGCGTCTTCCAACAACTGTTTATGCTTAAATAATAGTTGGTATCAGTGTTTGGCCACCAGGGTTACAGAAAACATCAAAAGTCAAAAGGAGATTTTTATAAGTGTTCATTATGTAGGGCCGTGAACTAAAATGGCAACATCTGTCTAGTCCGTTAAATATGCAAAATAATTTGTCTGCAGAAGGTGACTGCCCTTGTGTCATTAGAGTCTTTTGCATGGAGCTGTGATTATTACATCAATAAAAAAAGTCCAGTGTTTTCATTTATTGTGCCGTGTCTTTCAGGTTTCCAGGAAATGCTAATAGTTTCAGTTGTGATTAAAGTAAGTTGCTTTTGGGTGCTCTGCTTTCCACTTTCATCAGAGATTGACTCAGCCTTATCTGTTTACATTCGCTTGGACTTTTTCATTTGCTTGCCATGGAAACCTGTCTGTAAATCTTTTGTTGGTAATGATGTAAGCAGAATAGGACAGGCAGAGCCCAAAGCTGACAATATGTAAAATGACTAGTATAAACAGTGCTAAAGTGGGGGCAAGCCTATTGCTACAGAGAACAGAAGCGGAACACTGTATTACTGAGTTCATTTTCTTTGTTATGAGGCAAAGAATTGACAACGTATGGGCAAAAGTTTCCAAAGTTGTGGTATCTGAGAAGTGAAAACTCCTGCAAGTGTAATTAAATGAAATATAAGGTGAGAGACATTCCCTTTTGTTTTTAAGGACGGCTTGCAAGTTATTGACATTGTAAGGAGGGTAGGGGAACTGATGACACAGATGGGCCCAGAGGGGCTGGGAGTAAGACAGGTTAGGGAAAGGTAGACTGATGGGATGCAACCAACCCAACTCTCTGCTAAAAATATACACGGAAAGTCAGGTAGCTCTAAAAACTTGCATAAATATTCTGTTCTTTACAGACCCTTTAGGAGAATTTAAGCAACTTTTTCACACTAATAGAAGATAGTGCCCTCAACAAAGATTTTTGGGGAGAGTAAGTTTTATGTACAGATCATAGTATGCCCAAGACCGGCTGCAATAGTCAGCTGGCTGAGAGTCAGGACAGGGACGAGAGGGCTGAAGTAGGTGGAGCGAAGGTAAAGAGGAGGGTTTCAGAATTTCAAGCCAAGGTAGATTTTACTTCTTTCTTTCAGACAGAATCTTTTTTGTTTTCCTAGCCAAAGTCACAATGTTAACAATAGGACCATTTGACATACACATTTCTCTTTGGAGGAAAATAAACTGAGATCCCATAGGTTCCATTCTATTTAACACAAAACCAAACCAAACCAAACAAAAACGAAACATGACATCACTGTTACGTTTAATGGTAAACTTGGAATCGGAGAGCCAGAAGATAATGTGGTCCAACTTCTTCATTGTATCAATGTGGAAGTTGTATCCTATGAGGTTAAATGGTTTATGCAGTCTAGTTAGTGGGTTAGTGGAGACAGCAGGTTTTCTTACATTCCAGTTCTGGCTTCTTTTTCACAGCAGTGATGATTGGTGGGGGAGACAGCATGAGAAAGCTAACTCCAAGCCTTCCCGGCCACATTCTCAAAGTCACTGTCACTCAATTACTTCTAACTGAGACAGAATGAAGCTAACCAGTGACCAAGAAACATGCCATTGGGATACCCTTCTGTCTTTGAGCACAGCATGTTCTAAATTCAATTAGAGGTGAATTAATATGGAAAACGATCAAGATTTAAGAGAAAATTGCCATTCTGGTTCAGGTCATTCTTCCCATACTTTATGATACTTATGTTACACTTTAAATAATCTGATTTGCTTCAAAATCCTTAATTTGAATAGCAGTATAGTGGTTTGGTTTTAAAGGTAGAATTATGCTAATATCATAGAGTAACACCCTTAACTCAGTGTTTTCCAAAAGTTTATTGATTTAGAATTAAAAAAAATTTCTCTGTCTAGGGGAGCTTGTAGTTGGTTTGGGCCATCTCTCCTCCTTAACAATTTTTTGCATTTCGACCTTGATCCCCTTATTGCTCCTTCTTCCTACATTTTTTGGGCTAGATTTTCCCCAACTCAATCTATACCCCGCCAAATGTCCCCTCATTTTATCGCCCATGCAATGACCCTGTTGGGTAGAACATTTGTAAGATTTATCTTTTAGGGGAGGGGTTCTGAAACTTTAGTGGACCTAAGAATAGTCTAGGGAGCTGGTTCTTGGACCCCACCTCTTAGAGTCTGATGTTTTAGTTGGTCTGAGACAAGGCCTTGGAAACTGTATTTTAAATAAACACTCGCATTGACTTAGATGCAGGTGGTCCATGAATTACAATGCTCATGGTGTTAGATTTTGGATGCACTAATATAAAAAATAGGATCCCTACACTTTGGATCCCTTTACCTAATTAGACTAAGGAGCTTATTTATTTATTTATTTATTTATTTATTTTTTGCTATTGCAGCCACTGGTTCTATCTCTGGACCCTAGTTTCCCTTCTTCAGCGTTGAAGAATAGTCGAGGGCGAGGAATTCTAGTCTATCCTACAGTGTTGTTCTCTTCCAGTTGGTGAATCTGGTTCAGTGAAATTCACTTTCAATGATGTGAGTCTTGGGAGACAGAGGTGACCTGACTTTGTCACCTGTTGTTGGGACCTGTAAAACACATGCTACCACCGAAGAGTGACATTTGAGAAGGGACAGGTTTTAAACAGTGGCTGACTGTGGCCTTCCTGAGACTCCTAAGGACTCATAAGAACAAATTAAATGGAGTAATGATTCTTAAAGTGTCAAACCACAGATAAATAGAATTTTCTAAGGAAAGGTTAGAATGGAAAATAGTCTTTCACAGAGATGACAAAATGTTTCCTGGTTCTAAGAAAAAAAAATTACCTCTGTATAAAAGAAGGTCAGTGAGGACTTCGGTGTGATTCATGGAGTGTGAATAATGCACGCAGTGGGGGCTCAGGAAACCAGTCTAGGACATTCAAAAAAAAGATTTTTCACAAGTGTAGTGATTTGTGTACTAAGCAGTAGATTTTTCAGGATAAAATATTTTTCTCCTCTTCTAGTGGGTGAACTGAGACATATTTGATCAAGATAGAGATTTATGGATACAGGAGCCAAAGAGGCCCTACATATCTTCTAGCAACTCTCTTTAATCTTGAAGGAAGTACTTAAAACATTTTGACCACATCTAGTTGCACATTCTTTCTTCTGTTTCAGCTTCTTGGCAAGAGTGGCAGTTTGGAAATGTTATTCAGTTTTCACGGGCTTAGCAGGCTGGATAAACACCAACAGAATTTTTTCACTGCTGGTGGAGGGGCTGATGAACTTGGCTCTTGCTACCTGGTTCTTTCGAAGTGCTGTGTAATGGGAGGAGGAGACAGAAGCAAACCAAGAGTGCCTGGAAGCCAACCATTTCCTGCTGATTTCTTTCATTTCCACTTATAAAATTTTGTCCAACTCATGGTCCTCTAAGAAAATACGTCGGACATGCTGGGCCAGCAGACCCTGGTACCACCATGTGTATCGTTGCCAAATGCTTCTTCTGTGAGTCACCAAGGTAGACACAGCCTGATGAGAAAAGACCAAATCTCGAAGAGTCTTTGTTTGCCTGTCTTAAAATGAAATGACCTGATTTTCAATAGAAAGACCTGCTCTTAAAAAATTCTTCTCTTTTTTTCCTTCCATTTGGAAGGTGCACATGAGGCCAAGAAAAAAAACAAAATGGAAAAATTGAAAAAGACAATCTATATTCTCTCTTATTCTCTTGTCATAAATGTTTCCTAGATCAGAGAGAATATACTTTGAGTCCACTTTGGCCTCTGTCCATGTGGGCTAGTTACTGCAAGTTTCAGAAAGACTTTGTTGTAATATAATTTCACCAGTTGCTTGGCATGGGTCCCTGATGGACAGGCCGGGAAAACCGATAACAGAAGCTGGTGAAAAGGCAGAGGCTTTTAATGTCTTATTCAATTCACTCTTCATGAGAGATATCAGATGTGAAGGGGCTGGAACAGTTCCCAGTTTTTATGAAAGTAAAGAGAGTCAAAACAGAAAAAGAGTTAAAAAGTGCTTTGAAGGACGGGAACTATTTGTGTTAGTCAGGCACGCTGCGTACTGAAGGAACTGGTGGGTGCCACTGTCATGGTGCGTCATTATTATTATTATTTTTGAACTATGGAGATAAAGAGAAGTCCCTGAGAATTAAAACAGGTTATATTGTGAATAGCTTAAAAAAATACAGAGCCAAATACATTGACCATGGAAATGATAGACAGCAGCCTAATGTTGAACATGTGAAGAGATATCAGGATAAACTGTTAAATAATTTACTACCATTTCTAGAGGAATCTAGTTACCAAATGAGTTTTGTATAAACTAAATGACATTAGGCTAATCTAACTGCCTTGTATTGAATATATAAGAAGGAAAGGACAGGTGAATAATGGAACAATAGTAGCTGTGTTCAATTTAAATTTAGTAAGCTGATAATTTTGAGTGTAGTAATGGCATATGAATGAATGAATGAATGCTACGTCCATAGAACATTTATCATTTTTGAAAATCATTGTTTTAACAGGCAATGGAATGATAGCACACAGGGACTAATTCAACTTAATATGTCTGTATTAAGAACTGGGGAAAATGGGCCTGGCTGGTGTAGCTCAGTGGATTGAGTGCAGGCTGGGAACCAAAGGGTTGCCATTTCGATTCCCAGTCAGGGTACACGCCTGGGTTGCGGGCCAGGTCCCCAGTGAGGGCCATGTGAGAGGCAACCATACATTGCTGTTTCTCTCCCTCTCTGTCTCCCTCCCTTCCCCTCTCTGTAAAAATTTAAAAAAAAAAGTAAAAATAATAAAATTCTTAAAAAAGTTATAAAAAAAAGAAGAACTGGGGAAAATACAACCAACTTTGCAGATTTCATGGAGTTGCTGATACTTTGTAACACATGAAAGAATTCAAATTGACCTTAACAAATTGGAAAAATGACATGATATAGGATTAAATTAATTATGGATACATTATTGGTAGCAAATATAAGGTGAGAAAAAAGTATCCTGTGGTAGCAATCTAAGTACAGCATATTTAAGAATTTCAGTTGGGGAGATGGAGAATGTGATTGAGTTGGGAGAAAATTTTAGAGAAGAACTTGAAGGCACCTGGTAGCTAAATGGATAAAGAGATGAATTGTGTTTATGTTTTATAGCAACACTGTATTTTGTAGGATGCCTAATTATCTCATACTATATTTCTGTGCAGTAGAAAAATATAAAACCTAGCTAGGATCTTTGATCCTTTGTTCTTCCACTTACTGAAATGTCACAACCACATTAAACATTCTCAAGATATTTTTGAGGAAAATAAGGATTTAAATTCAAATATTCGGACAGGAAAATGTTATAACAGATATTATAAGGGGCCACCCACTCAACCCCGCCCCACCCACTATGGAATTGTACTTGTAGACATTGAAAGTCTTAGCTAATTGTGCAACACTACCTTGTTTCCTTGCTTCCAGTCAAGGGCTATTTTAGTAAGCTCAGAAACAAAGGATGGTGCCTGGGGACACAGGAAGTGGTGGTAGGAAAGGAAACACACGAACAATCTGAGAGGGATTCAGGAGGTGGAGTTGACCTTGGGTTGCGGAGGAGAGGGAAGAGTCAAAGTTGTGCCTAGGTTGGATGGTCATAGGGCACTAGGGAGGAAATAGACTTTTTTTAATGGGGTGGGTGATGAACCTGGTTTTGGTCATGCTGAGTCCGAAGTCTCTGCAGGGCATCTGAGTGGATCTGCATGCTAACCAGTTGGATATGTAGATCTCAAGTTCAGTAGAGAAATGCATTTAGACTGATGGCAGGAACCAGCAACCATGAGCTGTGTGTTCTGAGTCAGGTGGGAAATGGCTAATGGCAAAGCTGGATGGGGATAGGGAGGCTGCTCAGCTTTCTATTCCTAAAAGCTGACATTTGGCCCCAAGTGACTTAGTGTAATACAGGTCAGTGAGGTGCATAAGGACTAGAACAAGAATGTGTGACTAATTTGTTCATTGTAAAAATACATTCTTGGAGCTTCAAGTCAAGATGGTGGAGTAGGTAAATGCTTTACTTGTTTCCCCCCATGACCACTTCAAAGTTACAACTAAACTACAGAACAACCATCATTGAGAACTGTCTGAAGTCCAGCAGAACGGAAGTCCTATAACTAAGGATGTAAAGAAGAAGCCACATTGAAACTGGTAGGAGGGACAGAGGTGCAGAATGGGCTAGCCCTACACCCACATGTGGTGGTTAAAAATTGGGAGAGATATCTTTGCTGCAGAAGTCCCTCCTGAGGAGTGAGGGGTCCCAGTCCCACCCCAGGCACCCCCAGCCTAGGGTTCCAGTGCTGGGAAGAGAAGTCCCCATAACTCTGGCTGTGAAAACCAATAGAGATTGTGGCTGAGATAGTTGGAAGGTTGCTGAAGGCCCAGGTCTTCCTCTTAAAGAGCCAGTGCATAAACTTACTCAGATTCACTTTGAGCTCCAGCTCTGAGGCAGCCAGGGACATAAGGGGAGGAACTGAATTATCTAACTTCAGGGCGATGGCCAGAGGAGCAGCTTACTCCCGGCCAGAAGTTCTGGCAGAAGCTATTGGTCCTTTGCTATGCCCTCATCCTGCACAAATAGGCTAGTGCCACATCTTAGTTTCCATCAACTTGGCTAACAATATTCGCTCAGCCCTGGTGATTCCCTGAGACTCTACTCTACCCCAATTGCAGGCCCACATAAACTGCTCCCAGTGGCTTTTCCATATAAATGTCCTGTTTTGTCTCATGCTGTGGACTTTCCTAAAATGTCTCAAAGGTTCACAAACCTCAAACAAGCAGCATTTGGTCTCAGCATGCCCCTTACCCTTGTACTAAACAGCCTCAACACCAGCATTAGTAGTGGCTGACCTTAGATTGAAGCTCAGTTGCTCCCAGGCAACTCCAAGCCTAGGACTGGGGCTAACCATCTGCAGATTACTTTGTAATCATACCAGGTGGCCCTGGGCAGGGCATAGGCAGAAGCTGACATTGGCTTGCACCTCCCACGAGGCTTCAGAACCAACACAACCAGTGGCAGCTTCATTCAGATCATACCAGAGCACCACCGAACCATCTCCACCAACGGCCCCACTCAAAGGGCAGACTTGGCAGGTGCTGGAGCCCTGCTAGAGTGAGTCCTGCTGCATAGGGTCAACCCCTGCAAATGGCTCCTCTACTTTAGTCATGGCCAGAGCTTACAACCAATTAACCTGAGGGTCAGTTCCTCCAAACAGCTATTAAGTCTCAACTACAAAAAGAGGACACACACAACCCACATGAGGGACACACCTGGAGCACCCAACTCAGATGACCAGGGAGACTGTGCCGCGGGGATCCACAGGACACCTCCTACCTAAGACCACTCTGCCAGGATTGAGAGATGAAATAGCTCTGCCTGATACATAGAAACAATCAGAGGGAGGCAGCCAAAATGGAGAGACAAAGAAACATGCCCCAAATAAAAGAATAAGAGAAGTCTCCAGAAAAAGAACTAAACAAAATAAAGGCAATCACCTTACCTGATACAGAGTTCAAAACAATGAGGATGCTTAAGGAACTTAGTGAGAACTTTAACAGCATAAACAGGGACATAGAAACTATAAAAAATAACCAGTCAGCAGTGAATAATACACTAACTGAAATGAATACATTACAGGGAACCAACAGTAGAGTTGATAAAGCTGAGGATCAAATCAGTGATTGGGAAGATAAAGAAGCAGAAGATACCCAATCACCACAGCAAAAAGAAAAAAAGATTCCAGAAGAAAAAAATGAGAGCCTCTGGGATAATATCAACTGTACCAATATTTTCATCATGGGATACCAGAAGGAGAAGAGAGACAGCAAGGAATTGAAAACCATTATTTAAAAAAATTATGACAGAAAACATCCCGAACTTGGTGAAGGAACTAGACAGACAAGTCCAGGAAGTACAGTATCTCCGAACCCAAACAGGTGCACACCAAAACACATCATAATTAAATGCCAGAGATTAAAGACAAAGAGAATCTAAAAAAGCAGCAAGGAAAGTGCAGTTAGTTACTTACATGGGAGTTCTCATAAGACAGTTAGCTGATTTCTCAACAGAAACTTTGCAGGCCAAAAGGGATTGACATGTAATATTTAAAGTGATGAAAAGCAAGGATCTGCAACCAAGATTACTCTACCAGCAAAGCTATCATTTAGAATCGAAGGATAGATAAAGAGCTTCCCTGACAAGAAAAAACTAAAAGAGTTCATCATCACCAAAGTTCATCATCACCAAATCATTGTTATATGACATGTTAAAGGGACTTCTTTTAGAAGGAGGAAAAAAAGAGGAAAAATATGAATAATGGCAGTAAATACTTGTTTGCTAACAATTACTTTAAATGTAAATGGATTAACAGCTCCAATCAAAAGACATACAGCACCTGAATGAATCGCAAAAGAAGACCCTTACATTTGCTTACCACAAGAGACTCACTTCAGATTGAAAGACACACACACAGACTAAAAGTAAGAGGACAGAAAGATATTTTGTGAAAATGGGGATGGGAGAGAAGCTGGGGCAGCAATACTTGTATCAGATAAAATAGACTTTAAAACAAAGGCTATAACAAGTGGCAAAAAAAAAGACCCAGCATTCCATTTCTGGGTATTTATCTGGAGAAACCTAAAACACTAATTCAAAAAGTCATATGCATCCATTTGTTCATTGCAGCAATACTTACAAAAGCTGAGCTTTGGTAGCAACATAAGTGTGCATCAGTAGATGACCGAATAAAGAAAAAGTGGTGCATATATACAGTGGGGTATGATTTAGCCATAAAAAAGAATGAAATCTTGCCATCTGCAACAACATGGATGGACCTAGATGATATTGTGCTGAATCAAGTAAGTCAGAGAGAGAAAGACAAATGCCATATGATTTTACTTATATATGGAATTTGAAAAAAAAAACAACAATAAATGAACAAACAAAACAGAAACAAACTCATAGATACAGAGAACATTTTGATGGTTGCCAGATGGGGGAGGGGGCTGGGAGGATGGGTGAAAAAGGGAGGGATTAAGAAGTACAGATTGGCGGTTACAAAATAGTCATGGGGATGTAAAGCACAGTAAAGGGAATATAGTCACTCATATTGTAATGACTACACGTGGTGTCAGATGGGTACTAGGTTTATTGGTGGGGAGTGATCACTTCATAATTTATATCAATGCATAATCTCTATATTGTATACCTGAAACTATATATCAACTGTAATTGAAAAATAATAAATTATTAAAAATATATTCTTGTAGTTAAGGGGAAGAACCAAAGGAGGGATTGTGCATGTACTTGGGACTTAGAAGACAGACAATATCTTTGTTTATAGCAAGAATCTACATTTATAGTTTTACTAGACAGAGATTCTTGGGGTGATAAATATTGTTTTGTAAGTAATTCACTGTGGATCCTGTGGCCCTGAAACAACGTAAGTGCCGTATTGGTCTGACTGGACAGGAATTCCAGTTTCCTGGGGCCTACAGTGCACTTGGAGGAAGATGAGAGGGCAGAGGGCAGCCATGGCTGGGTTACTTTGGGGTGGAGAGCAGGACATTCATTGCGACAGCTGGAACTTGGGGCAGAGATCTGGTCTGGAAATGCAGATTTGGGAATTATCAATGCAGAGGCAATGTGCTCATTTTGTATCTTTGCCACACTGTAAAAGATGGTGTGTAATCATTTTCAACTTTAAAAGAAGACACAATGCTGCAAAATATTTTTTTGAATATTAGAGCCATACAGGTATTATTTAGAAAAACGTAACTTTTTATCTTTTTATTTTAACTCTAATGGGGGATGTCTATTCTGAAGAACATTTGATTTTAACTAAGCAGAGGGAAGAGGGTGTGAAAGCAAGACACTGCTCACCTCCCATTCACTCTTCTAGTCACTGCGAGCTGCTCCACTCCTGTCCCCACCTCTCTAGACCCTGACCTGCTCTTCACAGGTCACCAGCACCCCACCTCGTGGGAAAATTCACTGATTCTTCGCTTGGACGTTCCTGGGTCTCTCTGCGCTGTCTTTCCCTCCCCACACCCACCGGCCTCCTTCCTTCCTCTAGTGGCGCACTGTGGAGCTGGGACCTGGCTCTGTGCTTCCCACTCTAACTGCTCCCCAGCAGTCTCATTAGACCCAGCACTTTCTCTCTGAGCTGGTGATGCTCATATCCACTTTCGGAGATCTCCGCCTTGAGTGCTCCAGCTGTGCCCTTTTCAGGCCCCACTTACATGTCTAAACGCATGTCCCACAAGCAACTCAAACTTCACACGGCTGGGTCTGGCCTCACATTTCCCAGCTGACTTCTTCCTCCTTCCTGTGCCTCGTTCCTGAATGTCAGCATCATTCAGACTCTGCTCGAGCCGGAAACCCAAATGTCGGCTTCTGTTTCTTTCCCTTCAAACCTCATATGATCCAGTCAGATCAATTTGGCCTGCATAGCACCTGTTGTGTCTCAGTTTTTCACTCCCCTGTGTCCCCACATCAGTTCAGGCACTGGGAGTGCTGTGTGACCCTCTCACCTGCACAGCTTTGCGTGTACTGCTGCTTCTGCCTCAGTCTTTCTCTCTTTGTTACTTGGTTAGGCTGTCGCTCATTGTCACCTCAGATATTTCTTCTGGGAAGCCTTCACTGAACCCTGGGCATTGGATTATTTGACTCCTTATAGAAGGGCTGGCAGATACTTTTTATCTTGGTTGCCAGGCTCAGTCAATCGATAGTGGCTCCCTGGAATACCTGGATGAGAGAGATTCTGAGGTAAAGTCCATCCTCTGTGAGAAGGAGTGCTGTCATTATTCTGTGCTGATGACACCCACTCTGATATCTGCACCCCTTCTTTCATACTAACTGTAGTCAATTATATTTCTGTTTACCAAATATTCCAGTGTCCTTCCCGTAGTTCCCTTCCCTGGAGGAGGATTGTATCTCCCCGCCTGACTGAGTGAAGGATGGGCCGCGTGACTCGCTTTGGCCAGTAAAATGAGGACAGAAGTGATGTGTGTCATTTCTTGGCAGGAGTTTATGCACCAGGATGTGCAGCTTTGCACCTCTTCCCCCTGCCAGGAGGCCGACAACACTGCGATGGGGAGTTGGGTCGCAGGGTGAGCGTGTGGGCCCTGAGGTGATTCATGGTGGCCATGCAGCGCGAGCGACAACAAAACCACTGTCAGCGGAGGATACTGGTCCTTTGGGGTTGTTAGTCTCCACAGCACCATCAAGCCTATCCTGACTGAGATCCAGTATCCTATGTATAGTAGTTTAGTGGAGTTTTTTTTTTTTGCAAATGGTCAGGATCAGTGTAGAAACTGGTTGGCCTAATTGAGAATGTACCAAGAACCATTTGATTTCTTTAAAATTTTCAGCTCCTGAGTAATTTCCCTGTGTACCTTTTTCCCCCCTTAGAATGGATTAGGGCAAGTCATATCTAAGGTACTTAATTATTATAAAATCTCAATTATGTGGAGGTCAGGGCTAGGGCGGAGAACCCATTAGGTAATTTTTAAGACTTAAACAGCCAAAGTAGTTGTCATACATTCCAAATACCAGAGCCCCAGGACATTATTACTTTATAGGCACCAATTCAAAGACTATTTAGTTTTAGTTGTACAGGTTTAACAAGCTTAGTTATCAAATTCCTTTGCCCTTAACAGATTAAAAGCTACCAATTAAGAAAAGTGAATTTCAAGTACTATTAGAGGCAGTTTTACTAAAAATGGGGATAAGAGAAAGTCTGAAAAAAAAAGAAGAGAGACAGAAACTTAAGAAGTAACAAGAATTCATAAGTCCCTGCTGTGGAGAGGCTTTGGGATTGCAGCAGGCACAGCACGATTTTACAAAATAAGGATAAACTTCAGTCATCAAGAAAAAAGTTAATTAGCGAAATAAGTCAGGTAGTGAGGGACAAATACCATATGATCTCACTTTTAAGTGGAACATAATCAACAAGAGAAAAAAGCAAGCAAAATATAACCAGAGACATTGAAATTAAGAACAATCTAACAATGGCCAGAGGGGATGGGGGAGGGGACAATGGGGAGAAGGGTTTTCAGGAACCACTATAGAGGACACATGGACAGAACCAAGGGGGAGGGTGGAAGCAAGGGAGGGAGGTGGGTTTGGATGGGGTGGTGGGAGGGGAGGGGAGAAATGCAGACAACTGTAATTGAAGAACAATAAAGTAATTAAAAAAAAGTTAATTATGTATTGTACCCTAACAAGGCAGGGTCATCTTACAAAGATTAACCGTTAAAAGGAAAAATGAGATAATAAATGGTAAGCTTTAGTTTTCAGAAAACTCATTCATTAATAAAACTCAGAAACATTTATTCTTTATGCAGTAGACATTCCTGTCATTGCAAATGCAAAGAGATGTTGTCTCTGTCCTCTGAGAGGCCACAGAAATATTGAAATAAATGAATGGGATGCTGTGTTCTGTGTTTCTAGCGGAGCGTGTACAAGGTGGGCTGGAAGCTTAGGAGAGAGGCAGGTAAAATTCTTGGTCAGGGAGGTTGGATGGTGGGTTAAGAAAGGTACCTCTCTCCCTTTTTGAAGACTATCCTAGGTGGATAGTTTAGCAGATAAGCAAGTCGGTTGGGATTGGGGTTGTTGGGTTGGTGTTCTAAGCAGAGAACAGAGAGCGAGTGTCAAGGCACCAAGGCACAAACGTGTGTGGTGAGGGCAGGACATGTGGGCTCTGAAGGTGAGGAGTTTCTCGTTTACCCTAGCGGTGGCAGGTGTTCAAGGTGTAACGGGACTCTTCAGCAGGCTGGGATCTGTTCTTGGTTTTTAGTTTCACGAGAAGTCTGATTTCTAATTTTTACCTTCAGAAACAAAATCTTCCAGGCCATCATTTGTCCTCTCTGTTTTAAAGAATAACTTTTTCATGTTTGAGAGAGAACAGATAAGGATCATTTATAATCTTATGGAAATTACGTCATCCTGTTTGAGTTATGGTGCCTTAATGCAATTGGTAAAAAATAAAAAAATCTATTAGGTCATCGATCTCTCCTTACACAAGTTGTGCAATTTTGCATAAGCTGATGCTGACTGTGGGTTAGTCCTAATCATGAATATAAGAACTCTGCTTTATATTTGGCTTACTGTTAAATGGCGTAGAACTGAAGCTTTGAACTCCTGTGAAAATTGTGATGCAGCACAACCAACAGCACTGGTCTGTTTCTTTTGTTTGTTGTCTGTGTCGGTGCACCAGGAGAATACCAAGTTCTGCCAGGTGGAAACATATTTATGGACTTTTGAAAAACACTTCTTTTCAAAGAAATATTGTGAAGATAAGGCAAAGCACAGATGTAGTCTATTTTAAGAAAATCCTAAAGGAAAAAAATGCAGATTTCCATATCCCGTCAATATATCTAAAATATTTTTATGTTTATTCATGATGTCTGAGCGACTTCTTTATTCTGCAGAGTAAGATGTCAACGTGGAAGAAATATTGTTGCCTCCTTTCATGCTGTTGCCTATTATTATATAATATATTATTGTTATATTACATGTAGTATATGAGCACAAAACTACAAATATATATGTATTCATGTTAGAATAAAATTTGACTTTAATAAATGTAGACTTTTAAATGTTTATGGAGAAAAATGATTTTAATATATTAATTAAAGGAGCATTTGCATGTTTGTTGTTTTAAAGATATTAATTAAAAATACCCTATTGTAAAAATTCAGTGTTTCTGAAACGATGAGAATGAAGCTGATGGGACTTAATAAAGTATCTGAAGCACATTATACTTTTGGAAGAACTATAAAGATTTCAAGAATAGCACGTGATACCACATAAGAAATAAAATGGGCCCTAACACGAAAGTCAAGCAGCTTTAGAAAGTGATTCTTTCCACCTCCATGGTCATTTGTCTTCCAGTGTTCATGGCTAGGAAGAAGCTGTTTAGGCACAGTGAGTGTGACAAGCACAGTGACACTGCCTCAAGACAGAGGAGCTCAGATTGGCATAACCCTTTCACATTTTTCTGCACAAACCCACTGGTCTCTTTTCTAAAAAGCATTCATGTACGACAGGGCTAGCCATGCATGAACTCCCCACCAGGCTTCCTAATGAGTTGACCAAGAACCATGACCAGACCAGGTGGTAGAGTCACATCAAGGCCTGGCAGCAAGCAGGCTCGCTCTGTGCTGGTGTGCATGACCTCTGTGCTTTGGCTCCAATGTTGCTGGTGATTTAACAGGAGGGGGGAAGCAAGGTTACTTCATTCATTCAGTATTTCTTGGCAGTCTACCTTGAATAAGGCACTGGGAGTTTACAGTGAAATTCTTTAGCTATCTTTAGTCTCACTTTTTGCCCAGGGCCTTGAGCTTTAACATGATCTTTTTATACATGTGACAAATATTCAATCATGCTTATTGAGTGTTTACTAGGTGATTTGCAGTGAGAGGGAAGGGGAGTCTAGGTTCTTGTACATAAATTAGTTAAAGTGTAACTGTGGAGACGGGCAGTACCAATGAGGCAAGTGGGGAGCAGACCACAGTGTGTACAGCTGCCGTCAATACTCAGACCCTAAGCAGGTACACTGTGCAGAACTGGCCATGTGCAGTTAAGTTAAGGGGGCAGAGAAATTTGAGGACATCTCAAGGAGAGTCCCATATTCTGACTCCAGGATTTAATCTTCTAATTACCAATCTGGGATTGGGGGACTAGTTCATCTAGCACGTGGTGAGGGCCTGCAAACCAGTGTATAGTACATACACATGTGGGGCCTGGTGCTGGTCATTCAGGTTACCGTATTTTTAGGACTATAAGGTGCACTTTCTCCCCCAAATTTGGGAGGAAAATGGGGGTGCATCTTATAGTCCAAATGTAGCTTACCTGGCTCGCATTGGTGAAATGTTATTTATGTTATTAAGAATTTTACCACATTTTTTCCTTCAAAAATTTTTTTTCCTATTTTCCTCTAAAACCTAGGTGCATCTTATGGTCCGGTGCATCTTATAGTCTGAAAAATACGGTACTTACTTTTCAGCAGGGACTGTATTTCTCCAAGATGACAGTTGTATTAGTCAAGACTCCTTGGGGACAAGGGAGAGAAACCAGGCTATAGTGGCTTTAGTAAGGAAGGGACTGTGTGCTCTGCAAGGGTACTGGGATGTCCGTGAAATCGTAGGGAGAGCTAAGTGGCCATGGCACCAAGAGAGATCTTTCTTCCAGGATTGCATAGATGTTTCAGGAAGAACTCACATTGGCTCTTTTGGGTCACAGCACACCTCTGAAACAGATCACTACTGTGATGGGGGTGGGGTGCTGGGATTGGAGATTGGGGCAGCATCTATGCCCAGAATGTACAGGGAATCTCCCTAGACAAACACATTAGCTATAAAATTCCTTTTGTCCCGTTGGTGAACTCAATTGAAATAGATTATTGCTTGTCCTGGGGTCAAGCTGTGCTGCCCCACTCTGCCCGACCCTGCCCCGACAGGCCCTCCTAACGTACATTCTTATGCCCTGGAGAATCTTTAAAGCTTTTCTTCCGAAAGGGGCTCTGATGGCCTCTGGTAAGTGTTAAAGTTTCTTCTCATCACCGTGGTCCTTGGTCCACAAAGCAGTCGACAGAAAACTGGCACATCTCTCCTGCATCTCCCATAATTTTTTATTATTAAATAAATGTATTTTATTTAAAGTCTTTTTTGACAAGTATAGTCTTTTTTCCCTCCTTTTGCTCATTCACTGTTATGGGATCCAGCTGGGCAGTGGAGTAGGGCAAGGAAATGGCTTTGTGGCAGAGTTAACCATTTACTCTTTTATACATTCTTTTAACCTTCTTTTTGGGGAAAAATTTAAAATTTATAAAAACTTTAAAGCACAGCACAAAGAGCATTCCTCTCACCCTGCACCACTTGAGAGTAAGTTGTCCCATGATACCTCATCACCACCACATATTTTCATGTGAATTTCTTAAAGCAAGGGGCTTCTCCTACATAATCACAGTACAGCCATCCACATCAGGGAACTAATGTTGATTTATCACTGTCATCTGGTCCTCAGACCCCAATCAAGTTTTGCCAGCTGTCCTAATAATATCCTTAAGAGCAGAAGCTTTCAGTCTAGAATCACATGCTGTATTTACTTGTCATGTTGCTTTAGCTTCCTTCAACCTGGAACGATTCCTTAGTCATTTGGTGACTTTCATGACACTTTTGAAGGCCAGTGAATGTTCCTCAGTTTAAGTCAAGCCAATGTTTCTTTGTGATTATATTCAGCTTAGGCATCGTTGGCAGGAATTTAATGTGCATGGTGCTGTAATCTTCTCATTGCATCCTACCAGGTGACACACATTTTGATTTGACCCATTAATGATGATGTTCACTGTGATCACTTGATTAAGGTCATGTCTTCCAGGCTTCTCCACTGTAAAAATTATATTTTTTCTACTGTAATTAATATGAATTTTGTTGCGAGTCTTTTGAGACTGGGTATGTATCCTAGTCCTCATCAAACTTTTAATTGGTTTATTTTAAAAATTGATTTTAGAAGATAAAGGAAAAGAGAGAGAGAGGAAAGACACACACACACACACACACACACACACACACACACATCAACTTGTTGTTCCACTGATTTCTGCGTTCATTGGTTGCTTCTTGTATGTCTCCTTATATGGGATCCAACCCGCAACCTTGGCTTATCAGGATGCTGCTCTAACCAAGTGAGTTACCTGGCCAGGGCCTAATTGGTTCATTTTTAAAAATCAGCATGTAGTTATGATTTTCTGCTCATTCATGACTGTCATTTATATTGATCCATCAAGTACCCCACAACTGGCTATTGTGAATCCCTATAAGCAAGTTTTTGTGTCCAGTTGACAGAATTCTATTATTCTTTGGGCGCCTCCTTACTTTCTGGCACATTAAGATATTCCAGGCTCATCTGATATTTTCGCTGTGTATCCCTGGAATCAGCCTTTTCTCCAAGGATCCCTATTTTTACCTAGAAACCAAGCATTAGGGCTCTAGGTATGCTGAGTGCTAGTGGGGTATTGCCACTTCCATGCCCTCCCAGAGGACAGAGCTAGGAAATACATGTGTTTATATATGTGTGTGTTAAATATTATTCTTTTAAAAAAAGAGTTGTATGAAGAACCCAATTTAATATCACTCAGCTTCAACAATTAACTTGGGTCCAGTTTTATTTCATGTTTTGCCACCTCTTACCCCCAGATTGTTATTATTATTATTTTTTTCCTTTGGACCCCTTTTACCCACTTCTCCTACCCTCCAGCCCCGGCCTCTGGCATCCACCATTCTGTTCCTGTATCTGTGAGCTTGTGTGTGTGTGTGTGTGTGTGTGTGTGTGGCTGTGATAAATACTCAGAAGTGGAATTGCTGGATCATATGGTAGTTCTACTTTTAATTTTTAAAGGAATTTCCAATTTACATTACCACCAACAGTGCACACAAGTTCCTTTTTTCCATAACATTGCTAACACTGGTTTCTTGTCTTTTTGATAACAGCCATTCTAACCTGTGTGAGGTTACGATTTGCAATTGATTTGCATCTCCCTGGTGGTTGGTGATGAGCATCTTTTCATGCGCCTGTTGGCTGCTGGATGTCTTCTCTGGAAAGGTGTATATTCATTTTCTGCCCATTTGTTAATCAGTTTGTTTTTCTTTTTGATGTTGAGTTGTACGAGTGCTTTACATATTTTGAGTACTAGACCTAACTGTATGTATATATTTACAAATATTTTCTCCTATTTATTAAGTTGCTTTTTCATTTTTGTTGATGGTTCCCTTTGCTGTGCAGAAGCTTTTTTAGTTTGATGTAGTCCCACTTATTTATTTTTGCTGTTGGTGTCAGATTTAAAAAAATCATCATCAAGTCCTATGTCAAGGAACTTACCACCTATGTTTTTTTTTCTAGGAGTTTTATGGTTTCAGGTCTTAAATTCAAGTCTTTCATCCATTTTCAGTTAATTTTCGTGTGTGGCGTAAGGTTGGGCTTCCTTCCTTTGCATGTGGCTGTCCAGTTTTCTTAGCACTATTTATTTAAGAGACTCTCCTTTCTCAATTGTAAATACTTGGCTCTTTTGTGTAAATTAATTGATCATATACAAGATGGGGAAAAAGTAGGTTTATAGTTGTGAGTAGGCAAAACACAGAGTTTATTCTTGCATTATTTTTATGAATTATTATGTTATTTTGCGTACAAGCAACTGTAAATGTACTTTTGCCCCACCCTGTATGTGTGAGTTTATTTCTGGGCTCTATATTCTGTTCCATTGATCTATATGTCTGTTTTTATGCCCAAACCATGCTGTTTAAATATATGTAGCTTTGTAATACCCTTTGAAAGTAGGGAGTGTGATGCCTTTTGCTTTGTTCTTTTTCCCCTCAAAGCTTTGGCTACTTGAGGTCTTTTTTTCATTCCATACAAATTTTAAGATTTTTTGTCCATTGGAATTTTGATAGGGATTGTACCAAAGCCGTAGATTGCTTTGGGTCATTAGAAATGATAAATTGTTAGAAAATAATACCATTAATATCTATACCTGTGAGTTCAACAGATATCTTCAGTTCCAGTTTTCCCCTTTTCTATATTTATTTATTTTTAAGATTTTATTTATTTATTTCAGAGAGAGGGGAAGGGAGGGAGACAGAGAGGGAGAGAAACAGCAATGTATGGTTGCCTCTCACATGTCCCTCACTGGGGACCCGGCCCACAACCCAGGCATGTGCCCTGACGGGGAATCGAACCGGGATCCTCTGGTCCCCAGCCCGCGCTCAATCCACTGAGCTACACCAGCCATGGCCCCTTTTCTATATTTATAACTCCTTTCTCTCTGTGAAAAACCTGGCTTCTGCCATCCTCTATGTATGTACCTATTTGACCAAAGCCCCAAGTGTGTGACAAGTCTGGGGCTTCTGCTGCCGGCTGCCCTCCCCCGTCCTGTGGGAGGCTCTGCCATCCTGCGCCAGGGCACAGTTTCTCTCCTCACCTTTAATGGCCACGTTGATTTTAGGACAGCTCAGGAAACAAGTGGAAAGATTTCTTATTGTTTGCTATCCTAACCCATGACTGCAGTTCTGTTGGGGTCAGTAGGAGTGACTATAAAGGAACACTGGGTCAAAGTAAAAGTAGTATAAACCAGAATGCAACCACTGTCTGGGCGAGCGTCCTGTGTGGACTAGCGCTGCGGGGAGGTTGCAGATTCATTCCCCTGAAGCTGCTGTTGTGTTATGATGGGCTTGGAGCACCTCCTCCTGATGATTTTATAGCCACTTTATAATCCAATCCAGAAACCCAGCCTTGTTTTTCTCTTGTCATAGTCCTACTTAAAGGTGCTTACTCTAAAAGGTTATATAACTGAAATAAAAAAAAAATTAACAGCTTTGGCTGTCAGGAAGGAAGAGAAAAAAAGGTGAAGAGCTGCTTATATATCTTTGGGAAACTTTTGTTACTTTTATTAAAGTTTTTTATTTATACTCTCATCTTCCCTTCTAGGCTGTGAGTCCCTAAGAGCTGAGGCTAGCTTTATGTTGTATAGCATCCAATGCAATATGTGTTGAATAATTCAATGAATGAATCCTATTTTTGATTCAGTTTTCTTCAGCTTATATGTCAGACTTAGTTCCAAATGACTCAGCTGTTTCTGAAAATGAAATCCACCCTCAAAGTCTGAACATCTACCACAACTGAGCAGAATCAAAAGTATATGTTTCAGGCATTGAATGCAATGTCAAAAGAGGAATTTTCAAAGAGTTTTGAGACGTCTCAAGAATATCTGTATGATATTCTAAAGTGCCTTATAAGATGTGATGGCATTCTTTTATTGTGTATGAGAGTTGCGGTTTTTGTTAAAAGATCAGCATCGTTACTTTACGGTCAGTCACATTTTATATGCATCATAAACTAAATGCTGATGATAAGGTCACAAACATCAGAAATATCTCATGTCTTATACTTTACTGAGCTGACTTATGATTGGAACTAGCTGAGATATCGTATCATGCTATTGTCAGCACTAAAGAATATAACATATGTTGTTCAAAGCAATAACTTAATGATTATTGATATAAAATATCCATATTCTGCTCCTTCCCTGAGGATTCTATGTGGTCGTGTTCAAGGCTTCTGTCATATCCCCATATTATACAAAAAAGGAAAATAATCAACGTAGAACAGATGCGGAGCTACTCCGAGGTGTGCAGAGAACAAACCAATGATCATATCTGTCAGTGTATGGTGCTTTTCCCAAAAGAGTCTGTAATTGAAATAAAAAAAAAAAAATAGCAGCTTTGGCCATCAGGAAGGAAGAGAATAAAAGGTGAAAAGATGGAGGAATATCTAGCCCAATAAGTCTTTATGTGTTTGTGGGGCAGGTGGGGCGTGGGTCAGTGAAGACTAGAACTGTAGACCTTACCGAGAGGCAGGCTGTCTTACTTCAATTCTTACATTTGGGTAGAGGCTGTTGGGTCTCCATGCATTTCCACACACCCTTTGGCAGCCCCGCTATGCTAAGGGTGTGTGTTGGGACGGGGAGAGGACCATGAGGTTCCAGTCCCGCACCCACTGGTTCTTGGTGCCGCCTTGGAGCAGGTTCACCCCATGAACCTTTTTCCACCTTGGTTCCCAACAGGATGCTCATGCAGGTATGTTGGGAGGTTTAAAAGAAAGTGCCTACCAAATAAATCACATTTATGAAAGTTTATCCAAGTTTTGCATGCCCTGCATTTTATATCATAGTTTTAAAAATCTCAAGATGGTTGTACAACTTTCTTTTCACCAACTCATTTTCTTGATTGGTCTTTGTGCAATTGTCTCTCTGTTAGGATGCCACCCATGGTGTGTTCTCGGATTGCCACTCCTTCCTGGGAGCCTCTGGCTAGAGTTAACAGGGAAGGCAGGCACCTTTAAAGAAAGGTTGGGTTTCTGTATTCGGAGAAAGAGCAGGCGGAGTTCTTAGAGGAGTGCACTGACATAGAATTTACCATTTCGAGCTGGAGGTGATAGGAATATAGACATGCTGATGTTTCTATTAAGGCTGTCAGGGCTAAATGAAGTTCCTCATGGAGCTGGAGAAACAAGCTTATTATGGTTGGATCAACTGACTACCCATCCCCTGGATCAGAGAGCAAACTGGAATCAACAGTGCCACCAAGTGGCACCAGGATAATCAGCAAGTGGAAACACTAACGCGGCAGCTTCTTGAAGTGCTTTTGCCCAAGTTGTCTGTCTCAGTCTCTGTCCCTCTCAAAGTAAGATAAAGTATATTTTCCTTGCATGGATATAGAGAGAATGATCTGGGAAATGAACCTTCCTCTGGCATGTTATAAAATTTGGATAGTTGATTCTTTTTTATTAAGCCATCAAAACCACTGAAGGCCTGCCCAACTGAGTGTGTCATGGAAATAGATACCTCCTCATATGTGTATATGGGCCATTTATAAAAACATAAGTATGGGATCTGTGTGTACTGAGATTCGAGAATTATTTCAAGGTGCATTGACCAGGTGTTGAAGGCCTAGGGTGATAAATACTATAGACAACGTAAATAATATAGACAACACAAATGACTATATTTAGGAAAGATAACATTTATATTATTACAATCTGTGATCTTTTCATTTTTTATTTAGAGTATTTGTTTTACTGATCGTAAAAGTGTTCACTGTAATAGTTTAGAAGATTTGCTACTTTAAAAGCAGTACATTTTACTTGCCATTTATCACAGTGTAACATAAAGTGTTAAGTTTTGAAGACACAGAAATCTTATTCTTGTTCATTCTTCTACCATTCAGAAAAGAATATATTTTGTACGTATGCTGCTGTGTTCATTTTTAGGTCAAATTTTACATGCAAAACGTGAGATAAGCTTCCAGCTCTGATTGTTGTTTTTCCCATTACATTTCTTTTTTTCTCTCTCATAGAACTCACTCCCTACTTCCTTTGCCCGCCCTCCCCTCCACTCCTTACAGAGCCTGGCTTTCAGAAAAGTACCAGTGTTGACAGGCACTGTTCTGTAGCCAGTGTCTCAGTGTCCCTTTTGTCTTCCTGACTCTGCAGTCTCTATTTTACTTGATACTTGGCTCTTCGTAGTATTGCTTTGCTAAGAGCTGAAGCACTTTCTTGTGGTCAGCAATGGTATTGGGGAGTCTGTAGCTTGGGCTGCTAATAGGGTTATCAGTTTTATTGCGCCTAGAAGATGTTAGCCCCTGGAGAGATTTCCTCCCACTTTCTGGGTGTGTGGGAGAGAGGGCCCACACTAGAGGCCCTGGGAATGGGATGGAAGCGAGGCATGGAAGACGAGGAAGGGGTCAGAATACGGGCTGGAGCCAACAGAGCATCAGCTAAATTCTAACTATGGAAACGACAATTTTGCTGGTTTTCCATTTTTACATTTGCTTTTATCAAAAGCCATTTAAAACTTACCTTGCAATGAAGCAAAATATGAGGGAGATGAATGAGGGAAAATGTTTTTATTTCTTGTTTTTCCTTTCGTTTTTAAAAGAAAGATAGATGAAGCATGGGTTTTCAGTACTCCAGAACAAAAAGCCAGACAGACCCTAACAACTCACATTCATTTTCCTTCCCTTCCCTTCCCTTCCCTTCCCTTCCCTTCCCTTCCCTTTCCTTTCCTTCTTAACCCTCACTCAAAGATATTTTTTAATTGATTTTAGAGAGAGAAGAAGGTAGAGAAAAATATTGATGTGACAGAGATATGTTGATTGGTTGCCCCTCGTACAGGTCCTGACTGGGGTTTGAACCCCCAACTGAGGTATCTGACCAGGAATTAAACTACAACTTTTTGGTGTATGGGACGATGCTCCGACCAGCTGAGCCACCTGGCCAGGGCAACTTACATTCATTTTAAAATTAGTACTATAACATACATCACTTTTGGATTTGGGTGGTAAAATAGGCATAATAGTTACCACTTGAAAAGTACAGTTCTGTGGCATTAAGTACGTTCACATTGTTCTACAACCATCATCGTCATCCATCTCTAGAATTTTTTTCGTATTTCCCAACTGAAACTCTGTACCCAGTAAACAGTAAGTTCCCATTCTTCCCCCTCTCCCCACTCCAGCCCCTGGCAACCACCATTCCACTTTCTGTCTCTGTGAATGTACCTCATATATATGGAATCGTACATGTTTGCCCTTTTGTGACTGGCTTAATTCACTTAGCATAATTTTGTCATGCTTCATCCATACTGTAGCATGTTTCAGAATTTCCTTCCTTCTAAAATTGCAGCAATGTTCCATTGTACGTGTGTCCCACCTTTTGTTGATCCGTTCATCCATCAGTGAACACTTAGATGGCGTCCACCTTTTGGCTGTTGTGAATGTGCTGCTCGACGAACGTGTGTGTACAGATATTCTGCTTTCAGTTCTTTGGGTTGATACCCAGAAATGGAATTGCTAGATCATATGGTTGTTCTATGTTTACTTTTTAGAGAAATTGCAATACCGTTTTCCACAGTGGCTGTATCATTTTATATTCCCACCAATAGTGCACAAGACTTCCAATTTGTCCACATCCTTGGCAATACATTATTATTATTTTTAAATAATAGCTATCCTAAAAGGTGTGAAGTAGTATCTCGTGGTTTTGATTTTCATCTTCTAATAATTAATGATGTTGAGCATCTTTTCATGTGCTATTGGCCATTTGTTGATTCTCTTTGGAGTAAAGCCCATTTAAGTCTTTTGCTGCTTTTGAAATTGGGTTGTCATTATTTTGTTGTTGGGTCATAGGAGTTCCTTGTATATTCTGGATGTCAGTCCCTTATCAGAGAAATGATTTGCAAATATTTTCTAAAGGTAGTTATATTTAAGTGCGTTGGTGATTTGAGTGGATGATGCCCTAGGTTGAGAAAATCTACTAACCTGCTGTGCGACTTTGCAGACAGTTGCTGGGGCTATTAGGTTTGAAGAAAATGAAGGGTACCCTTTAGAAAGATAGTCATGCCACAGAGCAGGGGCAGAGTCTTCCACTTTGGGACAACCACATTGTGCTCTTGGAAGGACTGGACCCTCAAGGGTAAAACAACTCTTGCTATCTCTTCCCTTCCCTCAGTGCCAATAGTTGGTGGTGTGAAATCATTGCTATTGGGTGCAACATCACGGGTGGCAGGTGTAACCTCATGAGACCCATGTAATCAGGTAATGGTGGAGCAGGGCTGAGGTCTTGTTACTTCAGGGTGCTAATGAAGCAAAACAAGCTCTCCATTTACAACTCTCCTCTTATCAGCCAGACACAGCCCAGTCAGTCCCCAGCCATTTTGAAGAAATGATGACACTGTGGTGGGGTGTTTGGAAGGGGTTCTCCCCCTAACATTTATATAAGTATGCCATGCTAGGTCCTGTTGTGTATATTAATAAAAATGATACTGTTATATTTTGGCAATGGGTATGCCACTCTTATTTCAGAATAGAGAAACATTCCTTTCATCCTTTTTTTCTTCTTCTTTCTTGGATTATAATCCTGAAAAAGTTAAATGAGTCTGTGAGAAGTGACATTTCACTACAGGAGTGCTAATATAATAGTCTCTCAGTTAATGACATCCTCTGTGAGGACAAAATCAATGCCTGGGAGAAATCCCATAGAAGCTGGTGGCAGGACTTCTGCCTGTGATGAGCCATCAGCTTCACTGGGCCTAGGGATGTGAGGGGAAACATATTTATAGATATAGGCAGTTAAAATGATAAATATTTATGCTAAAGGATATGGACCGAAATGGTCCTCAGGTTTGGGGCTGGGAGAAATTGTGAAAGGTTGGGGATTTTGAGCATAGTTTTGAAAGAAGGGGATTACATTGGTGGACATAAAAACAAAATTATAGTTGTAGTAGGCATATTTAGTATTATCTCTTTTCCTCCTTGCTACATCTACCTGGATTCATGGAAATCCATTAGGTATTGTAGATTTGCTTTTCTGTGTGCTGTGGTAGGAGGGTGTGGTAACATGGGACAAAATGCAGTAAGATTATTGAATAGAATGAATGAAGGCCTTTTCCCAGGGTTAGGGCACACGTAACTTCTTGAGAGGTCAGAGTGGGCCTTTCCAAACCCTGTGATTCCTCCTTATAAGGCCACACAACCATACCTGTTTGTCCCGCCCTCTGTCCTAGCACGGAGCGGGCACTAGTGGAGCCCTGCTTCTCTCGACCATTCCATCTGTCACTGGAGTAGAGAGGGGCTGTCAGCTGAGTCTTGAGCTGTCTGTGGGCGTTGGCCTGGAGCCACCTTGGCATGACCTTTGTGTGCCCCTGCTGTCCCTTGCCCTCTCTGTTCCAGCCGCCCAAAGCCCTGTGGCCTGTACTGCCTCTGTGCAGTGTGCCTCTCAATTGTCCTAGCACCCATTCTAGAAGATTTCGTTTTTGGCTTCTGATTAAAGTGGCACCTCCAGTGTAGGGGATTGAATCGTAGCCAGCAAACCTTAGAATGTGACCCTTTTTGGGATAGGGGTCTTTGCAGATCTCTAGATGATGGCATCCTGGATTAGGATGGGCCCTAAATCCAGTGACAAATGTCCTTATAAGAGACGGAAAAGGAAAAGTCCCGCAGAGACCTGGAGGAGTAGGCCATGTGAAGAGTGATGCAGCTATATGCAAGGCGCCGGGGATGCTGGCAGCCGCCAGGACTGAGAGAGGCAGGAGGCTGATTCTCCTTCAGACCTTGTGAAAGAACCAACCCCGGCGAGATCTTGAGTTCAGACTTCTGGCCTTCAGAACTGTGAAAGCACAAACTTATGTTCTTTTAAGCCATCCAGTTTGTGGTAATTTGTTATGGCAGCCCTAGAAAACCAATACATCCAGTGTGCTGGATATGTTAGCTAAATGGTCGTTAAATAGAAAATGGACTCAAAAGAGCGTTAGGACTGGGAGAATCCTGGAGATGCCCAGTTCAGTCATTTTTAGCCCTGGTTGTGCATTAGCTGGCTGCGGGAGCCCTCTGCCAACTGAATCAGAATTTCAGGGGGGCTAATATTTTTAAAAGCAGATCTGACTAATTTTAATGTGCAGCCTAGGTCCGAACTACTGATTGATTTCACCTGTCCCATTTTACAGATGCGTAAATCAAGAGTTAGCAAAGCTGCCTTGTGGCCCAAAGAAGAAATTTTTAAAATCCTCTGTAAAGCCTGGGAAGGAGAAATACAGCTTACTATAGGAAGACAAAGGACTCTGCTTGTAAAATAAAATTTTAGGGAAAAAAATGAAAAGAAATGCAAAAATTCATTTCGTTTTTGGGTTTTGTAGGCACTACTGATTAAGAGGGCTAAGAAGAACTTACCTGCTAATATTTTTCCAGTGACCTCCCTAAACCCTGTTTTTAAAAGAGCATTTGTTTACACAATACAAGAAATGTTTTTTTTCTTAGATGTGTATGCCAGTTTAAAATATTTATGAATTTTATGCCTGCCTAAAATGAAGATTCTCTGTTTTTATTATTTTTTTAAGAAATCTGAATAGAGTCTAGATTTCTGTGTGGCAAAGGAAATGAATAATTGTGTTTGAGTCTTGTTATGGGTGAGTGTTTTAGTAAATAACATAGAAGATTTAATGTTCAGCGTAATTGTTTAAGAAAAAAAGAGTGTCTGTTGAAACAGGACCTTGGTTTCAGAGATGTGGCATTAAATCTAATCACCCTACTTAGGTTATCCCTCCTTTGGAGACTCATAAAGATAAGGGCAACAGGATAATTGGGATATTATGTACTCTTTAAAACAGCATGATTTAGTCCAAGTAGGAATTGCTGGGGCTCTAAATTAATCCCCGGGGGAACAAATGGAAAAATATATATGTGATATATTATTGAGGTATATATTTTGGTGCTTTGATATCTTGGAGTGTCTCACATTAATCTGTCATTAATTTTAACCAGGGCAATCTGACGGTGATTAAAGCATATCGAGATAATCAGGAGCTGGAGAAGCCCGCCGAGAGATTTACTTAAATGATCTAATCAGCTATTCTTTTCATAGAAGACACAAAACTGAGGTCCTGACGACCCGAGGGCATTAACAATCCCAGGGCACTTTTCATAAGAGTCCGGGTATTTAGCCCCGGTGTCCTGGCCAAATTCCAACTCCAGTAATGCCATTTTGCCTCCCGAAAAGTCCCCCTGCAGCTACCAGTGGATACAGTATTATTCTCCCCTTCCTGTCCTGAAGCGTGAGGCTTTGTGTGGAGGTGGCACCGTGTGCAGCAAATCCGGTGCTTCATTTCTGTTATGAGAGCCTGCATTTGGGCTGAGCTGCTAAGTACGTGGTGGGGGATATTTACATGCACTATCGGGAAAATTGCAGAAGATTTTTTTCTTTTGGAAATCTTGTTTTCATATTTTATAGTAAATGATGTTAAGAGTGATATTATTAAATAAAATTAGATAATGATCAGATAGCAATACAAATCTGTATGTTTCTTTTTGTACCTTATTTTGTTTTGTAGAAACTTAGAAAAAATTACCAGTGATATGTCTAGCTTTGAATCGCCCATACCAGGATATGTTAAAATTTGTAAACTGAACCACTTTTTAGTTTGTTAAGAAAATGTAAATAAAGATTTGAAAATGCTCCCAAATGCAGAAGACTTGAGTGTGAAGTGACGAGATTCAGGGTGCCCTGATTAGTGGGCTTGAGGCTCATTGAGAAAACCCTGATTCAGGGAGCAGAGGCTTGGTTCATTTGGCTTATGAAGTGGTTTCATAACAACAAAACCGGACAGCTTGACAAACTATTTCTGGAATCCTGTTTTTTTGAAACAGTCTGTCCCCTTAGAGAGGGGAGACATTTCCAGTGGATGCATGTGAGTGCAATGCCATGAGGAAGAGTTGGCTGCTTCTCTGGAGCAGGACTGCCCATGACTCTAGGACGTGCCCTGCGTCTTTTTCCTCCCCCTTGGGAGAGTAAAAGAAACCAAGACAGAACCTCTTGAGGGATTAAGGGAAACAAAGCAGAAAGCTGGGAGAACAGTAGGTTCAGTGCAGATTGGAAAATTGTCACGATGAAGAAGAAACGTTCCAAGGATACCAGGGCATACCCTAATCATTTCATGCTTCAAAGGTTGTTGAAAATCACAGTGAATTAGATCATTAGCCAGTATGTTCAAGCTCCCTTTCTCATTATTTCCTACTTTGACATCAGTCAGGACTTTTTGGTTGCAGGTTACAAAAATCTCAACATAAACTGAAAACCAGGATGTCAGTGGGTACGGGGTTATCATCCAGTTTCAGCTCTTCTCCCTCTCTCAAGCCTTTCCCAGGTAGCCTCTTGCCTTGTGGTGGCAAGATGGCTTTTTGACAGTTGCAGGCTTACATCCTAGCCAGCCCAGCAGAAAGAACTCTCCTTCCCCAACAGTTTGAATGAAAACTCCAAGATTATTTGGCTGCAACTGATTTTAGTCACATGCTCATCTCTGTGACCAGCAGGATGAGGCAGACTGTCGGGGTACATGATGAGACCAGCTGCACTCAAACCGAGGACACTGGGGGGTGCCTTCTGAAGGCAAGAGCAAGTTGGTGCTTCTGGGAGCAAGAGTACAGATGCTGAGCCGCCAAAACGCAGATGTCTATCACTCACATGGAAATTCTCATGCATGTATTTAAAGGTGCTGACCTACACTTTTTTTCTTGACTTTATAAAAGGGTTCAACGCATTTGACTCTAACCATGTAAAAGGTACAGTCACGCAGCTGGTCTCCTAGTCTGGCTTCCTACCTGGTAGAACAGCCCACTTCAGTGTTCCTGCCAGGCGGTCTTTTTTCTTCTACTTGATTCCTCTAGGGGCCTTGTGTCTATTACTCCATAAGGCAGTATATTCCCTTTTAATAGGAAGTTAATCTTTCTCATATGAAATTGAAAGTGCCCCCCTACCTCCCGCCCACTCTCTTGACTTTGCACTACTAATGGCCCCTTTTCTACCCTTCAGAGTTAAATAGAGTAAATTTAATCTGTCCAAGCTATAGGTTCTTAGCTCTTCCAAATTCCATTTTGTCTCTTGGCTACACATACTTATATCACTTTGTGTTCCCTTCTCCTCCCTCTCTCTCTGCCTGCTCTTTTTTAATAATGTAAAGAAAGCGTATAGGTGCTTATCATCAGAGAACTCTGTTTCTCCAATTTCATGATGGTGTTGGCCATGTAACCCACTTTTAGAAGTTTATCGTGGCTCTTTATGAATTGGTTTTGGGCTCAATATAAAGAGTTTATCATGAAAGTGAATTTTTAGAATAGCACTCTTAAACATTTATGTATTCAATTTTAAAAGTAAAATCAAATTATTTTAGAAATGTAGGCCTTTAAACGTTTTCTTTTTGGTGTGTGTTCCAAGTATTCTGTAAAGTGGAGCAAATGGAGCTTGATGAAAATAATTCTGAAGTGTCCTTAAATAGTCCATGAATATAAACGTTCGGTTAAATTCTAGAGAACAATGGTTTTCTAGATCAGAATTAAGTTCTAATGGACACTTGACCTAGTAAATGAACTCTTAAGAAAGGCTGTCTCATTGTTATGTCTTGTGCTACTGTTTTTTTTTTTTTAAGTGTAGTAAGTCCAAGCAAAGAATATTAAAATCTTGGCTTTTTAAAAGAAATTCAGAGGCTTAAAATAAAGCTTTATTCATAATTCCCTGCTGGTGTCATCGCTTTCCGTTGCTGGGCCAGTCACTTTCCTTCAGACACCCGTTTCAGACGTATCTGTCTTCGACAGGCAGGTATGTATCCTTCCGTTTTCTGGGTTTCTTTTTTGATCTCTTTTATTCGCTAAATTTTGTTGCGATTCTTAACTTTTACTTTAGTTTATAAGCATTAACATGACTAAAATTTATCCACAATGAATTGCTGTCATCTTTATAAGGAATAGTAGCAAATTTATTCATTTATTTAGGAGATTTTACTGTTTTCATGACAAGTTCACTAATATTAGCATTTTTTTCAGTGACTACAACATGTAATATGCCTCGTCTGTGAAAGTATGTGTAAAAGGGAATTTGGCATCTTTAAGAAGCATATACTTCTTAAAAGATAGGAAGGAGAAACCAAGTGGACTTTAAATGAGTTTCCCAAGCTTATGAGAATGAAGGGACGTGACCCCAAGTCTTAGGAAGGTTGACTTCACTCTCTCTTCTAGTTTCCATACAGCTTAGTGCTGATGTAGAAAGATTGATGGGGCCCAATTGGCCGGACTGTTAGTCTGAGAGGAGGAGCGTGTGGAAGGAAAGCAGAGCTGACATAACTGGGTAGAAGAGAGGTGTGCAGCTGCGGATGCTAAGAACAGAAGGGCTACTTGTCACATGTAATTTCTCCTGAAACCCATCACCCTGCCTTTGTTAATATTCTTACCTGGTGCAATTTGTTTTTCAGTGACTGTTCCAGGAATAATGTGCCAGGTGGCGTCAAAGTGTTGCTGGGTCGAGTGATGCACTATTACCAGTCCCATCTGCTCACTGCCCGTGAGGCTTTTCAGCTGCAGGATTAAAGACTCATAGTGAATGAGAGACACGAAAGGGGCAATCCTCATACATAGTAGGTGCTCAGTAAATGCCATGGATTTGAGTGAAAACCCTAGTAGTGGTGGATGGGGCCGCTTTTGCAAAAAGAAATATGACACTAAGTGTTTTAGAACCATTTCTACCTACCTATGATTGAGAAGGTAACAACTTCCTTCCTTCCCACCTTTCTTTCTTCTTAACCAAGTACTTTCCGAGCACCTGCTAAGTACTTAGTTCATTTTAGGCATTGTGTGTAGAAAAACAATCATACAATCCTAGTTTTTCTTTTTTATAAAGTTGAGGCCGTGCACCTAATTTTTGCTTTTAACCCTTGCTTTTTTAAAATCATCTCGCATTTTCCCAAATTATGTCAGGTTGGAAGAAAATAAAACAACACTTTTACTTATTTATGTATTAAACAGAGTGTGTCCAAAAAATGAATTTTATGATTTAAATACCCGAGTAGAGTATTCCTCTTAACTAAAACATATGCTGTAGGTCAGATTTTTCTCATGACTCAGAGGGGTTTCTCCCTGTTCTTCAAACCCACTTTCATGTTTATGAAGCCTTTTTTCCAGTGCCATCAAGAGGTGAAAACCTTTCAGTGCAGTAAAAAGTCAAGATGCCTCATTATTGGGCATATTCAGATATATAGGGAGTACTACCTAACCTGCACTAAATGTTCATTTCAACACACATTTCTAATACCAGTTAAAAAGCCCCTCTGCCCCCTTCTTGGCCTATCTCATCCCAAAGGTATTCTTTTTTTTTTTTTCCCTTGCTGGCACAAACTACTTAATTTCTTTGTTCAGGCTGCTTTTATTTATTTTTTTTTAAAATCTGTCTTTACATCTCTATGGCACCTGTCACCATAGCACCCAGTCTACTAGTATCTCTGCTAATTATCTTATCTTTACCACACAGGGTTTGTTAGAACAGAATTTACATTGCATTTCCAATCACGGGCATTTATAAGTAATTGTTTAATTTTGCTGTGGTAAAAACACGCTTTGCAATATTTTTAGAAATAGTAATGAGAAACACATCTTCTAAAATCATTACTTTAAAAATATCAATAACACTTAATAAAGAAGCAGAATGCATTTAATTAGGAAAGTTAATAAAAACTTTCAGTTGCCTTAAATGGTTAATAAAACTAGACTTCTAAAGGCAATTGTGTAAATTGTTAATTTTTTTCTTGAGGCTGATTTAGAGCCCTATGTACTGAATGTGAAATCACGAATTTTCCTTCTCTCCGTCCTCCACCATTGTGTTCACGGTGATTGTGGCCGCTGACCTGCGTTGTTTCCCTGAGAAGGGAACGCCCTTACAAGATTAAAATCAGTGCTTATCTTGGCTGTGCAGAAAAACCCCAAAATAGCATAAAAGTTTTTAAGGAATGAAGAAATCTGTAGAAATCCGAAAGGAAATGTATATATTTTTAGAAAATTCATTTGAATTCTGATTGTTTTTAACCTCTGCTATATATTTAAATACCTCCTAGTTTTCTATTTTAAGCATTCATCATTGTTGTGATTTTTAAACGACAGACAGCATACAAAGCAGTCCATTAACTTTAGAGATATTTAAAAAGCACTTCTGTTTGGCCTTAAGAATCAGAAGGAAAATATAACCAACTTTGATTCTCTAGGTTTGAACAGAACACCTTGGTCATGTTTCCATGGATTTCATTAAAGAGGCATTTCAGCTCCATGTTACTCATTATGACTTACTTATTGAATTTAATTAAATATGTTATTCTAATGTTAGTGTAAAATATTAGGTGTCTAGTGACTATTACTGATTTAGTATTAATTGCAAATCTAGAGCAGCAGGTACCACACCGAACAGTGGCGAGTGTGGAGTGATGAGTGAGCACTGCCGTGAACGTGCCATGTGAGTGCTGGGCAACTGAGGTCGGAAATGAGGCTGAAGGGTGTGAGGGTGCAGATCACAACTATGTGTGGGGTCGAAAGTCCCATGTAAATGCCAGGGATTTTGCTATGATTTTCAATCCCTGGAGCAATTGGGCATATATCGTGATGTCCCAGGTGTCCCCAAGCTGACATCACTTTGGCCCTCATATATCTGGGGCTTCTTGTGGAACATTTTTTTGTTGTTGTTGCTTTTGCTTTACCTTTTGCATATTTAACTGCTACCTTCAGGTCGTCTTTGCAGCAAAATCACTCTTCTGATTCACCCCCTTGGCCACAAAGTGGCCACCCTATTCCTTGTCTGTTTCTGTTAGGTGGGTATCCTTCTCAAAAGCTCAAAATATTTTTAAAAAAATGATGTCATAGCACTGTTACTTTCAGCGACCCCATTTCAAGTGCTAATCTGTTGTGTTGACTGGTGGGGGACTTAGGAGTTGGCCATATAATGCATATCTAAATCCTTCAGCTAGGGAAACAAAGGAACCACATTTCTAACAGCACTCCTGGGCATACATGACAGACTCCTTCTAAAATTTCATCTCCTCTTTATGGCCTTTTCCTTCTTTCCCCTCCCCCCAACCTCAGCTGTCTCTCACTCTGACACGTTGTGATAGGGATTTTTCTTAGCTCAGTGGTTAAGAATTTAGCTGTATTGCTTCATTACATTGCACCTGCTGGAATCCTAATGGAAAAAACTTGGCACATGAAGCTGAAGTCAGTCTGATAAACTTAAACCTCAGACACTGTTGCCGCCATGTCCATACAGAATGCCACCATCACTGACTGCTTCGATGTTCTCGTCTTACATCTTACCTTTTTGCAGCATGCTTGCATTTTGCATGATGGGAAGTAGGAAAATAAATTTCAGGATGATCATTTGCTCCTGCAGAAGCAGATACTTGACTCCTGCGGCCATGTGATTGCATCTATAGTTTCTGTTAACATGGAGCAGGACAATGTACAGATTACTGTCTCCACAATGGCATTGCTACTGTAAGGACAGAGCTGACCCAGGTACTACCCCTGCAGGGGAGAAACTAATGCCAAAAATGTTATTTTATTTAGGTGGCTCAGTCCCCTCAGGACTGCGAGGCTGAGGAAGACCCAGCATCTTTAGGGGCAAAGACATTGTTTGAAGGGAGAATGATATTAGCCTACTTTTTCTCTTTTTCATAAAAAAATCTGAAGAGTTTTACTTCTTCACAGGATCTCTGAATGTTCTTTTATGACCACAGTGTTCACAATGCTGAGAGGGAGCGGTGCTTGTCACAACTTGGGAGAAGTTTGAGTAGATGAACTGGTGAAAATGTTGTTTCACACTTGATCTTAGCCTAAAGGCTGAGAAGCAATAAAAATGTTGTTTCTATACAAAAGCAAATTTCCCTTTACGTCAGGAATCTCATCTCTCCCTGTTTTGTAATTTATGTATTAACTCAGAACATATGTATCGTGTGCCTACAAAGTGCACAGCCCAGTTTAGGGGCTGGGGATAGAGCAGTTTCTTGTTCTCATGGAACTTCATTGTAGTGAAGAGAGATGGATGTTTTTAAATGAGTAAATGGCTCAACTGTCACATGGTGATGGATGCTATGGGACAATAAGAAAGGGAACGAGAATGCTGGGTTGAGGGTGGTTTATTTTATGCAGATATCAGAGATGGTCTCCGATGAGGTGATGCTCAAACCAGAGACCTGATGGAAGTGAGGGGTGAGCTGCAGATGTTTGGGGGAAGAGCAAATAGGGGTGGGAGGTAAAGCATTTTATTGTATTGGAAAAAAAGTAAGAAGGACGGTGAATGGAGAGAGTACAGGGCAAAGACAAAGATGAAGTCAGAAAGGTGGGGCTGGGGGGAGCAGGAATCACATAGGGGTGATTTGTAGGAATTTTTGTTTTTACTCCGAGTGATGGTATCTGATTTGTGTTTGAAGAGTTCTGTCTGGTTGCTATGTTGAGAAGAGGGTGGAGGAGGCAGGGGTGGATGCAGGGAGACCCACTGGAAGTCTATCGCAGTAATCCAAATGAGAAATGGTGGGGTTCACACCATGGCAGTAATATTAGTGGAAGGGGTTGGAAGAGGGCATGTTCTGAATATGTTTTGGAGGTGGAGCCACCAGCATTTACCTTTGGCATGTGGGGATATAAAAATGCAAGGAGTCAAATATCACTTCTTAAAAATTTCTCTGAACAATCGGTCAGTGAGTCGTAATTTACTGAAATGGGAGAGCCTGGAGGAGGCACAGGCTTTCTGGGGAGAATCGGGAGTGTGGGTGGGGCATTAGGTATGAGGTGTCCAATAGAAGAAGGTGTGTCAATCAGGCAGGTGGGTACATGAGTCTGGAGATCAGGAGACAAGTATGGCCTGGCATCGTGAACATAGAGTACGTATTTAAAACCCTGAAACTGATTGAGATTGACAGTTGTGGGTATATATATGTAGAAAAGCAAAGAGTGACAGTGACTGAGCCCTTAGCCATCCCAAGATCAGGGAGATGAGAAACCATCCTAGATGCTAAGAAGGATGAGCACTGTATAGTTTCCTACAGCTGCTGTAATAATGTACCAAAACCCGGGTGACTCAAAACAATGGAGATTTATTGTCTCAGAGTTCGGGAGGCTAGACGTCTGAAGTCCAAGTGTCAGCAGGACCACGCTCCCTCTGATGGCTCTAGGGGAGAAGTGTTCCTTGTCTGTTCTAGCTTCTGGTGTTTGCTGGCAATCCACAGCATTCCTTGACTTGTAGATGTTTCACTGAAGTCACACTATGTATTTACATTGTCTTCCCTCTGTGCCTGTCTGTGTCCGAATTTCCCCTTTCATACAGACGCCAGTCATATTGAATTAAAACCCATTCTAATGACCTCACCTTAACCTGGTTAAATCTACGAAGACTCTATTTCCAAATAAGGTCACATTCTTAGGTTCTGGTGGTTAGGACTTCAACATACCTTTTTTTTCAAAAGGTCTCAATTCAATTTATACAGCCAGTGAAGTAGTAAGAGAACCAAGAGTACATGGTGTGCTGGAAGCCACCTGAAGGATGTGCTTCAGGCAGGGAGGCTGGATAAACTGAGTCAAATGCTGCTGACTGAGCAAGCAAGATGAAGCTTGAGGCTGACCATTGGATTGAGCAGCGAATGTGGGGGCATTGGTGCCCTTGTGATGAGTAGTTTCCGTTCAAAGGTGAGGATGAGAATTGGATAGAATTTCAAGAGAGAATGGAAACAGAAGTTAGACTAAGTATAGACAGTTTTTTGAGGGGTTCTGCATTTGAGTAAGAGAAAAATGGGGTGGTGGCAGTGGAGAAACCTGAGCTCTAGTAATTTTTTAAAACAATAGAAGAAATAGCAGCATGCTTATATGCCGATGTGAATGAACTGTGGAGGGGAAATGTTACAGGAAAAGAGGGACAATTTCAGAGGGATACATTTACGTAGGCAAGAGACTATGGGATCTAACAGGTGGCTCTGATGTGTGCCCAAGTTTAAGAACCGCTGTTCCAGGTGACCTCTAGGACCGCCGAAAATTCTGTGTCTGGTGGTGTATTTTACCCTCAGAACGATGATTATTGCCTGATGCGCATGAAGAATGAATGAAGATGCAATATGACCACAGCGTTTGCACACAGGCAGTTGTGCTGTGGGGAAATGGTAGCTCTCCATCTGGGCTTTACTCTGAGAGCTTTAATAAGCTGTACTGTCTCTTTAAACTACAATTCCTGCCATTTAGAGGCGCCTCTTCAGCATTGCCTGGGAGATTGACTGCATCTCCAGCTGCTATTTTTAGATGACCCTGCATCAGACCCCAGCAGAATGAAGAGTGTGTCATGGGGGCTTGAAATATTTGTATTTGACGGGACTCAAACACTGTATGACAAATTAATGTCCTAATACCCAAATAGTATATTTTGTATATTAAATTTATGTAAAATATAACCTAGTACAGTATTTCCATTAAAACCCTTCCAGAAAAAAAATCTCCAGTTTGGATCGTCTGACAATTGTACAGTTTTATTTCGTTCACTGTGAATTTTAGCTGTAGTTGGTGTTATTACCTTAATGTCATGATTCTTTTGACTCAGTTATTCTAAAATATAGTTTCCAATAAGCTAGTTGACTTTTCCTTCTCAATTATTGTTTACTTTAATTCCTCTGTTAGAGAACTGAAAAAGGTTGAGACAATGGAAAAAGTTTTAATCAGAGCAGCAATTGACTTCAGTTTTCGTAAAATAACTTGGTATGAACAGATGTTTGCCTAGCACAGAGAATTATGCTTTGAGACTATTGACTGTACGTAATTTGGTAGAAAATAGGAGATTACTGAGACCATATATTCCATCCTTGCTGAGGTTTACACTTACCGAGAGGACTTCCCCTCCACCTGCCTTTGAAGTAGTCAGGGAGGATATGAATTGCTTTTGGTACTAGGAAGTTATTTTCCTAGTTTCTCTGAATGTGTCTAAGGAAATCTGGAATGAGACTTGCCTCTGGGATTTTACTTATTCTGCATGTGCTGATGTTGTGTGTTAACTTTGTCACCCAGGAGCATCCACTCAGCATCCCACAGATGACCGCCTGTGTCCAGCACAGGTGATGCAGGCTCTCTTGGCGCCTATGGTTGAGCACACAGCTTTTGTAACGCATCCACTGTGATGAGAGCAGCGACAGGTGCAGGCACAGGTGCGCTGGCTGCCCGGAGAGGTGGCTCAACCCCGACCGCTGGGTGTGGTGGTCATGGTAAGCATAGTTAATGGGGGAAAGCAATAGGTGGGCTTTTCTAAAACATGATATTTTCAATATTTTATAATAACATATTACAAGATTTCACATTTTTTTTAAAAAAAGGGAAGAGGAGAGAGAGAGAGAAATGTTGATGTGAGAAAGAAACATCAATCAGTTGCCTCTTGGATGTGCCCCAGCCAGAGACTGAACCCACAACCTAGGCATGTGCCCTAACCAGGGTTGAACTGGAGACCCTGGTGCAGGGGAAGATGCTCTACCCAACTGAGCCAGACTGGCCAGGGCAAGATTTCACATGTTTGTATTCAGTTATTCTTCTAGCCATCCATTTTATCCCACCAAACTTCCTGTGTGAGGGCAGACCACGATAGAAAATCAAGGCTTAGAACATTTGACCTGCCCAAGTTCATGCAATTGGTAAATGTAGAAAACGTGCCTAAAATATGGAACATCTGAGTTCTGGTTCAAATGATTTACACCCATAGTTGAGGCAATCTTTTGTTCTAAAATGAACCAAATCATAATCTAGAACAACTGACAGTTTGGCAAATGTTTAAAGGTTGTTTGAATTGTCTTTAAAAGGCAAATCTGATATTGTGAAGTTTTAAGAGAGTTAGTTTGAGGTTGATGACTGAGGTAATTTTGTGTGTAATGTTGCATTTGATAAGCATGCCGTAAAATAACGTTGGTTCTTTTAGAAGTTATTTTTAAAATGCTTTATAAAACTTTATGCTTGCTGTCATTGTTTCCAAAGGAGTTTTTGGTTTGTACTTTTTCAAGCATGAAATTGTGTGATAGATAGCTTTTCTCTTCTTTTTCCCTGTTGTATTTCCCCATATTTTTAAGCCTTATCTTTATAAGTAATTGAAGTTGTTTCATGTATGTTTGAAATTATTTTTGTTTGATCACTTTAAAACTTGCAGGAAAATTTTCTCTAATAGAACAGTTTAATGTTAAGATTAGCTTAAAACATTTCCAAAAGTCCGGAAGAGCGAGAACGGATCATATGTGTGTTCTGCTGGGACAGAGAGAATGGGCTGCTGTCAGGATCTTGGGCAAAACGAGAGAAGACAGGTTTAACACATTCGAACTAACCCGGCTCTTGACCAGAATGGAAAGAGCGAGTAGACTGTGGCACTGAATGCTGGGCCCTGCAGCCTCCAGAATGAATGTTATTACTGTTGATAATAGCTGTTCTTAGTGATATTTCTGAGAAAACACTAATTGCCTGCAGTTGACAGCAAGAAATGATTTGAAGTTTGCCCTGTTTTCAGTTAATTGGTGTATCTTCCAGTAAAAATAGATTTAAAGTTAGAACTTTTCCCTTTAGTGGTGGCATAAGCTGATGTTCAAGTTTATCTGATTTACTGAAGAACTTTGGAGAAGCAAAATAAGTCTGATCTGAAACATTCTTTTTATGTCATATTAAGTTATGAATAAATTAACAGTACAGGTTTGGGGATTTCAATAGGCTATTAAGGATCATCAGGCTCTTAGAGTTCAGCTTTGGGAACTGACTCATAATGACCAGTTACCTCTCACTATATAGAGTTAAGCAAGATCCAAACTGGACATTTGTTTCTTGGACTTGCCCAGGTCCCTGTGCTGCCCTCTTTTGAAGTGTTGCTTTCTCTCCCTGCGACGCCGTCTCCCCGCTGCTACTTACTCAAACGCATTACCCAATCCTCCGGCAAGAGTCAAAGAGACACCCTCTGTAGGAGCTCCTGTTGCCAACCAGGTGTCATCTCTGTTTCCTCTGAAACCTGTATAATAGGTGTACTTATTTTATGAAATCAATGATGTTAAAGTCTCCAGCATGGACCTGGCACATAGCCACTCAGGCAGTATCAGCTTTCCATCTCTATTTTATTTTTTCTTATTTTGTGGCTATTGTTTATATGACTGTATTGCTTTCATCTATTAATAGAGTAAACTTGATCTTTCCTACTTGTTTTAAAAATACTTTATTTTATAAAAAATATACATGTAGAAGATTTTAAATTAAAGTCACAGTTTTGAAAATCATGAAATTATCATCTGAGTACTGAGCTTAAGAAAGACTTGCCTATATTGCATGGAGTCCTCTGTCTCCGTCCATTCAGGCTGCTGTCATGAAAACATCATAGACTGAGTAGCTTAGACAACAAAGCAATTATTTCTCACAGTTTGGAGGCTGGGAAGCCCAAGGTCAGAGCACTGGCAGATTTGGTGTCTGGCGAGGGCCGTTTCCAGGTTCACAGATGGTTGTCTAGCCGAGTTCTTTCATAGTGCAGGGGGTGAGGGAGCTCTCTGGGGTCCCTGCTTATAAGAGCAGTAATATCACTAATGAGGGTTCCATCACCATAACCTTATCACCTCCCATCACCTTGGAGATTATGGCTTCAACTTGTGAACTCTGGGGGGAGGGGCACACACATGCAGACCACAACATTCTCCCTGACCACTTTCCTCTCCCTCCTGGAATTACTGCCACCCCGAATTTTGTGTTTATAACTTCCTTATTTCTTTTATAGTTAATGCACATGTGGATGATTCTATAAACAATGTATCCCTTGATTTTATAGCTTCTTGAACTTTATATTAGTGGAATAAAACTGTCTGCATTTTTCTGACTTGCCTTATTGCACTCAGTATTATGCTGTAGATTCATCCATCTGCTGTAGGTTGCTAGGCATCACCACTGTGAGTTTCCCTGTTGTGCAGTATTCCAGTGTGGAGTATGCCCAGGTTTCAAAGAGTGCGGGTTTGATACTCGGTCAGGGCACATGCCTAGGTTGTGTGTTCGATCCCCAGTTGCAGTGTGTACAGGAGGCAACCGATAGGTTCCTCTCTCACATCGATATTTCTCTCTTTCTTCTTTTGTCTCACTCTAAAATCAATAAAAAATATCCTCAGCTGGGGATTAAAAAAAGATCATACCCAGGTTTTGGACATGCCGATGTTGGTGTGAATATGATAGGGTTCCGGGTCAAGGGGATGTATGTGCGAGTGGAGTGGCCGCGTCTGTGTTCACTTTCAGTGTCCTGTGTGATGCCGTGTTGTTTTCCGAAGTGACTGTGCTCGTTTTCCCTCCCACCAGCAGCACATACTTGTTCGTTGCCCTGACCCTTTCCTTACTGCTCTTAAAGTGCCTGGAGGGCAGTCACCATCTGAGGGGGGCCCCAAACCTCCAAAATTTATTTATTAAAAATTGTGTATTTATTCTTACAAGTTTAAACTTCACTTACCTTCAGAGTACTCTCCATCTGATGTAATGCACCTATCATGATGGTTTTTCTACTGCTCAGAACAGTTTTTGAACTTGTCAGTTTTGATGCCTTTTAGTGCTTCTGCCGTTTTTCGTTTCACCTCGTCCACATCGGCAAAACATTTCCATCGGCAAAAATGAGGACTTTTTTCATCCAGGAAAACCAAAAAACTGTCAGTTGGGGCAAGGTCATGTAAGTCGGTAGGGTGGGGTACAGGGGTCATGCCATTTTTGGTCAAAAACTGCTGAATACTCAGTGTAGTGTGGGCAGGTGTGTTGTCATGATGGAAGAACCAGTCACGTATTTGCCATCATGAAATGGCCAAATGTGTTGAAAGAGTCTTCAGAAAAAATTAACTGAAACCGAACATAGCTTCTCCCAACAACACCAGCTGGTACACTGACACAGATGGGTTCCTAGAACACTCACCTAGCCAGGGAAGCCTGTTCTACAAGGAGCCTGCCCTCCGGAAGATAATTTTGGGGCTTTTTTGGGTCCTCCCTTGTAGTTCTCTCTGCATTTCTAGTTTTAACATTCAATCTTTCACAAATTTGGGAAATACTGTATTCAAGACTTGAGTGAATTTTCCTTTATTCTCTGAATTACTCTATATTAGTTTTTATGAACCAAAGGGGGCACTATGTAGGAGAAAATCCACAAATTAGAATCGGAGATGTGGGTGTGAGCTTGGCTCACTACTTACTAGTTTTGTGATGACCACATATTCTCTACCGTGAAAAACAGGCAGTCATCTTTACCTCACAATGTGGAGACACAGTGTCCAGCCCATGTCAGAGTTCCAGTAATAGTGGTTGCTCTGTGCTTCCTGTCCAGCTCAGCTCCTGTGTTAATGCAGGACGTTTGAACGTGCTTCCTTGGTCTGTGGTGTGATGACTCACCCAGAGTCAGCTAAGCCTCAGGACAGACCAAGCATTTGTCTGTGTAGCTGCAGGGCAGCTGGTGGCCAGCTACTCTGGCCAGTTTTCATGTGTGTGTCACCACGGTGCATCACTTCCAGTCATTTAGGATGGTTTCTTTTCATTTTCACACTTCGGCCCCCTGGATTCTCTCATAGAAACTGTGGCCACTTTTGATGCTAACTGGTTGGATCACCTGGACGACAGGCAGGTCATAGAGATGGAGGGAAGAAGCAGTTTGTAAAATTGCAGTTCATTTAACACAAACCCACTTACTGTGCTTCCGACCTGCTCAGAGCACTTTACAGTGTTAATTCATGCTATGCTCGTTAGCAGCTCTGGGAGGTGCACGCTGCTAGGACTGCCATTTTGGAGATGAGAAGACTGGCACCCAGAGATGTCAGACGGCATGGCCAAGTGCCAGAGCGGTGGGGGTTAGGGCCACGGTGCGGGTGGGTGTACACAGGTTACCTTGAGCTGGTGAGCAGGTGAGTGGATTTTCATTATGTCACTCGATCATTTTGTGTCCCAACCTTTGTGTGTCAATTCAGCATTGATACCTAGGTTCAAGAAGCTGTAACTTTGACCCTGGAGCCCTACCGCTCCCAGCCACACTTCCTTTTGGTGTATGAATTAACAGATTAAAGAAATTATTACCAGCTGAACATCACCCTCTTTATAATGTCTCTTGAGAGAAGTCTTACCAGTACTCTGAATTGTAAATATTTTTCCTGAAATTATGGATTTTAAAAGATTTGCTTGGGCTCTTTTCCAATTTCTTAGTCTTAGGTCAAGATTGTAAGTTATTATAATGTTTCTGATAAAATTAAGAAAGTTTGTGGTTGTAAAGATTTTTAATAGTAGAAGCTTAAAAAACATTCAGTACAAATGATAGAGTGAACTGTGTTGATTTTGAAATTAACCGGATACATTTTTTGCTTCAGCGTAGAAGTTATCTTCTTCTCAAAAGAAACAAAACTTCAGTAGTTTATATTTTCAGCCTAGAAGTAACAACTCTTGAAAAACAACTTTTAAAAATAAAGTTAACACCAAGGCATCTAAATCTGCCTTTGTGTTTATAAAGCACTTACCTTGCAATGCCTGGGTAATTAACTCTCAAGTTTCATGACATTGAAATATCTGGGCGTTCTGGCTCCTGTAATTGTGCTGTGTGACTTGAAGTAAATGCCAAGTCATACATTCCTTTTAATTCCAAATTTTAATAAAGTACAATTAATGTCAATGACATTAATAGGGATCTCAGGCAGAGCCTGGCACTGTCATAGTTTTCCAAATCCTTAAAACATTCTGGAAAATACACTTGTGCTGTGGTCCTTCTCTTCATCTATATCCAAGAGAATTTAAATGTAAAATGCAAATTGAAAAGGACTTTAAAAGGTCCTTGGAATCTCTCACATTTCAAAGAAAACAGAAAAAGCTTGTTCTGGAGCCAGGGAGAACACGATGCCCTGACCACTGGCCGCGGTCAGGGAAGGGGCGCAGCTGCCTGGGTGCCCTGCGAAGCTGAGGACAGTGCCAGCGAGTCACCTGTGTAAGTCACCTGTGTGCCACACAGCCACCCAGGAAAAACATCGTTAAACATATCTGACCTGCCTCTGCCTTAGCTGCACTTTTGGTTTTCCTCCTTAAGGGTAAGAACCATGAAAACAAACATAAAATAAAAAATAGCATGAAAAAGAGAAAATGTCAGCGATTCAAGCCAACATTTTGCACTGTTTTAGAGTTCATTGGTCACAGCACTGTATTATCACAAGCTGGTTAGAAGCTTATTTGAAAACAAATATTTTGGCAAAGATTTACAGTTTTTTTGGTTTTGCCCATTTAGCCTTGATAACCTGAGTGCTTAGACATTTTGGTTAAGTCCCACTGTGTCATGCCCACACAAACCCTTCGTATTGATTTAGCTCAAGTCTTAGGGATCCCCTGAAAAATTCAATGCTTAAAGTTGGATGTGTATACTTCCCTGGGAATTATAATAAGTGTCCATTAGGCGAGGTTTATAAGAATCCAAAGGATTACTTTATTTATTTATTTTTGGCAGAAATTCTGTTTTATAATTTCAAAGTAGGGAATATCTCTAAGCAAGACACAAATGCCAAATCTAAAAATAAAACACTTGGCTATGTAAACATTAAGAATATATGAATAGCAAAAAAAATTGTATATAAAGTTAAAAGTCATGTTTTTAAAATGAGAAAAATGTGCAAGTTAAATGGCAGATAAAGGGCATGCTTTATATTATAATATATAATACTAGGTTTTTCAGTGAAAAAAATAACCAAAACTCTTGTTTTCCAAAATTTTAATGGCAAAGGATATAAACAGGCTGCTTACAGAAACAGACCACTGAAAAGAAAGAAGAAATACAAAGGCATTTAAACATAGAAAGATTGCTTAGCCTTCCTGACATTGCTGAGTTTCTCAATGCTCAGAAAAATGGGCAACACAATGTGGATTAGTTTATTTTTATATTTCAAAAGTGAAAACAGCTCTACTGTCTTTTTCTCCTATTAATGCTTATTATAAATGTTTTAAACAATATAAGGAATAAAGAAGAAAAAAGCCACCTGAAATTCCCATCATCCAGAAGTAATTGTTGTTAATATTATTGTGTTATTTTCTTCTAGACTTTTGTGAGTATGTATGAGTGCTCATAGACACACAGAAAGCCACCTAGAAAAATAGCCATAATTTAAAAAAAGTGGGAAATGAAATTATAATCAGGAGATCAGGTTAACACACCATATCCTTTTTGCTTCAGAAATCTCCAAACTAAAAATCTTGCTTTGTACACGGTCAGCATAGTTGGGGGTAAAGAACGATGGTTGGGGGTGAAGTGTCAGTGAATTCTTTATGTTGACCCCAGGTCTGTTAGCGGGGTCATCTGGAAGGCAGGCCAGAACAGATGGGTCCTGAGCATTTTCTCTCTTCATTTAATGCAGTCCTGCCATATTTGCTGTGGCTCCGGCTCTCACTGAACTTGAGAGGTAGCATGAGGCCTGGAATGAAACTGCTGTTCCTGATTGTTGGTGATTTCACTGGATTATCCACATTCTTTCAGGATAATGCCATTTCAGTGTGGTTCTAGAGTCTCTGTGGACTTTGACCTGTGTACAGTAACAGGAGCTTCTATGTGCAGCTGACCAGTTGGTGACACTTAGTGGCTGACTGAGTTTCCTTATGTGGGGAAGGGATGAGTTCTCATCTCCACTTACTTTGTGGGTCTTGAGCAAGATGGATTGACCTCTGGGTGCTTCTCTGCTGCCAGATTCTCTTGGGCCTTACTTACTTTATTTTTAGCTGCCATTATTCTTACTGCAGGAAAGTTGGAAAGTAGTTGGAAAATGAGGCGGGAAGCTTAAGGTTTCTGTTAGTGAAATGTGCACTTGGCCTGTCTCACCATTTTCTGTGAGCCTTTTGCATTCATTTGCTCTTTCTTCTCAGTGTTGTCTCGTGGAGTGGCACCTTAACAGCGGTGCCCAGGCACACATCTTTGGAACCACTCCTCACAGCCAATGACAGCTCAATGCAACTCAAAATTTCCTCCAGAAAAGACCCCCCACTTTGTGTTTGCACGGTGGGTGCCATGTTGCCTTCACCTCATATGTAAAGTTTTCAGTTAAATTAAATATTTAAAAACAAATGTGTTCTCTAAATACAAATCCCTAAAGGTTATAGAGTCATCCTTTAAATCAATCTTTAAATAAGTCTCTCTTTTAAAAATTTTTCTTAGTAAATGAGACTGTTTTTATAGTGTCTTCTAAACTTTTAAAGAACACATCATTTTTATATCTTCTTAATATCTCTGCTTTGTATCATCATATACAACCTTCTAGAACTTTCGGTTTTCCTGTCCTATTTATTCAAACTTTTTCAAGCTTAGGCCATATGAATTTGACTTTAGCACACCCATGATCAGTTGAATTTTTAGCTTCCAGGCCCTTCCTTTCCCCCATCTTAGTGTTTTAACAAATCCAGTACACACCTTACTCTGGAGGGCTTTCTTGTATAAGGAGAATGAATGGATTCCAGTCTGGTTGAGCTTGACGTTCATGTGGCACATTCCTATTTCCAGACATCAGGTTGGTGCTTGCTTCATTCATTCATTCATTTATTCATTCATTCATTCACTCACCTACCTATCTATTTAAATGATGACTTGGTTTTAGGGGTAATTTCTTTTAAAGGAGAAGGTAACTGATTGTGTGCCACACATGGTTGGCTGGAGCCTGTACAGTAGGTGTGGCCAAGTCCAGCAGCAGAACACAGTAGTCAAAAGCACACGTCATCAAAGTTAAGGACCTGAATAGCCTGGGACCAGAGCTAACAGGAACCCATGCAGTGACTAGGACTGGGGGTCTGCAGGAAATAGGATGGCCAACCACCTGGGATTGCCTGGGACTATCTGGTTTTAGCTCTGACAATCCTGCTTCTTAGGAGACCCCTCTGTCCCTGGCAAAACAGGATGGTTGGCCAGCCTAGCAGGAAGGCCCTCCTGAGTAATCAATCAGTTTCCACCTGTGATCTGAAATATGAAAAAGGAGAAAGATTTAAAATCTGGCCTCCTTTGTCAAATATTAATTGACCATAAGGGTGTGGGTTTATTTCTTGGCTTTCTATTCTATTCCATTGATCTATGTGTCTATTTTTATGCCAGTACCATGCTGTTTTGATTACCATGGCCTTATATATTTTGATATCAGGTAGCATGACTCCTCCAACTTTGTTCCTCTTTCTCAAAGTTGTTGTGGCTATTTGGGCTCTTTTGTGGTTACGTATAAATTTTTGGAATATCTGTTCTAGTTCTGTGAAATATGGCATTGGAATCTTGATAGGAATTGCATTGAATCTATAGGTTGCTTTGGGTAATATGGACATTTTGATGACGTTAATTTTTCCTGCACACGAACACTGTATATACTCCACTTAATTGTATCTTCTTCAGTTTCTTTCTTCAATGTCTTAAAATTTTTCGAGTACAGGCTTTCATGCCTTGGTTAAATTTATTCCTAGGTATTTCATTTTTGGGTGCAGTTATAAATGGGATTGTTTTCTTAATTTCCCTTTCTGATAGTTCATTATTGGTATATATAAATGCAAATGATTTCTGGATATTAATTTTGTATCCTGCTACTTTATGGAATTCATATATCACTTCTAGTCAGTTTTTGGTGGAATCATTATGGTTCTGTATATATAGTATCATGCCATCTACAAAAAATGACAATTTTACTTATTTTTTCCAGTTTGAATGCCTTTTACTTCTTCTGGTCTGATTGCCGTGGCTAGGTTTCCAGTATTATGTTGAATAAGAGAGGTGAAAGCAGACATCCTGTCTTGTTTCTGATCTTAAGGGAAACACTTAATTTTTGCCCATGGAGTATGATGTTGGCTGTAGGTTTTTCATATATGGCTCTATTGTGGTGAGGTATGTTCCCTCTATTCCCACATTGCTGAGAGTTTTTATTGTAAATGGGTGCTGGATTTTATCAAAAATTTTTTTCTGTATTTACTGATATGATTGTGTAATTTTTATCCTTCATTTTGTTTACATAGTGTATCATGTTTTTGATTTGCTAATATTGCATCAGCCTTGCATCCCAGAGTAAATCTCACTTGATCATGGTGTATGATCTTTTCATTGTATTGCTGGATCTAGTTTGCTAGTATTTTGTTGAGGATTTTAGCATTTATGTTCATCAGAGATGTTGGCCTATAATTTTCTTTCTTTGTAGTGTCTTTATCTGGTTTTGGAATTAGGATAATGCTGGCCTCATAAAATGAGCTTGAGAGTCTTACCTCTTGGATTTTTTTTTTTTTTAATAGTTTGAGAAGGATAGGTGTTAGTTCTTTGAATGTTTGGTAAGATTTATCTGTGGATCCATCTGGTCCAGGACTTTGATGTGTTGGAATTTTTTTTTATCACTGCTTCAATTTCATTAGTTGTAATTGGTCTATTCAAATTTTCTGGTTCTCCCTGATTTAGTTTTGGAAGATTGTGTGTCTCTAGGAATTTATCAGTCTTGTCCAGATTGATCTCAGTTGGCATATAGTTCTTCATATTATTTTCTTATAGTCCTCTGCATTTCTTTTGTGTTAGTTGTTTCTTCTTCTCTTTTATTTCTGATTGAATTTATTTCAGTCCTTTTTTTCTTGATGAGTCTGGTTAAAGGTTTGTCAATCTTGTTTATTTTTTCAAAGAACTAACTCGTGGTTTCATTGATCTTTTGTATTTTTTTAGACTCCATTTGGTTTATTTCTGCTTTGATTTTTATTATTTTCTTTCTTCTCACTTTTGGCTTCGTTTGTTATTCTTTTTCTGGTTTCTTTAAGTATAAATTTAGACTGTTTATTAGAGATTTTTCTTGTTTCTTAAAGTAGGCCTATAATGCTATGAATTAACCTCTTAAAACTGCTTTCACTGTGTTGTACAGATTTTGGGTTGTTGAGTTCTCATTTTCATTTGTTTCAAGTGCTGATGCAGTGGGCTGTCATAAGTAAGTTGTACAAGGCTGGTTTGACCACGTGGCTGGGAAATCAGAGAAGTGTTTATGGAATAGGGACATTTGAACAGAGGTTGAAAGGGTGGGGAGGTGTTGACTATTCAGCCATTAGGCAGAGCACATTCAAAGAAAACCAAAAGCACATGCATTAAGCTGGAAATCCCAGTGCTGAGGAAAGAAGCTACAGACAGTCATATGGATTTATTTTCTATTCTTTTAAACTTTTCTCTCCAACTTAGGCTAATGTGTGCTGGTCGATGAGCATTTCTCAAGATACATTATAGTTGTGTAAGGTGTTTCTGGTCAAAGAGGGCGAAATCCCAAACCCGAGAAATCCTGCTTAAATTTGTTGACCCATCACTGCCCACATGTATCTGATGACAGAGCACGCCCTATTTTTTGAACAACAGCTTTTTTAACATCTTATGGGATTTGTGTTCCGTGGAGCATTGTTTAGGGATCATTGGTCTGAGATCATGTTATCCAACCTCAGCTTTCTGTTTAAAGAAATATCTTACCCTTGTTTCAAAGCCATTCTATAGAAAAGCAGCTTCAGGTAGTGGCGCATACATTGTGATATGGACTACTGAGTTAGAGTGTGTACAACTGACTTTACATAGTAGTTCCCCCTCATCCACAGTTTCAGTTACCTGTGGTCAATCTCGGTCTGAAAACTGAAATGGAAATTCCCAAAATTAAAATTTATAGTAAGTTTTAAATTGCTCACTGTTCTGAGTAGTGTGCTAAAATCTCGTTCCAGACCTCTGTGTCCAGCCTGGGGCATGAATCATTCCCTTTTGCCGTGTCTCCATGCTGCAGATGCTCCCCACCCCTTAGCCAATTAGTAGCCATCTTGGTGACGGATCAGCTGTCCAGTAAACATTGCTTGTGTTCAAGTCACCCTTATATTACTTAATAATGGACCCAAAGAACAAAAGTAGTGATGATGGCAATTTAAATATGCCCCATAAAAGCCATAAAATTCTTCTTTTAAGTGAAAAGGTAAAAGTCTTTGATAATAAGGAAAGAAAAAATATCATATGCTGAGGCTGCTAAGTTCTATGGTAAGAACAGATCTGTTCACGAAATTGCCTTATTAATAAATTAAATTTTATCATAGGTATGTGTATATATAGGGAAAAATGTGGTTTGGTATTATCTGAAGTTTTAGGCAGCCACTGGGGAGGGGTCTTGGAACAGATCCCCTGAGAACTGGGGAGGGGGGCTATTGTAATTCTCTCCTCCCACTCTGAACTTGGGTAACTATTTTTTTTTAATTTTTTTTTAAGATTTTTATTTATTTATTTTTAGAGAGAGGGGAAGGGAGGGAGACAGAGAGGGAGAGAAACAGCAATGTATGGTTGCCTCTCACACGGCCCTCACTGGGGACCCGGCCTGCAACCCAGGCATGTGCCCCAACTGGGAATCGAACTGGGACCTTCTGGTCCCCAGCCCGCACTCAATCCACTGAGCTACACCAGCTGGGCTGGGTAACTATTTTTATTTTATGATATTTTATTGGTGATAATAGAACAAACTCATAACCCTATATATAATTGTGTAGTCTTGTGCATTTATGCTGAACAAATATAACAGATTGTTACTAGATACCTGGTAATTGCTTGTTGAAAGAATGAAGATATGAGAGATCTCACTGTTCTGGCTTTACAGAGATTTTACTGAGGAGTTACAACACATGTAACCCTCTCAGTAGAACAGATGGATAATATTAAAATATTTCCACCTATAATATTCCTATTATAATTTTTAATCTCACCTGAGGTTATGTTTATTGATTTTAGAGAGAGAGGAAGGAACAGAGAGAGAGAGAGAGAGGGAGAAACATCAATTAGTTGCCTCCTGTATATGTCCCGACCAGGGATCAAACCTGCAACCTAGGTATGTGCCCTGATGGGGAATCGAATCTGCATCCTTTTGCTTTATGAGACGATTCTCCAACCAACTGAGCCACCTGGCCAAGTCCCATTATAATTCTTTCTGAGTAAAAAGAATATCTAGTTTATAAATAAATAAGATAATCCCTTTAATTATGTATGTGTGTCTATATGCACAGATGAGTCACTTCACATTATTTTGTTATAGAGAACGTTAAATTTTGGAGAATGATATCTAGCACTTGTGTCTCTTAAAGGGGAAAGTGAAGTGTTCAAGGAAAGGACTTAACTGTTTTGTTCTTTGTGCATAGAAAGCACATTGTAGATCTTGGGTTTTTATGATTGCAGGCTTCAAACTTCTGACAAGGCAGCTGCTAAGTTAGTCAATGTCAAGTGCTGCCTTTTTGTCAGCTGAAATTGGTTGGGGTTGCTCCATTTTACTGAAAGAAGAAAAGCACCGAAAATGGCCCCATCTGTTGGATGTGAAGCGCCGACGGAAGGGTGATTGCGTGTAGTGATGAAAGGGTATTGCCGAGCTCGATTCTCAGCCCCTTCTTAAGATACAAAATTTACTATATTTGGGTAAGTTTTCTTCTGTTAGATTTAAATCTTCAGTAGAAACTGTGTAAGTAGGTTATAGGAAGACTTCGGTGGAAATGTGCTCCTTTCTGGTTTGTTTACAGAGTAGTCTTTTTTCCCTCTCTTTATTTCTTGGGATGTTATTTTTGAACCAGAAAGGCAAAGTTCTTCTTTGAGAACTTAATTAAATGGTTCAACGGCATGAACTACTTTTACTTTTCATGTTTTTTAATTATGTAAATAAAAGCAAAGCTGTCCTGTGAAAACCATTTGTTTTTGTTAATCAAAATTAATGAATAATGTTTATCAGGTGAAAGAGAAAACTGTCCAGTTAAGAGCTTGTGGTCTACAGGAAGACTGCAGGGCCCTGCTGGTAAATGTGTAACACCGGCTCTCTGGGGGAACAAAGGGCCCATTTACAGCGTTTGCCATTTTCTGTGGTAAAAATATTCCCACCACGGTTAATTTCAGCCACCAACCTAACATCACAGAGTATGGAGTCAGGAAGAGATATGCAGTGTCATACATTACATAGTGTTTTCCTTTACAGGAAATAATGGGAAAGGCATAGATTATGTGGTACGATGCAGTAAAATAATTAGGAAACGATGAGGTTTGAGATTTATCACCTTTACTTGTAATATAGTTTAATTATAATTAACTTAAGCTTATATAATTTAATTTTCAAAATGAATATATTTAGCAACTTGCTCTCCAAATTCCCCCAAATTTAACCATCTGCTTTTCACCAGCCAGTGCGAGCTGGCTCCAGCACACCACGGGTGGGACAGACCGCGTCAGGTTTCTGTGTCCTATACTTCCAGCTGTGAGATAAGAGCACCTACCTCTTAGGTTTGTTGGGAGGATTAAATGAGATACTGAATAGAAGCCATTAGTTAGAGTAGTGCCTGATGCCACTGTAAATGCTCAGTAAATGTAGGTTATTGTTACTATTGGATCACTTGTAGTGAAGGGAGCACAGTAAGGCTCTGTGGGTGAGCCTTCTAGTTATTGTAGATGCAGTGAATTCGAGAATGGGCTGAAGATCGGTAATAAAAGGCCATAAACTAAATTAGCATAACTTTTTTATTTTTACTTTTTGTTTTTAGTAAAAGCAAGTTCTCTTTCAACTCAAAATTCTTCCTTTTCTTCATGGCTTTTTCCACATAACCTGACCCTTCCCTCAGTTTTATTGGCAAGGTTGGCATCGTCTTTATGCCATTTTCACAGAGCGATTGCAGTATTGATGCCAGAGTATCTTGTAAATCAGCTTTGATACAGGGAGTGTCTGTAGCTCTAGAACGAAGCTGGCACGCTCTTCAGAGTCCAAAAAAGACATCTGAGTATCAACTGACTATAAAGGCTTCAATTGGGACTTTGGGGTTGGGGTAAGAGGGAAAATAAGTTATTGAAAATTAAATAATAATAACTGAAGATTAAAATATAAATTATTTAATACTAAACACTATTTTTTTCAGTTAATAAGCACCCCCTCATTAAATTAAACCTTACTGATTTAGAATATGAAAATTCAGACAGAAAATCATTAAAAATTTTAAAAGCAAGATATTCAGATTATTTGCCTTGCCTGAACTCTCTGGATCTCATAAGTAAGCAAAATCTACTCTAAAAACAGGGCTCTTTAATGTGTATCTTTTATAGTTCAGTGAATAATTTAGTTGATTAGGAATATTCATGATTTAAAGTCACAGAATATTTCAATAACAGTTGTTTAAACCAGTGGTTCTCAATATTTTTGGTCTCAGGATTACTTTAAACTTCAAAAATTTTTAAAAATTCCCCTCCTTTTTTGTTTTATTTTTCAATTATAGTTTACATTCAATATTATTTTGTATCAAGTTCAGGTGTACAGCACAGTGGTTAGACAATCATATACTTTACAAAGTGTTGCCCTGATGTTTCTGGCCCCATACATAGTCATGCAATATGATCGACTGTATTCTCTGTGCTGTACTTTATGACCCTGTGACTAGTTTGTAACTACCAATCTGTACTTCTTCCTCCCTTTACCTTTCTCACTCATCCCCCAGCCCCTCTCCCGCTCTGGCAACCGTCAGTCTGTTCTCTGTATCTATGAGTCTGCTTCAGTTGTGTTGTTTGTTTATTTGAATTTAGATTCCACACATAAGTGAGACCATGGTGTGTTTGTCTTTCTCTGGCTGACTTATTTCACTGACAATATACCCTCTAGGTCCATCCATACTATCACAAATGGTAAGGTTTCATTCTGTCGTTTATGCCATGCAATATCCCATTATATACATGTACCACAGCATTTTTATCCACTTGTCTATTGATAAGCACCTGCGTTGATTCCATGGCTTGGCTACAGCAATCAGCGCTGCAATGAACATAGTGGGACATATATTCTTTCGAATAAGTGTTTTTGGTTTCTTTGGAATATACTCCCAGAAGTGGAGTTTCTGGGTCAAAAGGCAGTTCCATTTTTAATTTTTTGAGGACATTCCATACTGTTTTCCAAAGAGGCTGTACTAGTCTTGCATTCCCACCAGCAGGGCACGGGGGTTCCCTTTTCTCCACATCCTCGCCAACACTTGTTTGTTGATTTATTAATGATAATCATTCGGACAGGTGTGAGGTGGTGTCTCATTGTGGTTTTGATGTGCATTTCCCTAATGATAAATGATGTTCAGCATCTTTTCATATGTCTATGGGCCTTCTGTATGTCCTCTTTGGAGAAATGTCTATTCAGGTCCTTTGCCCATTTTTAAATTGGATTGTTTGTTTTTTTTGGTGTTGAGTTTGTATGAGTTCTTTATGTATTTTGAATATTAACCCCTTATCAGATGTATCATTGGTGAATATGTTCTTCCATTCAGTAGGTTGTCTTTTCATTTTATTGATGGTTTTCTTTCTGTACAAAGGCTTTTTTGTTTGATGTAGTCCCATTTGTTTATTTTTTTGTTTCCCTTGCCCAAGGAGATATATCAGAAAACATATTGCTACAAGAGACATCAGAGATTTTACTGCTTATCTTTTCTTCTAGGAGTTTTATGGTTTCAGGTCTTACATTTAAGTCTTTAATCCATTTTAAATTTATTCTTGTCTATGGCATAAGAAGTTGGTCCTTTAAACAAAAGCTTTTGTTTTTTTAACATTATTTTAAAAGATGTTATTTATTTATCTCTATAGAGGGGGAGGGGAGTGAGAAAGAGAGGGAGAGAAACGTCGATGTGTGAGAGAAACATCTGTCAGTTGCCTTTCACATACCCCCAACCAGGGACCTGGCCCATAACCTAGGCATGCGCCCTGGTGGTGAATTGAACTGGTGACCTTTTGGTTTGCAGAATGAAGCCCAACCCATTGAGCCACACCAGTCAGGGCAAAGCTTTTGTTTTTTCTATTGATATTTACCATTTTAGCAATTAAAATGTTCATATTTATACTATTTACATTTATACAGTAGTTACAATTAAGTTTTCTTGCTTTGTTTATAGATTGATGTTATAAAATTAAATTTTATAAAACCAGCAGTGGAAGTATAGATTATGAAATAATCTTCATGGGAGAGTAATATATGTGGTTTGGCCCACTAGGAAGGAAGTGTAATTGTTGTCTCAGCCCTGAACTAAAGTGTACCAGAAATGGAACCTTATTTTCCTATCATAATTTAATTTCTATTTAAGCCTTCCTTCTGGTTAGGTGATAAAAGTTAATAATAGTAAAGATGGGGTTCCATCTCCACTTTACTTAGATTGTTGCTAAATTATCGGCATCTGCCGTTCTGTCAGGACCATGAAGGAGGTTCCCTTGCTGTTTTTTCTGGTTGTCAATCTCAGGCCCTCAAAAGTCACTGCTGAGACTTCCTTATGCTTGTGTACATGGCCTTTTTGATCTAGTGGTTCTGTGTTCTGTGCCAGTGTGCACACCAGGGCACTGTGTCCTGGAATCCAAAGGCCACAGCTTCTTGGGGCTGTTTAGGGCTCTTTCTGCATGGACCTGGGGCTCTGAGCCTGGCCTAAGGGTGCAGAGTCACCTCTCTCTCTGTTCTCTTTATACCCCTCTCCTCTTTGTCTGAGTGATACTCTCCTAAGGTTCACTTTCTCTCTGATGTTTTTCTTCCAAGGGCCATCCAGCACAGTCTCCTTAATGGTTTTAGGTATCAGGAAATCAAAAGTGGAGACTAGCCCACCATTTCTTCCTAGCCCCACCTTCCCTTGCTGAGTCTGTGAACTCTGGAACTCTGAAAGGAGAGGAGTGAGAGGTTGGGGGGATGGGAGGAGAAATTCTTGGAGGACAAACAGCTGGTACTTCAAAAATATTCTCCAGCCACATAATCCTATGCTATTACACCTTCCCAGTCAAAAAAGAGTGTGCGTCCAGCAGATCCTCGGATTTTATATATTTATTCAGTTTTCCCTCTGTTTTGCTTCTGTTGAGTCTGTTTTTCAAACTGTGGATTGGACCATTACTAGGTCAGGATGTTGATTCAGTGAGTCAAGACTAGCATTAAAAAAAGGAATATACACATTAGAACAAAATAGAACACATTAGAAGATATCACATAAAATAGGTACAGATATTGTTTTGAAACTTCTGTTTTATATACCTGTGTGTGTCCTGGGCTTTTGAGATAAGATGCATTTCTTACAGAGGGCTTTAGTCAGAGTTTCAAAAAACTGTTTTAGGTCATCCTCAGCTGCCCCTGAATTTGGAATATCTTAAATTTTCTTGTTACCACAGAAAAATGCCCATTATTAATATTTTAAAAATATATGGTGCATAGGTTGTAAACTTGAGTCTGCTTGACTGAAAACTTTCATTTTTTTGTTCTTAGAGTTTGAGAGGACATAAAACTATTTTCTTTCATAATTTCAAAGGCATAGTTTTGCTGATGAGAAGACTGATGCTATCATAACTTTGTAGGCAAACTTTTTTTCCTTCTTTGAAAACTTTCTTTAGACTTTCTTTATTTTTAGACTTCTGAAGTCTCACTAGAGTATGTTTGAGAGTGAATTTTTTTTCCGTGCTCTGCTGGCACTTAGCGTGTTCTTTAGAGCTGAAGATGCAAGCGGCTCTTCATTTCCTCACTTGTTTCTGAATCTCCTATTAGGTGGATTTGTTTACAGATTTCTTAACTTTTCTCGCACATTGTTTATCTCTATTTTTTGCTCTTCATTATGGGAGATTTTTTCCTCTCCTTTTTATCTTGAAGACGAGTTTTCCTGTTCATCTCATTATTTCATCTCCCCATTGGTGTTTTATTTTAACAACCATATTTTTTAAATTTACTTTTTAAATTTTACGGAGAAAAATTCACTCTTTTTGGAGTATAGGTCTGTGACTTTTGACAGATGCATGTAGTGGTGTGACCGCCCCCACAATCAAAATACAGAACTCTTGCATCCTGCCAGGGCCTTTGCTCGCTGCCCCTTTGTAGTTGACTTGCCCTGCAAACCACGCTGTGTGAGCCACTGTTTCGACAAGTCTACTTTAATTCTTTAATTCTAGTAGATTTTCAGTGGTGTTGAATTCCCTTTTTTCCTAAGCAATTTATTCTTGTGTTGTGGGTGTAAATTGATTATATTGTAATATTCGAGGTAACATGAGATAACGTCTTTAGAATGTTTTTCAAGGATCTCATGCATGAATTATGTGTTCCCTTCAGGGTTTGCCCTGCTCACTTGTGCACACACACACACTCTCCCTCATATTTACATCTTTGTCCTTTTCTTTGTTGCTTTTGGATTTTCTTAAATGATGGGGGGTTTTTGGCTGTCTGACCTTTTTTGTGGGTGAGGAGGAGTAGACTGGGGAGCTGGACTGAGTCTGCACTTGCAAAGGTCTGACTTTCTAGCAGGTCACATCCTTGAGTGGGAATGCTGACCGTGGCCTTCTACAGGTGCTGCGACTGGCCAGGGTGTCACCAGGCCAGTGTTCGCTAAGGCACACAGATAGGACCAGCTAAGGTGAAGAACACAAATTCCTGCAATAAACAAGTAAACGCAAGGAAGGCTATCCTCTGTGAATTGAGTGCTTTAGAATATTTTACTCCCCGGACAGTGCCTGACGTGGAGGTCCACAAGTCCCCTCAGGAAAGGATTCGCTCACAAGCCGATCATTTTCTTTAGTAGGTGTCTATTTGGGTTAAATACCTCTCCTGTCAGTGGAGTATGTTCTTCATGAGAAATAGATGGATACAGCAAGGCATCTGAGGAGCTGCATGATCTGAATGCAGTTCTTTGAATAGCCTGGTGACTCTTGTGACATTTCCAGACCCCCCTCATATCTGGTAGTTTTGACTACTCTGTTTTTCTATCAGTCTAACCTTATCTGTTGCTTATCAGCTAAGGCAGTACTTTTCAACTCATGTGCCAAAAAATTTTTAAAACACGCAGTACCTGACTATTTAGTCAGGGGCACTGACCTCTTTTTTTTTTAGATTGTCAAATAAAAAAAATGACAACAGCCAACACAGCAACAGCTGTCTGGTGTGAATGTCCTGTCTCAAACTGTAAATCTGTAGGTTATGTAATAGAGTTTCATCTTATTGGTCATTTCACATAATGAGGTTGCATCTGATTGGTTAATTCTTGGTGCCAGTAATCCTTATGTACAAGTATTGGTACCTGATTTTTTTAAAAGTCACTTTGGGGCAAAAAGAGTATGTAATTACTCTTTTTTGTATTTTCTGGTAAATTAATCAAAATTACACCTTTTTTTGTCAGATCAGCTATATCTGATCTGATATATATTTGATCTGATCTGAAAAAATATATATTTTTGATATGCCACAGAATTTTAGTGAAGAGTTTATGAATGCATGAGATGAAAAAGGTTGAAAATCACTGAACTAAGGTGTCTTTAATCTTTCCTCTCTACCATTAATACTTTTATACTAACAAACAACTCTCTCTATATGTATATGTATTTATTATATATGTACATGTGTACATTTAAAAATATTTCCATTGGGCTTTGGGTAGGAGGAGCTTGGTGTACTATTTGAATCAGCTATATTGAACTTATGTGAGTCAAACATATTAAAGCTAATATGTACAATTTTGAAGATATTAACTATGTTCCTTTTAAAATATGGCATTTAGTTCAGACCTTTCACAAAGTCCTCCTTTTCTTCCTATGCCATTAACCTGTCATTGAAAAGGTTTAAAGCTGTACATATTTCTCCAGATACAAGTCACTGAACACAGCAGAAGTCTAATGCCCTATCGGGTTGTAGTTTAATTATATAATCAATAGCCAGAAAAAGTACATTTAAAAAAGAGCCGATTTATTTTGTGGTTAGATTCTGCCTTGTGGTACCTAGACAAGAAACGTGATTCAGTGAGTTGCTTTGAAGAGGCAAGGGGGACAGACAGGGACTCCGGAGTTGGCAACATTGTATGTGACATTTATTTCATTCTCTTTAACACTTATTGGTGTGAAAGATGCCAGTTCTGGGATAACGTCCTTTGTTTTCCCTCACTCTTTACCTATTTTTTTTTTTTTTAAAGATTTTATTTATTTATTTTTAGACAGAGGGGAAGGGAGGAAGAAAGAAAGGGAGAGAAACATGGAGAGAAACACCAATGCGTGGTTGCCTTTCATGGGCCTCCTACTGGGGACCTGGCCTGCAACCCAGGTGTGTGCCCTGACTGGGATTTGAACCAGCAACCCTTTGGTTCGCAGACCGCGCTCAATCCGCTGAGCTGCACCAGCCAAGGCACTCTGCCTATTCTTAAAAACCACATTAAGTAAATTTAATGCACACAATTTGAACAAACTGAAGTGTGTTGAAGAGTTCTCCCTCTCCATAAGAGTATTTCTCTAATTGCATGGTGGAGGCCAATAGTTAATAGATTTTAGTTTCTTGAAATTACTTTTATAGTTTGAAAAGTTAAGAAACAACTGATTTGCAAGTTGTCAAGTAGGTGGAGTCTACAGGGGCAGGGAGGCTCGGCCTATGGTCTAGGCTGTTGGGCAGTGGTTACCTGGAGTGCTGAGGAGAAGGTCGGGTCATTTCCGGGCCTTTGAATAGAGTGGCGTGATCAGTGATGTTTGCCCTGAGCACGGAGGTAGCACCTGAGCTAAGTATAGACCATTATGCTACCGGTAGTTGTTCTGGTTATTACCATTATTATTTGCGATTAGTTTCCCACAATTTATTTCATTTGCTTGTCTATAAATTTATCTATGAGACTGCAACATTTTTATGTAAAATTCATAGCTGAGTGTAAAATTCATTTTTAGTTTTGCCTATGTATTTTCTTAAAAATAGGATTATTGAATGCTTTTCTCCTTTAGCCTTTAAAGAAGTATTTTTATTGATGCTGAGAATTTACTAGCGGTACTATATATACATATATTATTTTTTAGCAAAGGAATATAATGTGATCTGTTGTGTATTTCTAATGTCCTGTGTTTATACAGACTTTTAAAAAATATTTTTCAGGCTATAGTGATATCTTAGATACTTGAGTCCCAAATCTGCATGTGTTCCTCCTGGCTGCAGTCAGCAGTGCTGTTTGGTGTCCCTGGGCACAAATCGCAGAGCCGCGCAGCCACGGCACACTTCCTTGTTTGTACATTTCACAGTCAATGTCAGCAACAGTATAGTGAATAATCTCCACTAGATCATGTTTTTCTCAAACAACATCTAGGGGGGTGTGTATGTGTATGTGTGTATTAATTTTTCACCTTTGACACTGTAATTCAAAATCTAGGTGACATGTTGCAATGGCTGATAAGCACTTCATAGTGTGGTGGGTCAGGTTTACCATGTAATCCCTTTGATAATGCCCTCCTTTGTAAATATCCGATAGAGGTTACAATGGAGTCCTGCCGAGGAGGTAAATCAAAAGGTGACAAATTGCTTGACCCTTCCAGCCAGAGAGAGAATTTGGTAAATCGTTAGACAGGTTATTGACTGCCCCTTAGAGAGCGGGTGAGGGCATTCTGCTCCTCCTTTCAGCTGCGGATTGTATTTCATGTATGGGAGGCCTGCATTATCATAATCCATTTTTCTCTTTTATGTGATCTACCAGCAGCTCTCATAAGCCTCCTTTCTGAAGGGGGTTCCCCACTTACTTGCACTAATTCACTGTTCTTTTTTCTTTAATCATAAAAATTGATGTTTTGCAACCAGCAGCATTATATGTGAGTTGTTTATGGAGGTGCTAGAGGGAAGAGGATTAGTGGTAGAAGTAAGAATGAGATGATGGCTGTGGATGGAAATTTGTGGACAGAAAGCACATCAATGACATAGCAAAATAGTGAAAAGAGCATGGGAAAGCCGAGGGTCCCAAAAGAATCTGAGTAGAATTATATTTGGTTGACGCCGAATAGTGCTAATAGCCCACTACCAGATTTTTACTTCAGGGGTTCTATAAGGCAGAAAATGCCGAGCTGATCCCAATATGTAAAAAAGATATTATCCTGAAATACCTCTACCTAGGAAATGGTGATTCCCCTGGCAGCATTCAAACTGAAGTAGCAATAGAAATAATGTAGAATCGTTCATTTACTCATGTTATCATCTGTGTCTTAAAACACTCGATAATGAGAATTTCTAATTTATACAATTTTACACACCTGAAAAGATAACCCAAGTAGGATTAGTTTAGAAAATTACTAATAGTTATAAAATTTCCTAGAAATTTTATAAAAAGGGAAAACAGTTCCAAGTTTTCTTTTTCTCTCATATAATGTGCCATTTTCCTTTATGGCTCTTAAACAAGCAAAATCTCAATACAATGAATGCGAATTTTAAGCTTTTTTGGGGGGAAGGAAATATAAATGAAGACTACGAATGTGACTACACATGCTTGGCCCTTGGGGAACTGAGTGAAGAAAGCCCAGCACTGGGCTTTTGGGTGTTCAGCCGTCTGAGATGTGGGTTCCAGATGGGACCAGAAATGGTAGGAGAACTTCCCTGATGTGTCTGGCAAAGTGTGCTCAGCAGCAAACGCACTTACAAAGGAAAGAGTGTGGCTGCTTTCCATTCCTACTGTGGCAGCTTGGAGCTGGCTTCAGTTTAGATTTTCTAGGCATTGGAGGAGGTCCTCCTTAAACAAATCTGTTAACATTTGAGTTTTTAGGGGAACACAGTGCAACATAGATGTAAATGCACCCGTTCATGTTTCTGTCTGAAGTTGTTCCATCCCACCTACCCTTTCGGGAGTAGGCGAGGTTTGGTCCCGTCTTTATAGCCGTGCCTGGGTTGCGTGCCCTCGGGCTGTGTTTGTTCCTGTTGCATCTTGGTCATTAGAAACCCTTCGGCACAGAACACCGGGGCTTCTCTGGCTCAGCACTTTCTCTTCCTGAAGTTCGTCACAGTGTCAGTGGTTGTTTCTCAGGTTTTGTACGCGATGGTTGATCCCAGCCTGGGTCCTAGTCCTTCTCCCTGTTCCTGCTCATCCTGCCTCTCTGCCCTCATCCCGGTTTCATGCTGTTGTCTGTCCTCACTGCATCTGGGCTCACATGCAAGCGTCCTCTGGGATGGGGAAAGGGTCCATGAGTAAAGAGTCAGTGTCACAACAGAGAGGGGTTTTCTTTCCTTTTATTATTCTGCTTTCATTCCTGCTTTTTCTGCAAATGGGAGCTCTTGGAGGTAGGCTGACAGTCATCAGTACACACTGGTACCAGGCGTTCACGGCAGGGCTCAGCTTGATTGCTGAGTGCCGTGATGTGTTGGTTCTTAGGTGGACTGATACACCCCTGTGTAGACATTACTAATGTTATTGTCACAAATGCCATAGTTTACATATTTGATGTATTCACTCATTCTGTGTCTGCTAGCTTGAGTTAGCAATAAATGGGAGTGGGGAGTGATATTTCTCACTGTGTTGGTGGATATGCCAGTTTTCCCTCGCTCTCTCTCTCTCTGTATACACACCCACATTCACACACGTATATATTTAAAGTTTTTTCAGATGTGCATTTACATTAGGATGATACTTTTTTGTGAAGTGAACCTTGGCCATTATTTTTTTAAATGCATAATAATGCCTTTAAAAAGTATCTTGTGTCATATTAATACAGATATTTTTAGTAGAATGTAAAAATATGACAATATTGGTCTTTTAGCTGGCAAATTTAACCCATTTACATTTTGTGATTATTAAATTGTTTCTTCTAACTGTTAAATTTTCTATTTGTCCTGTTATTCTTTGCTTCTTTTTCTTACTATTCTTTTTTCTTTTTTATTGTATTGAGATAGAGTTTTGGTTCTTTAAAAAACTTAATTTCCCCCTTCTATAGTATTTGAATATATATACTGTATTTGTATTCTTTATTGTTACCCTTGAAATTTTATCACATTTATGTAAGTAAAGTCTAAAATTCAATTATATCCTAACCTTTCTCATGAAGAATAGAAGGATATGAGAATACTTTAATTTTCATACTAGCTTCTCATCTTATTATTGTCCAGTATGTTGGCTTTGTTGTTAAAAAATATCCTGGGTAGTAGACGTCGTTTTTGCTCCCTGCGATGTTTGTTTTGTTTGTGTGTGGGCACGCACATGCTCATTTACCGTTTTGTTTGCTTATCCTTTTGGAGTTAATTTTTTCCTTGCTGAAGTACATCCTTTATAAATGGCTTTATAGAAAATCTGGTTGTGGTAATCTCTCTCAGGGTCTGTTTATTAAAAAAATTTTTTTAAATTCTTTAAATGTATTTTTGAATGATTTCAAATAATTGTCATTGCTACAGATGGAGTTGTTTAGATTTGGGAGAAATAGTTAAAATTATGTTTAAATCTCCTGTCATCTTATCACCATTCAGTACAGTTATGATTTTGGCCCTTGGATAAAATTGCTTCTTGGTTAAACCAGGCATGAAGAGATGGTCTGGAGCACGGTCGCCAGGTCTTCACCTGACCCAGAGAGGCAGAGCTGAAAAGCAAGCTCAGTGACGTGAGGTCAGAGCTTTTGCCTCCTAAATGTTCTTAAGAGAACAGGTGCATTTAAAAAAAAAGTAGATATTTAAAAATATTAATGCACTTCTTTAAGGAATGGCATGTTCTTCGGCACAAAGGGACCTATGTTGAGGGTCCCCAAGATTACTCCCAGGTTTGATGGGTCTCTGGGAGGTCTCACAGGACAGCACAGAGTCATACCCAGGGCTGTGATTTACTACAGCCAGAAGGTACAGAGCATCATCAGCGGAGGGAAGAAGTGTGTGGTGCGAAGTCCCGAGGACGTCAGAAGCAAGCTTCTAGAGTCCTCTCCCAGAAGGGTCACGCGGGACACGCTCAATTCCTCCAGCAATGAATCGTCACAACACGCGCCAAATGTTGCCAACCAGCAAAGCTTGTTAGAGCCTCAGTTCCCAGGGTTTTTACTGGAGTCTGTTCACAGAGACACCTTCTGCCTGGCAGGTACCCAAATTCTGGACTCCCAGAAGGAAAGCAAATGTTCAGCATAAACCATATTGTTTGTACAGACAGTTTAGGCACAGTGCGCCACTCTTGTCAGCTAAGGGTGGTGGGAACCCTCCCCCAATCCAGGATCTTGGACACCAGCCAAGGGCTAACTTTGTAAGCTGGCCTTTCAAATATAGCATTCAGGCTTGCTATATGAACTCTTTTCTGCACAGAGCCCGCAAGGAAATAATGCTATAACAAATTCTTTTGACACCTGAGTTCTGCCCTCAAATTTTCTAGTTTATTTATTTTTTTAAACTTTTTTAGAATTTTATTTATTTATTTTTAGAGAGGGGAAGGAAGGAAGAGAGGGAGAGAAACATCAATGTGTGGTTGCCTCTTGTGTGCCCCCTACTGGGGACCTGGCCTGCAACCCAGGCATGTGCCCTACACTGTGACCCTTTGGTTCATAGGCTGGCACTCAATCCACTGAGCCACACCAGCCAGGGCTCAAATTTTCTAGTTTAAATGGAACTGTAACAATGTAAGATAGACAAAAAACTAGAGACAGAAAAATTAAGTGCTCATGGGAGAGAAGACTCAGACAGGAAGAATGGACCTGCCATGTGGCAAGGGATTAGGGGGAAGTGGTGGGCTGATTGACGTTGTCAGGGATGAGAAAGAAAATAAAGATTAGAGGTTGGTCAGAAAGAGCTAGCCCTCTTAAAATTAATGGTTTTCTCTAATGTTAGATATTTATATCTATTATTTAGGGTTTCTCAAACTCAGCACTATTGATGTTTTTAACAAGGTAAGTCTTTGCTGAGGCGAGTGTGGGGTCTGTCCTTGCTTTGTGGGATGTTTAGCAGCATCCCTGGCCTCTAACCCATGAGATGCCCATAGCACCTGCCCCTTTCCCCTCCTCCAGTCGGCGCCACCCAAACTGTCTCCCGATGCTGCTTTTTGCCATAAGTCCTCTGGGGAAGGTGGTTGAGAACCACTGTATTAACACAGATTTACAATAAATAAATCATAAAGCTCTTAGTTTTATATGTTTAACTGGTTTACTAGTATCTCACATTTATGGTAGTTTTCATTTATAAAGCTCTTTCCTGTGGTTCTAGCGACAACCCCCTGAAAGAAACAGGAGTATTTTATCCTCATTATAGGGACGAAGGCAGTGAGACACAGGTTAAGTCACTTTGCTGTAGAGCAAAGAGAAAGTGGTAGTAATAGTAATAGTATTTTTATCAATAATAGATATTTTATTGAGTGCCCAGTGTGAGCCAGACATTATTTGAAATGTTTTACAAGTGTTAATTTTGGAACAAGCCTAAGAAATGCTATCATTATGTTGATTTTACAGGTGAGGGAAGTTGAGGCCAGAGAGGTTAAGAAACCTGCCCAAAGACACAAAGCTATGAGGTGGAAGAACCAGGTTCAAGCCCAGGTGATTTAGTCCAGTGCTGTCGTGGCCGCCGGGCTCTGGATGCGAAGTGAGAGGTCTCGGATTCTTGCTCCTGTACAGTGGTGTGCTTTCTCCTCACCGCCTCCGTGGGGGTTGCCACCTGCTTCCACGGCGGCCTTCACTCTGACCAGCGGTGGTCTACTGGTTTGCATATAGCATTTCCTGTATTCTTCTCAACTGGCTCTCACAGCGATAAAAAACAGTTGGAAGTCTTACTATGACCTTACTTAGCTGCTTCAGATGTAGTTTTCTGTTACTATCTTGATTCTCTCTCTCTGTTTATTTTGCATATAGCATTTCATGGCAATCTGGATTTGTTGCAGCTGTCAGCCTAGTCTTGATAGGTACATTTCATCCAATTCCTGTGTGCTTCAGCAAAGACACTTCTATTTATGATGCTTAAAGATTTCACGATATTCTGCAGATCTTTCTACCAGCTTCCAATGTAGTATACCTCACATTTTCACAGTTATGTTGTATTTTCCAGGAAATTTGTTTAGGTACCAATTAATCCACCCCTTCTTTTGTATGTTTTTAAAAATACAAAACAGAAGGCCCCCTGTGCCTTCTGTTCTTCAGTCTTTAAAGAGTGAGAAATGTCCTTTATCCAGGCTTGGTGAAGAAATCTTTCCTTAAGATTTCTACATATGATATTTATTTTAGGAAAACCTTCTATAACCATTTAAATACAGTATTTGGAAAGAGCTAGAATGAACTGTATAGTAGCATCAATTAGTTTTAAAATTCTTTGCCTCTCCGTTCCTGTGATCCCACAAGGGATCACTGGCCCCTCAGCTTATTTCTGTGTCTGGTTTTCTTTTGCAGATGAAGTGGTGGGTGAGTGGCAGTTGAGACTATGACTTTAGAGAAGAATAGTGTCAAATCAGACAAAAATTACTACATTGACATGATGGTGAGAAACCTAGGATTTTCAGCTATGTCAAGTTTGGCAAATTAATTAGGTTTGTCCAGATACTGTTAATTATTGAAGCTAATGTAGTGTGTGCTACTGTTTCTGTAATCACACTTCTCTTGAGTCTTATGTTTTCGATTCATGAGACCATTCCACTCGCTCTTGACTGGTAGGCATTTTTTTTCAACACCTTAGTTTCTTGAAATTTGCTAGCTCTGAAGATAACTTGGATCTCTAAAGCCTCAGGTTTTAATATTGCTCATGACCCCTAGAGTTTCAGATATGAATTTCTTCTTTCCCTCAGCATTATTATTTTGGTTATTGATACTAAATTGAACTTCTTCAGATAATAATTTTCAATACTTTCTTCTTGTTATGCCTCTTTAGAGAAGTTATGATATTTACGGATGAATCCAGCAATACAAAATCATTAAATTTTGTAATTGAAAAAGATGTTGGGAAAAAATGCAAAGCATCACCATTTATTTATAGTTCTCAATGTAAATGCTCAACCTGTTAGTAAGTTTGCTCCCTTGGCCACCAGGATAGCAGAGTATGTCTTCTAAAAAGCAGCAGAATCTTTAAAAGTTTTTTTAGTGTAACCCTTGTTCCAAATAGAACTTAGTATGAGATGCCAGTATTGAACATATGAAAGTAGTGTTTTATTTATATGCACATATTTTGTAAGTTCAAATCTACAACATTTTCTCATTGTAAAGTCAAACAGTGAGAATAATTAGATTATTTTCATAAAATGATACTGCAAAATGAGTGGGGGTGTGGTAAGTGAAATTTCCTTAGTATCAAAATAGAATGATTTTTGCCTGGTGTGGAGGAAATTCATGCACTCACAGAGAAGCAGCTGCAGATGGAGTCCCCACCCCATTCACTTTTCCATCTCTGTTTAAAAATTGTACAGACTCTTCAATTAAACGTAAATGGCAGGAAAAGGTTGTCCCTCCAAACTCTGCCCCAGACTGAGTTAACCTGCAAGTTAGGGTTTCAACGGGCAAACTTTCAGTAACACATTGGAGAGTAGATTTTAATTACAGTGTTTAAAGTAGTTAAAAGATATATGTAAATTTTTAAAATTAAACCTCATGAAACCCCTGAAAATCTCTGTGAAACTTTGTTTTACAGAATGAATTTTTCAAAGTGCTTCTATTATTTTAGTTTTAAAGTAGAGCCATATGCAGTCGCTATGTTTCAAAGTCCAGCAATGTTCAACTTTCCAAGACTGACTTGTCCGTATTATAGAACACAGCGGAGCTGTCTGCCAACTCCCCGTGTGTCTGGAGCACAGTTCAGAAGTAGTGCCGAGGGTGTCTGGGTGCAATCTATGGCTTCAGGGCGAGGAGAGGGAGAGACCTTGCCTCCTACGGTTCCCTCTCTTGAAGCAATAACTCTAGTTATTACCAGCATTTAAAACAAACTTGGTTATCTAGTTTCTCAGCCTGGGTTAGAAGAAGGAAACCAGGAGAGAAGAAGATGGGAAAAGCAGAGGGCTGTGCATGAGAAATGATCTAGCGACAGTCCCACAGCTGCAAAAGTATAATGATCATGTACAGTTTAGGCCATCTCAGCCCTTGTAAACTTTGAAAACACAGCTGCCTTATATCATGATCTGATCGTTTCTATTAAGGTGACTCTGAGGAATCATGATAAAATTTAAATTAGGTTTGCTTACACTCTAAGTAGGCAGAAAAATGATGTAATGGTTTTAGAAGGATATTAATTAAAATAGTTAAAATGTGTCTAGTAAGTTATGGGATTTTAACCTCAGTTATCTGGAAACTAGACTTCTGCGGGACATTTAATTACTGAAGAATGCTGGCAAAATGAGGCATGAATGCATGTTTTACTATCATAAATCTGACTCCACAGGGCTACAAAATATTCTTAACCCTCATTTCAGAAGGGCTAGTGTACTTTTGGTAGGTTGTTCAGAGTTGATTTGCATTGACAAATGATTACTCCATAAGTCTTCTCATAGGAAGTCAGGAACAGGGAGGCTGAAAAGAACCTTCTACAGGGGGAGCAGAGTTTGAAGCAGTGAGGCCTAGAGGACTTTGGAGAAACCGTAGGAAGAGACACAGGGTGGACATCGCCAAGGAGAGGGGCCCGGGAGGGGGCTCTTTGAAGAACAGCTCTGAGTTCCACAGCTTTTGTGGTGATACAATTCCAGCAGCCAGAGATGGACCCTCGGTGCTAACTGGGCATGGGGGGGAGGAGGCCCTGATCAGTGCTTTGTCCTCACCCACATGTGGCAGTAAGTGTCCTCACTTCACCAGCAGGAGGGCCTGTGTGTTTGCATGTCCATATATGATAGAACACGGTGAAGCTTTACTACAGCCTGACCTGTGCTCTCAGGCTTTGCCTGATTGTTGTCTGCCCTCCCCCCTTTCTTTTCTTCTTTTCATAAATACTTATTGAAGTCATACTATGAGGTCGACACTGGCAGGTGCTGAGTGTGCTCTGACGAAGGACAGGACAGCCTGTTCCTGCTGCTGCAGGACTTTCCTTGTGCTGTGAGACAGAGACACGTCAACAGGAACATACAGATGGATACGATAAGGATTATAATGGAAAGGAAAGTACATTCTGGGGCACGTTTGAGAGGCCAGAAAGGCTTCCTGAAGAAAGTGACATCTAAGGAAAGGCCTGAGAGATAAGGAGCCCTGACTGGTGTGGCTCAGTGGGTTGGGCATTGTCCCACAAACCAAAAGGTCACCAGTTTGATTCCTGGGAAGGGCACATGCTTGGGTTGCAGGCCAGGTCCCCAGTGGCGGGGTGTGTGAGAGTCAACCGATCAATGACTCTTTCACACATGGATGTTTCTCTCCTTCTCTTTCTCCCATCCTTCCCCTGTCTCTAAAATTAAATAAATAGTATCTTTTAAAAAAGAGATATATAAAGAGGAGCTCACCAGAGAGGTAGGTTATGAGAAGAATGGGTGTTCCAGGACTGGGGAATGGCATACGGAGGAAGAGGTGGGAAGGGAAGGGTGAACTCCATGGCCAGAGCATGGCAGGTGAACGAGACGTCTGCAGAGGGCTGATCATGGGGGAAGATGGTAGGCTGGGCCTTATTCTCAGATCAATGGGAAGCCACTGAAAGTTCTTACTCAGAGGGATAATGTGATCAGATTGGCATTTTAAAACATTTGTTTTGACAATTCAGGTTGGAAGGGCAAGACTGGCAAGTGTAGTAGTTACCTGAAAGGTAAATGTGGCCTATGATGGAAAAGAAAGCAATGGAGGTGGGGAAAGTCATGTAACTGAGCCATATTTAGGAGATAGAAGCGATAGACTTCAGTGACCAATTGACTGGATGTGTGAGGAGCCAAAATCACTTCCACGTTTCCAGCTTAGGCGATTGGGCACGAATAAACGAAAGAGAGAGTACAGGGGGAGAGACTTGTCTTGGGGGTTGGTGGCATGATGGACAGTTGAGTTTCAGACTGGTTGATTTTGTGGTGGGCATGGGCTATGCACAGTTCGAAATGCCATTGGATCTGGAGGTCAAGAGGGGAAACTGGGCTGGTGATATGGACTTGAGAGTAATTAGCACTTTTAGAGGAGGTGCCAGAATCGTGGGGGTGAATGAGGTCAACAAAGAGGAGCCCACGGGAGACAGAGAAGGGAGAGCAGATGGGGAGAAGCCGGGTCAGGAGTGTGTGATGGTACAGAAACCAAGAACGGACATTTTAAGGTGGAGGGGAGGCCACACAAGAGGAAGACCAAAGACAAACAGGCAGTCATTATAACTTTGGCTAGAGAAACTTCTGGAAACAGAAGCTAGAAGCCAGAATGCCTAGAGTTGGAGGAGAGATGAACAGAGACAGCGAGTTAGGCCTCTTTTTAAGGAAGTTTGGCTGAAGGAGAGAATAGATTCTAGCCACCGCATGCTAGAAGGGTATGTGGGGTGGGTGGCAGGACAGTAAAGGTAGGAGAGCCTTGAGCATACTTGGATGCTGATGGGAAGTAGTTAAGAGAATAGAGAAGCTACGGTTGAAATTTGGGGAGATGGTGGGAATAACTGGGTGACAGAGGATCCTGAGAATGAAGGAGAGAATGGGACCCCGAATAGTGATACAGAGATGACCCTAGCTAAGAGGAGAGCCTCCTCTTTCCATGGTGACAGTATTTTAATTACGTTCTTTAAAAAAATTTCTCCACAGGCACTACCCAAAGCAGTCCTTCACTACTGTGGCAGATACACCTGAAAATCTTCGCCTGAAGCAACAAAGTGAATTGCAGAGTCAGGTAATTTCTAGAAGGTGCATTTTTTTGTTACATTGGTACTAAATATTATTTGCAGAGCCACTCTTCGGAGCTTCTGTCATTGTCCTGTTTATTCCGGGTCTCTGGCCATTGTGGAGACCGAACGCAGGCCTGGGTGGGCATTCTGGGTGAGCTGCTGAACATCTGTTGTATTCCTGGTCTTGGATCATCCTGAAATTCTCGGTTCTGTTATTCACGTGGGCCTAGGGCAAGTAAACGAGTTCTGGTCAAAGTAAGTGTTTCCCAGCAATATTGATTTATTTGGTCCTAAATATTTAAAAATATTTTATAAATAGCTTTCCCACACCGCATATGTAGGGGAGAAAGAGGTGTTAACTTGACCCAGTTGCAGTGCATGTGGGGCTCACACCCTGTCTGTGTGTCTCACACCAGCCACTAGCTTTGTTTTCATCCTGTCAGTTTATTCATATTTCTTTCATATGTCACACTGACAGCATGAACAAAGATTAGAACACCACATTTGGCTCCCACTCAACCATTTTGGTTGGAAACCTGCCTTCAATATGGCGAAACACATTGGTTAAGACCAGGGATTTGAATGGCAGTGTTTTTTGCAGGGACTTCCAATCTCTTGTTAAGAAACCCAGGGTGCTGTCTTTAGGAGTAGTTCTCTTGCCTCAGGCCTGGCCCGCCACAGTGTAGTAACGACATGGCAGTCATTTGTCAGTGGTGTACAGGTATACCTCATTTTATTGCATTTTGGATTTTTGGGCTTTGTGGGTATTACTTTTTTTAAAAAATAAATTAAATGTAAGATCCTTTACCAGCAAAAAGATTATGACCTATCATAGTCTTAGATGATGGTTAGTACTTTTAAGCAATAAGAGTTTTTAAAAATTAAGGTATGCACATTGTTTTTTTAGATATAATATTACTGCATACTAATAGACTATAATATAGTGTAAACATAATTTTATATGTACCAGGAAACCAAAAAATTCTTGTGACTTGCTTTATTGCTACATTTGCTTTAATGCTGTGGTCTGGAACTGAACCTGCAGTATCTCGGAGGTTTGCCTGTAGTGAAATGACACCAAGGAGGGCGTAGGGAAGGTTGGGTCGTGGTCCTCTTGCTGCTGTTCATTGGTGGGGACCTTGGGCCAGCCACTCTGATTCTTTGTGCTTATGTGAAGTGAGATGGGCTATCTTATCTTTTCTACCTGTCTTGAGGGTGACTGCAAATATCAAATAGGTGTGAAAGCATTTTGAAAAGTTAAAAAATGTTATATGATTGTGGGGGCTTCTTATTGTTGTTATTATTATTATTATTATTATTATCCCTGAAAATCCTTGCTATGAAAAAGGGAGAAGAGCAGAATGTGTGAAGGAAAGAGATGTCTAGCTAATACTCTTTGAAAGCTTCAGGCTGTCGCTATTCTTAATGAGAGTAGTTAGCTTTCAGCTGCACTGGATCTAATTATTTCCGTGCAGGTTTATCTGATCACAGGGAAGATGGTGGTTCCCACCACCCTCTTTCCAGGGGACTTGAGACCACTTCACAGTTAATTTAATTAGAGGAAATATAACTCAAAGTAGGGTTTACTGTTGGTTAACAATGCCGTCAAGACTTGGTTGGCAGTTAGTTTTTGGTTTGTGTAAAATGCTAATTTTTGTGTGCTAAGCCATTAGTTCAAAAAATTGAGTGCTGTCCAGGGAGGCACTGTTGTGGGCCAGCAAGAAAGCCCTTTGCTCGTTCACACTGCTGAGGGTGCCAGGACTTGGCTGCAGTCTGTGCAGATCCAAGATGCCTTTCTTCTCATCAAGTTAGGATTAATTAGATAATTCTGCAGAAGTACTTTGAGCACATTGGAGAACAGACCTAGATCAAGCAATCAAGTATTTGTTTCCTACCTATTATGTATCCTTGTTCTGTGCAAAAGAATTTATAATTAGTTAATGCTCCCTTCACAACACTCACAGGGTGTCTGAGGAAACAGGACTAACCACCCCCCCCCACCACCTGCACCCTCCTAGAGTGGCTATGTTTAATATACAGTAAGGATTCAGAAAGGAAAGGAAAGCACATCTGGCTGGAGGCGGGATTTGAGCGGAGCCTTGCTGGTTAAGAAAGGATCTGACGTGAACCCTTGTCTCCTTCCTTTGGAAGGCACACACTCCCTTTGGGTTCAGTTTGTGACTGCTGTGCCTTCAGCCTGGCCCAGGCATAAGCATTTATTGTTTTCTTACCTTGTGCCAGATTCTAGAAATGCAAATAAAAAAATAGCTCACTGGTTTACGAAAGGCTGTTTTTATTCTTCCTCACGTAGCAAGCTGCAAGCTTCGTGGCAGCATAAACAAATATGACAGATTGGTGGGACAAGAGCCAACAGAGGTGTGCAACAGAGGTGTGCAACAGAGATGTGCAACAGAGGCATGAAGTGCTCTGAGGTCTCCAAGCAGTGATCGGATGAAGGCATCAGATTTTTAAAAAGATTTTGCTCAAATGTCATTTCTGTAGGAAATGTAGAACTTCATCAGGCAGACAGTGTGGGGAAGTTCAAGTCAATTCAAAAAAACATGTATTGAATTGGGTGAGGAATTGGGAGGGGGATGTAAAGGCATCACTACCACCATAGAATTTTACATGTATTATTTCATTTATTCTCAAACAGACCTATGAGACAGGCATTTATTATTATCTCTATTTAAATGAAACATTCAACCTTTAGAGAATATAGATAGCTTGGCCTTGCTAATAACTTAGTAAGGATTTGAACTTGGAATAGAACTTAGTTCTGTGAGCTCCCAATGCTCATATTTTTACCAGTATTCTGGCCCCTTTACTCAGGAAACACCTAGAAAAGGAGATCTGCAAGCAAAAACTTGCAGTTCAAGGTGATAGACCAGTGAGTAAAGGTGGAAATTTGTAGAAAGTGCAGAAGTCACACGTAGGGAGAAGTCCTCCTCCTCATTATCGTTCTGATCGTTATTTTTCTGGGTGAAAGATGGAGGCCCTTCTATAGGAGTGCTTCTGTTTTTGCAAAGGCGTGGAATGATATCTACCCTAATGGTAATATTCATTAATGGAAATCCATTTAATTTTAACATATTAAATGATTTGCTTCGGTGGCAGAGCATTTCCTTAGAGTTTTGATATCAAGAGTTCTGAACAGCTCAACAGACTTGGGGAAAAATTGACTATTAATATTTTATTGACTTGTTTTGATAACTTGTGGTACTAAATGAGTCAAATCCGTTCAGAACTCCAAGTTTTGATATTCTGAAATCCTTTGGAATTGTTTGGTTAAAGCTAATTCTTTTCTTTCAGTTCATTACCTTCCCAAATGAGCCAAAATGAAGGAAAAACAAAAATTAATTTGTAGTCCAACCTAGAAAGTTATTTATAGGTACATATTATCTTTTCCTTTCTCTCTCTGAGAGGGTTGTAAACACAGCCAGCATTTATTTTTATTTTTAATTTTTTTTTGCCTAAGTGTTATATCCTCTCAAAGTTTTTTTTGGAGGGGTGGGGGAGGAATCTGTATTAGGTTCTAGATTGTCATAATAAAATGGTACAAAATATTAGAGAATAAATGAGCAAACCATGATTTAGCTTTTCAGAACTGGAGATAGGCTGTGGTTTACGGGCATTATCCAGCTTGCAAACAACTATATGGCCAGCCATGGGCCACGGTGGACGTGGATTGCCCTGAAGATTGGCAGTGAGAGAGGGGAGAGAGAGAAGCACTTCATCCTCACTAGCTCCCTTTTCATTACACATCACAGGACAAACTGCTTCAAAGAAATAACATTTACACGATGGAATTCTAAGCAGCAGAGAGAAAGAAGGAGCTTATACCCTTTTCGACAGCATGGATGGAACTGGAGAGCATTATGCTAAGTGAAGTAAGCCAGGCGGTGAGGGAGAAATAATCTCACCTTTAACTGGAACATAATCAACAAAAGAAAAAAGCAAGCAAAATATAACCAGAGACATTGAAATTAAGAACAATCTAACAATAGCCAGAGGGGAGGAGGAGGGGACTGTGGGGAGAAGGGTTTTCAGGAACTACTATAAAGGACTCATGGACAGAACCAAGGGGGAGGGTGGAAGCAAGGGAAGGGAGTTTGTTTGGATGGGGGGGAAGGGGAGAAAATGCAGACAACTGTAATTGAAGAACAATAAAGTGATTTGAAAATTAAAAAAAAAAAACAAATAGTGGTTAGGCATCCCCCTGGCCCACATTAGCCCATTCAGCAAGGAGCATAAGGAAAACTCCACTTCTGGTGGTATTGGTAACATTATCTTTACCTGTAGGGCATCAAGCTTTCATTGCCTCTCTTGGCACCGCACATTTGTTTCCTGTGAAAGTGTGCGCTGAGTTCCAGTGCCCTGCCTTACAAACTAAACTTCTGGAGCACACATTCTTTGTAAGTTGGGGAATCCCTGAACTTCAAACACTCAGCAAGATGAAAAGCCTTTTAGGAGAGAAATGTTCTTAACTTACTTTAGTATTAGATCGTGGCAAGTGTTTCCTTTTTAAGGTTGTGTAGCATACTTTATTGGAAGAGAGGCACAAATGTTTTGAGTGTTTTGGATCAGGATCTGCAGACTTCTTAAAGCTGTGGAAATGGTTCTTCAAATGGAAGCTGCAGTGGAAGTCCGCATAGGAAAGAGCAAGGTGGGGACGTTGTGGCTGAAAGGGGAAGCAAACCCCTGCCCTCTGCACGCCCCGCTGCCTCTCCTCACCCTCTCGTTCCCAGGGTCCTGGCTGACTGTCTTAGTGAACCCTGGGCTGCTCAAAACAAAGATGCAATGTTAGCTACTTCACATGTAGTTGTTTATGCTATTGGCTTAGCTGTTTGCAGTCACGCTGAAAATAATAGAGATTTTGGGCTCACTGTGTTCTTGAATGGAGTGTGTGCAATTTACGAGTGCTATAAAATGAAAGGTTGAAAATGATTATGGATAGCATACAAATCATTCTGAAACCTTTGAGTCTTCATTTTGTAATTTGTGTTGATTCTTTTTTAATCTTCCACATTTCTGTGGAGGCATAAAAAACATGGCTCATAGGAAATATGAGATAGTAGGAAGTGTGAGAAGGTAATGTAGTTTTTTTATGGGGAACATAATAGTTAAACATCTTTGTGGGCGAAATGAAGACACATGTTCAATATAAACCCCTGGAAGTTCAAGGAGGCCGTGTGTGACATGCAGTCTCTCTCTGTGGCTTGCCCATGGCACCTCTCTGTGCCTCCTTATTCTAAGTTCCATTTCAGCAGCGTTTTTCTCTCAGTTATCTGTCATCTAACCACCTAGTAAGTTGTTAAATAATTACCTAGAGCAAGACCCTTCTCAGGTGGCAGTTACATTTTAATTGGGTGTCACTGAAGACTGACTTCCTTTAAAGCAACAAATCCCTGATATGAAACTTTAGTTACTGTTCAAGGATGATTGGAAAGCTATTTCAGATATGATTCAGATTTCATTCAAGGGCCCCCACTCTATCATAAATTTGACCTAAGTTTTACTTGCACTGAGCACCAATCATATGCCAAATTCTGTGCTAGATGCTGGGATGCTGTAGGGAAAAAACCCAGGTAAAGTGCTCGCTTTCAGTGGATTCATAGTCTAGTGTGGAGGAGGTAAAACTGAAACTGTGACCAGAGGTGCAGAGAGAAGCTGTGTATATTTTAATTGTTTCAAAGCATTTCCAGGGAGGTGGAGGTCTGAGTACTCCCCTGCAGACAGATCCATATGGGGTCCCAGAGTGGTCCGCTGCATCCTGCCCAGCTGTGGATCCCATTTCTAAATGCAGTTCTTTTTTCCCATTTCCGGTCTCAGGGGGCTCTTTGCTCTTTGGTGGGTCCTCGTCCCTTCCTGTATCTCATGTGAGAACCTCAGAGTTCCAAACAGGAAGATTGTTTCTCTAGATAGTTTTTGTTGGTAAATCTTGCATTCCACTGTTCTTGGACAAGATGCCTTTCATACTTGCCTTTTAATTTTCCATTTTCTTTGAACCTCACTTTGGTAGCTTTATAGTCCTTATGTTTTGATTTTTCACCATTTGATGCTGTATTCTGATCCTATGGCGATGCTTCTTCCTTCCCCAAATAAGCGCTTTCTCACGCATGGAAAGGTAGAAGTTCACAAGGAGAAGCTTCCGCATGTTTCTTTTCAAGGTTGTGAGACAGGGAAAATGATCGGAGATTGTGTTTCACATATCGGAAGGGCTGAATGGGAAAAAGAACTTCAAAGGAGAAATATTAATTCACTTGATGTGGCACGTCTCTTTCAGGGAACATAACATGCTGTGCAGATGTTGACTCTAACCCCCACAATTTCCCATAAGTCAGATTGTTTTCCTATTGTGCTTCTGGATAAAGTGACGCAGGAGACAAACATGCCAGTAGTGACAGACAGGAAAATAACCAAGATGTTTTGATTTGCTGTGTCAGGATGATGTTTTAGGGCCTTTCATCACAGAGGTCTGGTCTTCTGCTCCTCACCCACCTGAAATGACCCATACTCTTCCCATCTGTTCTCAGAGTCCCAGCATAGAGGACCTTTGGTGCCTTCCTGGCTCATCCTGTCTCCCTTTCCATCATTCCCGCTGCTCTGGAGCAGGATGTGCGTACTGTACTTTGCAGGCAGGCTGCAGGCTATTTGTTCTTTTTAAAAAATTTTTATTTATATTTATTTATTCATTTATTTTAATAATTACTTTATTGTTTTTCAATTACAGTTGTCTGCATCCTCTCCCCTCCCCTCCCCCCACCCCCTCCAACCCCACCTCCCTTCCCTACCTCCCTCCTCCCCCTTGGTTCTGTCCATGTGTCCTCTATAGTGGTTCCTGAAAACCCCTCTCCCCATTGTCCCCTCCCCCCTCCCCTCTGGCTACTGTTAGATTGTTCTTAATTTCAATGTCTCTGGTTATGTTTTTCTTGCCTTTTTCTTTTGTTGATTATGTTCCAGTTAAAGGTGAGTTCATATGGTATTTGTCCCTCATTGCCTGATTTACTTCACTTAGCATAATGCTCTCCAGTTCTATCCATGCTGTTGCAAAGGGTATAAGCTCCTTCTTCCTCTCTGCTGCGTAGAATTCCATTGTGTAAATGTACCATAGTTTCTTGATCCACTCATTTGTAGATGGGCACTTAGGTTGCTTCCAGCACTTGGCTATTGTGAATTGTGCTGCTATGAACATTGGAGTGCATAGATTCTTTTGGATTGGTGTTTCAGGGCTCTTAGGGTATAATCCCAGTAGTGGAATTGCTGGGTCAAAAGGCAGTTCCATTTTTAGTTTTCTGAGGAAATTCCATACTGTTTTCCACAGTGGTTTTACCAGTCTGCATTCCCACCAACAGTGCAGTAGGGTTCCCTTTTCTCCACATCCCCTCCAACAGTTATCTGTTGCTTTATTGATGATGTCAATTCTGACTGGTGTGAGGTAGTATCTCATTGTGGTTTTAATTTGCATCTCTCTGATAGCAAGTGAGGTTGAGCATCTTTTCATATGATTCTGGGCCCTCTGTATGTCCTCATTCGAAAAGTGTCTGTTTATGTCTTTTGTCCATTTTTTAATTGGTTTTTTTGTCTTCCTGGAGTGGAGTCATATGAAGGATGGTACAATATTTGTAAAACAATAAACGTAATACATCACATAAACAAAAGCAAAGACAAAAATCACATGATCATATCAATAGATGCAGAAAAAGCATTCGATAAGGTACAGTATCCATTTTTGATAAAAACACTTAGCAAAGTGGGAATAGAGGGAGCATTCCTCAACATAATAAAGGCCATATATGAGAAACCTACAGCCAACATTATACTCAATGGGCAAAAACTAAAATCTTTCCCACTAAGATCAGGCTATTTGTTCTTATTCCGTGGCCTGGAGTCAGATTATTGGTCCTTGAATTAGGCATTTGAATAAGCAGCCTATCAATGCTGTGGCTCTGGGGTCATGCATATAACAGCTGTGGTGAGGAGACTATTTAAAAAATATTAAATCAAAGTGTTTCTCATCTTTCTTTGCTGTTAATTGTGTTCTGCCTTACTACCCCACATTATGGGCCCAGACAAAAAAGAGCGAACCGTACTTTGGGAAGGAGGAAATGTGGTCCCACATGGAGGGTAATGCCTGTCACCCATCTGGCCATGGTAGACTGTAGGGAGAAGGCAGAGAAATCTGAGAGTGACCTATGACCACCCCTTTCTTCTGGCTGAAGCTTTTTGAGAATGAAAATGGGGCAGCTTTAGATGGGTGGAGAGTGAGAAGCAGAGAAGACCACTCCACAAGATATACCCAGAACTATCTCCCACCTCAGCAGTGAACCTGGGGCCTCCACAGCATGGTGGGCAGGGGAGAACATGAGTTCCACTTCCCAGACTCTTAGTGTCTCATGTGGCATGGCAGGTGATGGAAGTTCGAGTGACCTCATGGAGAGATACCAAGGGTGCTTGCTGGGGAGCTGTGGGGCAGGGGGCTGTTGTGGTGGGGAGTAGTGGTGGGACTTCAGTGAGTAGGGAGGAGGGAAAGGTCTGGCAAGTGATGCCACCAGGCTCTTTCTGCATCAGGGGAGAATGCACCATGAGGTCACCGGCCACCACCTTCAGCATCAGACTCCAGTGGGATGCTTAGTGATGAAGAGGACGAGGAGATGCCACCGAGGACAAAGGAGTTAAAGGAGAGAATGGGCGTGGGTCTGCCCCTCCCCTCTTTCTTCACTCTGAGGTCACCGAGGCCATCTCTGCTCATATACACTTAGAAACGATCTTCAAGAGAAGCCAGGAAGCAGGAGGAAATCTGAATTTACCTAAGTTGATTGTTTAAATATTGGATGGGATCAGGTTAATGGTTGGGACTAAATTTAGTTTCTCTCACTTCAGTGTGATAGGGGCTGTGAGAAATAGCAAAGCAGTTAGAGGAAATAAAGAACATGTACTTATTTATTTTTTTATCTCAATACATTGTAAATAAATTGCTAACCTTTGATTTTATTTGGTAAAATATAGCACTAGACCAGGCATCAGGAGATATATGAGTTCTAGTCCTGCCTCTACCACTAAATGTGGCTGTGGCCACCACTGCCATTTTCAGGGCACAAAATAATGGGTTTTAACTAAATGATCCCTACAATTACTTCTAGTTGTTGTGATTTTGATTGCAGTACAGAAATGTTCTGCAATCACATGTCCAGTTCACAATAAAAGAACTCGAAGACAAGGAACCATCATGCTTTCTTTTCCATCAAGTAGTAGTAATAAGACCTGCCATTTCATTTGCCCCTTCTCTAGGTTAGCCTCAGGTAGTGGGTGAAGGTCACAATTGGAACATCACATAGGTCTGATAGAGTTAACGGGCAAATCGCTTTTGAAGCTGTGTCTAATTTTACATGAACATGTTTAAAAACAAGAGGACAAAAGAAAAAAGTTGTTACAGTCATAATATATGTTCACCGATAGCAACTAGTCTTGTCTTTAGTCCTACATATTTAAAATATCCTGTGTAAAAGTAACTAGAATAACTCTACACAGTCGTATACCTTTAGGAAATATCTCAGTTATTTTAATTAACTTCCTTTATGCTTTCTTATTTAAAAATTTTTCCTCGAATGTCTTTGATTAATTATGTGGTAGGTTTTGGACTATAAAAGTTGGTCTCTTCTCTGTACAGTGCTTCTGTTTGTTTTCACCACCCTTTTTTCCTTTCCAGAAGTCATTTTTTTTTGCTGGGGCCCCCAAACTTGAATTAATTCAGCGGACTCAGGCAGTCGCTCCAGGATAAAACTCGATATTGCTCAGTTCAGTTGTTCTCCATGCTTCCTCATACAGAGTTGCTCACCCAAAGCAGCCCCATTTCATTGATTAGTATTTCTTAATACTCTTAATTAATTGTCTTAATTTCCTAATAGTGTATTTTTGAATGGAGGATGATGCCCTGAAACCACTGCCTTGTGAGCGCACCAGGCAATAAGGCCACATTTGCAGTATCATACTGGATTCAGAAAAAGACTGTTGGGAGGAACTTCAAGGGTAGCCAGCAGCACACAGTAGGCCCAGCTGGTATGCTGAATGTTTCAACTCTGCTAAAGGACCTGTGTTTTCTTTTACCAGAAAGTATGTGGCCTAATCATCATTTCATCTTATCGTAGACCTTTGCTTGTGCCTCCCACTGACTTCAGCAGTCCTGCCCACTGGAGCTTGCAGGGAGGGGCCTTGTAAAGATGGAAACTGACTCAAGACATTTTGTGCAGGAAGATGACTAATCGGCTTTACCCTTTAAGAAAGCTTCCACTGGAACAATCATTGTATTGTGTTCTGAAATGAGAACTCTGCTTGGGCTTCCGAGAATATTGGTTGTGCTTTTTTTTTTAATGGAGTGTTTTTCATTACAAAATGTTAGAGGAGAACAATTAGAATTTCCCTCCCTTCCTTCATCCCACCCTGTCTCTCTCTTGATTTTTGGTGAAGTCAAGGGTCAGGATGATGGTCAGGATGATGGTCAGTTGGAAATCAAGGTCACACAAATTTGATGCTGACGGGGAGGGACATTCTAGGCCCCTTTTGACTGATACTCTCGAGCTCCTGTTTGTGTTTTTATTTCAAGGGAATCTATAATCTTGAAATATCTTCAAGGGAAATCTAACAAGTGTCTTCAGCTGCAGATTTAGTTCCCTAAGCGCACAGTACTTTCAGATACTAAGTGACCTGAGACGTGGTGGGGCAAACGCAGATTTACAGCTGTTTGTACAATTAATAAGTACTAATGCAAGAGTAAACTCTGTTTCCTGTACTCACAACTGTAAACCTACTTTTGCTCCCTCTGTATAATAATTTAATATTTTAAAATATGTTTCCATCTTTGCCTTTTGTTTTAAATTTTAAACTAGAGGCTAGAAATCTTATTAATTTAATTTAATAGTTACTATTTAGTAACCATGCTAAACAGTGGTCAGGATGATATTTTAACTTTTGATCATGTGATGATGTATGAAATGAAGAAGGGACCATAGAAGGTAATTTTATGAAAAACAGGAGCCTTATAAGAATGATGAATTAAACACCTTTTTCTCTCTTTTTTAAGTTGTTGTTCAAGTACACTTGTGTCCATCCCCCCTCACACTTTTCTAGTTTTTTCTTGGCATTCATTACAAATCAAGAAAAGTCATGGCATTCTTGATTTCAAACTTTTACTAGCAAAGAAATCTCATTTAAGGACCCACTGTATTTCCTATAATTTTTCTATACAGAGCTGCTTTAATTATTTATTGGTTTAATCTCCATTGACTTCTTTGGTCAGACAGCTGCCTCTCCTGGGCCGCGGGTGTGTGTAGGGCGGAGCCAGCGGCAGTGCAGGGAAGGAGTGACTGCTGGGACCTGACCCCAGACTTACAGGTGTTCATTGGGTTCCTTAAAAGGCATGCTTCCAAGTTCCGTAAACAGTTATTTTTTTCTGTACCCCATTTAGCTCTCCCCTTTCATTCTCCACTGAAATGTTTACCCCTTTGAATGGAAGCTCAAAATGACTCCCTTTCTTTTTACATAGATCAAATATCAACTGCTCTGAGAAACATTATATTGAAGAAGAAATGATCTTTTAGCTGGTTTTGAAAATAGCTTTCTGTTTTTTTTCCCCTCTAACAGCTGTGCCCTTTAGTAAACTGTTCAGCTTGCTCCTTCTTAAAATAATGTAGATGAAAAATGTTTTTGATTGCTTGATGGACACAGGAAAGCGTCTTCAATAAAATTCACCTTTTGGGGAGTTATCATCAGCAAAATCAAATCATGTCATTAGTAATATCTGAATCCTCTTATTATCCTGCAGACTCCAGAGAGTGACTCCTAATGTTTTTGGGGTCACGGACCCCTTTGGAAATTTGATGAAAGCCATTGGACATCTCCTTTGAAAAAGTACAAAGGGAAAAATATGTCAATGTTAGGATATAATTGCAGGGAGTTCATAGGACGGCAAAGGCCATTCATGGGATGCTAGAGAGTCCTGCGCTTTCGGGAGGGTGGGAAGGCTGGCCGTGAGAGGAACAGTGGAGGAGACCCAGCTAGCCTTAGAGGTCTAGCGGAGACCAGAGGGTTGCCGCAGAAAAACGATGGATTCCTTGCCTTCTTAGCACAACTTTGTTTAATCTTGATTACAATATTAACGGTGTTGTGAATGTGAAATGTTACTGCCTTTAAAAAAAGCAATCTAGCATCAACTGTTAAAAATATGTATTTATTCTTTGATCTAGCAGTTTCCCTCCTAGGAATCTCTCCCATAGAAACAAAATCATCAGCATGTAAAGCATGTGTACAGGAATCTCTAGGACAGCATTGTGTGTAGTAGTGAAAAACTGAAACAGAGTGAAAGCCCATCAACAAGGTAATAGTAGAATAAATTATGATAATTTATATTGTGGAATAGTATGCAGTCATTAAAACAAATGAACGGAGGTGTACTAGCTGCCTTACAGAGATGTCCATGAGGTATTGTTTAGTGAGAAACACACATGCAGAAAGGTGTATAAATTACAAAACCCTCCCTGTTGGCATGCATATGCATATCCATGTCCGTATGTACATATGTCTGATTAGGATTATATATGTAGGAAAAAAATATGGACTGGTAAATACTAGGCTGTTAACATCGGTTCTGGGAGCTTGTCCATGACTAGAAAAAGTAAAGGTAAAAAAAGATTGCAATAATTAAAAAGAAAATATGTATGTGATGGCATTCATGCATTTATTTAAAATTATATATGAGGTCTGTCCAGAAAAAGTCCAGCCATTGTTAATATAATGAGAACAATATGCATGACATCGATGTAACCTGGCAGGCAAGGAGAGTGGACTGGAATGCACATGTGTGAACACTGATGACTTCACTGTACTAGTCAATGGGTATGGTGGATGCCATTGAGTGAGCATGTGTACCGTGTGGCCATTGCATTCAGAATGACTGAGTGAGTACAGCAATGACTCTGCATCAAATTTTGCATTGAGCTTGAACATTTCTCTGCAGAAACTATTCAGATGATTCAGAAGGCTTTCAGGGATGATACAATGAGTGCATCGCAAATAAAAGTATGGCACAAATGCTTCAAAGATGGTCAAGAATCTGTTGAAAGCGATCCATGTTCTGGAAGGCCTGCAACAAGCAGAACATCTGAGAATGTTGAATGTGTACGGGCTGCAGTCAAGAGATCGGCGACTGAAAATGAGAGGGCTAGAAGCTGGTCTGTGGATTCCAAAAACTTCTGTGTCTGAGATTCTGATGCAGGATCTTGGCATAAACATGTCGTGGCAAAATTCGTCCCCTGGCTTCTGCTCCCAGAGCAGAAGGAACAACATGCTGCAGTTGCTAATGACTTGATTCAGACTGCTACCAATGAACCAGTTTTCTTCAAGAAGGTCATAACTGGAGATGAATTGTGGGTCTGTGGCTGTGATCTGGAAACAAAGGCCCAGTCATCCCAGTAGAAGTCACCTGGTTCTCCACGCCTGAAAAAGGTGCGGCAAAGTTGCAGCAAGACCAAGACCACGTTAACTGTGTGTTTTGATTAGGAAGATGTTGTCAATCATGAGTATGCCCCTCCAGGCCAAACAATGAGTACTACCTCAATGTTCTAAGTTGGTTGAGAAATGCAATACAATGAAAATGGCCATAGCTATGGGCAACTGGTGACTGGCAGCTTCATCACGACAACACACCTGCACATGGATCACATCTTATACAGAGTTTTTTTGCAAAATATCAAATCACTCAGGTGACTCAGCCCTGCTACAGCTAGATTTGGTGCCCCGTGACTTCTGGCTTTTCCCAAAACTAAAATCACCTTTGAAAGGGAAAAGATTTCAGACTGTCAATGAGATTCAGGAAAATACAATGGGGCAGCTGATGGCAATTTCAACAAAGGATTTTGCATTATTTTGAACAGTGGAAGACACACTGAGAGAACTGTGTGAGGTCCCAAGGTGCCTACTTTGAAGGGGACTGAGGCGTCATTGTCCTCTGTACAATGTTTTTTTGTATCTTCTTCAATAGATGTCTCTTTTCCATAGTACATGGCTGGATACTTTCTGAACAGACCTCATATGTATTTAAAATTTTACTGTTTTACTTCTTTTATAGTCGCAACACTAGAGCTTTTCAGTTCAGTTGTGGGGCTTGCATGGCCAGTTTGACCAGCCTGGTTCTTCTTGCTGACTTATTAGATGAGTCTTCAGTGACTTATTGCTCTAAAGTTATTTTTAATAAATGTTTATTGGGTGTCTACTCTATGTCACATACTAGACTTTGAGCTGGGGGGTACCCAAGGAACTAAGATGTTTATGTGTGTGTGTGCTTTTATGTATATGCGTGCACGCGCCCATATTTGTGTGTGTCTCTGCTCACAGCTGTGTTTGAGCTTGGCCTCAGTCTGTTACTGGCCCGTTAGCTGGTTGTGGCTACACATACAGTGGAGAGCGTGGGTGTTGCACTCACATTAGTAATGACCTCAAAATTTGTTTGAAGCGAGGTCTCGATTTTCCTCCCTTTTTTGGTTAAATGACCTATTTCCTAATTCTCCAACTGTTTCAACTTTTCCTCAGAAATGCCCAAAGATCTTGGGAGAGGATAATACTGAAAGGAGTTTTAGGAAATTGTAGAGGAAAAAGAAGTGTGAGGTGCTTCCTGCAGAGCAGTGTGTCTCGAAACTGTGGTTTCCTGCCTCACAGATACCTGGTGAGCATGTTGAAAATGCTCATCTGTGGGCCTGGCCTCAACCCACTACGAGGGAGGCCCAGAAATCTGTGTTATTATTAGGTGCCCAGGTAATTATGCACACTAATATTTGAGAGCCAGTTCCACCAATTTTTATTTCAAATAATGAGCCCTCCTGGCAGTCCTCCTCCCCAGAATTTTATCAAGACTTTTGCATAACCTTGAATTCCTTTATGGTTGTGGAAAGCTTAGCTATTTTGCCACTTGGAAATGGGTCCACATTCACTGGTGTCTCATACAGCTGTTTTATAGGGTTAACCTGCTCTGTAACTACTTGGAATCCTGTGCTGCGTGACGGGCTTCTGAAATTGTACGCCATTGCTCGGGTTCTGTGTCACGGGGGTATAGATAAGTGAAGGGAGAATTTCATTCAATTTTAAGATGTCGAACTTGAAAGATACTCTAATAAAAAGTTTTTCTAATATTTAAATGGCTTTTTGTTTTCATCTTTTTGTTGATTAATAATACCTACATTTAGAGGAGATTTTATGAAGAGAAAAGGTTTTCAGGTAAAACTGTTCCTGCCAAACATGCTCAGTTTCATTCTGAACGTAAAGAACTCAGTGCAGGACAGAAGAGTAGGAGAGTGGCTTTCAAACCAGCGGTCTGCTGGTCTCTCACAGAACGGAGTCAGTACGTACACGCACTTATATGTGCACACGTAAGAGAGAATTCCAGGTTACAGTGCGTTTTGTTTGTAACTACAGACGTTAAACTAGAATTTGCACACATATTGCAAATTATTTGGAATTCTTGATTCTTTGGACTACTTTTGCTTTGTTTGTAAATATTCGTAATAGAGATAAGAACTGAAAGTGTTTTTCAGATTTCTAAGATTTATCCCCTTTCACACATTTCTTCCTCCACCCTTTTAGCTAAAATGTCAAAATAATTGAAGCAGAGATTAGTTATGTGAAAAGCAGCATTATGTGACTTGTCCTACATCCCGCATGTGACTATGCCTGTGTGGACCACAAGCTTCACACTCTTCGGATTAGAAAGGCCATGCCCGAGAACCTTTTATCTCCACAGCAGGATATAGATAACCCAAGTTGAGGCAAGAAACCCATGACATCACCCCTCAATCAATAATCATCGATTGAGTAGAGTTGTGTTCAGAGCCATTTATTAGGTACCATGAGGGATACAGAAGGAAAAGTCCCATTTTCTGTCTTTGAAAAAGAATCTAGTTCAGAAAGCAGTTCAAAGGTTCATGTTATGACATGGTTCCCTAACAAAAGGCCTTTTCAACAAATACTAGGAAACCGGCATGAAAGGTGTGATTGTGTGCTGGGGAGGTGTCGGAGAGCAGGAGGTGTCGGAGTTAGCGCAGATGCAGCTGAGCAGGAATGAGACGTGAGGAAGGCATGGGTATAATTCATAAAGCTGTTTCCATCCACAAGATGTCAGCCGGATGGTGCGGGTAGTCATCAGGCAAGTCTGGAAGGGGGAGAAGCTCTGGAAACACATGAAGGGGCCCTCAATCAGGGCACTGAAAAAGCTGTTGAAAAATCATAGGGATCTCATGAGATGCTAAGCTTGGAGCAATTAAAGAAGTTCAGTGTGAGGAACTTAGAAAGCTGGGTCAGGGTGCTGGTGATGAAAATAGTCAGGTAAAACTTAGAGTTACTTTTGGACAAACTTGGATTCTAGGGTTAGAAAATTGGATTCTAATTTGGAAAACAAATTAAGCCATATAAGGAAAATATTTGTGAAGCTCTTAAGCTCATCATGGTGGCTTCAATTTGAAGAGGAGAAACAGTGGCTTGTGGTGGAAAGCAAACCCGATGAATTGTTTTCTGAATCTTTAGTTTTCTGTGAGTTTATGATTTTAGAAATTCACTTATATAATCAAATACAAACACTAACTGATCTTTGACATTGTTAATAGTCTATAGTTTGGGGTACCTTTGTAGGCAGTAAATAACTGCTAGATGACTAAATCCTGGAGTTTATCTTGCAAAGTAATCTGCTATTGTGTAAGAGTTTTCCTACATAGGATACAGAGCTCTGCTATAATTATTTGTGAATAATTTTTTGTGACTCATGGTAGTAAGACTATTGTAAATTAACATTTAAAAGAACAATGTTTCATCAACATAAAAGAACCTCCTACCTTCCTACATCAGGGATATTTTCTTCTTGTCTAAAATGTACCTACTTTTTAAAAAAAGTTGGCATTTATCCTGAACTAGGACTTTTTTCACCTGGTTCAGAAAGGACAAAAAGAAATATAGTTAGAAAAACCCAACTAACGAAACTAAATCACCTTGATTACTTCGTATGGAGAAAAGAAGTGGCTTTATTATTTTTCTCTTGTGTGTGTTTTGAGATCAGTTCATATTTGAGAAATAGTGATATTAGGAAAATAGAGAACTGATTGGATCATTTGGTATAGTGGGTGTCGAGAATGGGTACACCAAATTGCTACCGAACAGCAAGGAAACCAGTTTTTATTCTCTATTGGAAAACAAAGCATAAGACTAATAAAAAGGAAAAACAAGACTTAGTTTTGAAGGGTGTGTTGAGTTGGCGAGGAGCATTAAGCATCTACTGTATAGTCTTTTCACACGTGGAGGGCTAAGTTATCCAGTCCCCTCCTAATTGCTGAAATTTGGACTTTACCAATAATGTATTATTTTCCTGGGTTTTCATTTCCCTGGGGTATCTGTGATAATGCCATACATTACCCTGCAAATCACTGATTTTGAGAGACTGTGAAATTATGTCCATTTTACAACTTGGAAAAACCTTTGGGTAGGAAGCCTTTTGGCCGTGTGTCACTTGGTGCCTTCTATGGCTTCCAGCTGCTACGGGAGCCCCAGCATGTTCCGTAGACCGTCTGGGTGATGCAGGTGCCACTCTACTTCACAGGTGCCAGTCTCCTTCTTGTGCCAAGTCCTCCTCCTCCCTGTGGATGGTGGTGGCCAGGCTGTACCAGCTTTCTCTCAGCTGGCTGCCCCAGTGGGGTAGGACCTGGTATCCAGGTCTGACTTTATCTATTTATTTTTAAAGATTTTATTTATTTATTTTTAGAGAGAGGTAAAGGGAAGGAGGAAGAGAGGGAAACATCAATGTGTGGTTGCTTCTTGTGTACCCCCTCCTGGGGACCTGGCCTGCAACCCAGGCATGTGCCCTGACTGGGAATTGAACTGGTCACCCTTTGGAAATTGAACTGGTGTCCCTTTGGTTCACAAGCTGGCACTCAATCCACTGAACCACACCAGCCAGGGCTAGGTCTGACTTTAGATTAGCTTTTCCTGACAACCGTCATCCCTGACACCTTGCCTGCTACTTTTTGGAGAGAAAGTGGGATCTATAGGGAGTAATAATGGTATCCTTTGCCAGCTCTCCTCTCTCCCTTGCACTTCCCATCCTTGTCCTCTGTGCTTGGTTCCCACTGTGGTCATTCATAACCGTATGACCACTGCCTTCCCATTCCCCCTTCATTACACATGATTTCCCTTCAGTGAATGAGCTTTCTCCCAGATCTTTGTCTGTCTCTCAAATGGCAGGGTACCCAGGACGACTAGAGATACATTATCTAGTGTCCTATGCTCCATGCGAGGCCTTCAGTCATGTAGATCCACTTGGGGGTATGATTCTTCATTTCTGGGCCCTTATTTCTGTTTATATTAGGTGTTTAACCCTTCCATTTCCAATGTCCAAAGTTTAGATCAAAGCAGATTTTACACACTTGGTTTTTTTATGCAGACATTTTGCTCCCTCCTTTGCAAATGCTGGTGTTCTGCCTAATTTGTTTACTCAGGAAAGATATTCCTCTCTTCAGAGACCACTGTTGCTAGCAGAAGGTTAGCAGTCTGCAACGCTGTGGGGATGGGGAGGGCGACCGACTTCGGTTGGCCAGGAAGTCACTTTTAACTGTGGACATAAGTCAAACTGGAGTTCCCCGTAGTGCAGCGTCCAGTACTAAGTCAAACCACCCCTGCCAGCTGTAGCTTAGGGCCCCCTGGGTGGTGTTCACGTGGTCGCACTGGGGGAAGACCAACATTTTAAGGCACAGCAGTAGTAAATCTGTCGTGGTGGCCCTAGTCCTGTTTGGCCCCCTCTGCCTGCTGGCCAACGTCCTTTCGGAATTAGACACCCAGCAATGACGAGGAAGGTGACACCAGCACGTGCAGGCACCCATGCAAAATATGACAGTTCATGGCCGCAGTTAGAACTTCATTTTCTTACATCTTTCATCAGGGAAGCACTTTCTAGTGAATGACTGTATTGCTTGAAATCATCTGCCCGTGCCGTCCTCATTATATTCCTTAGTCATTATGGGTTGCCGCGCATGATCTTTTCTCAAACCTTGGCCTGGTGAACCAACGATGGAATTGCATTTCTTTGAATTAGAGTACAGATTATTATGGGAGAAAAAAGACATTAAAGGGGAAATGTTCATGTTTATGTTTGAGTCAATGTGAACAGCCTAACGGCCTCAGAGGCAGTTAAAGGCGAGGCTGTGAGAGAACACGAGCCGCGGTGCCTCGCTGCTCTGACGTGACTCTGAAACACGGCAGGCAGAGCACCTGGACTTTCCGATCCCGGGTGCATAAATCCGGGACAGACAGTCATCTTGGTGTGTATTTCTTGGGGGAGAGTACAGCATTGCTGATAGTTCGTAGTTTTTCTCAAGGCTCTGACATCTATTAGGAAATCAATAAATGACTATAGAAATAAACCAGACAAGTCATTACTCAGAGTTGCTCCCTTCCCCCCATTTTTTTCTTGCCCTCACCCTGGGCTTCTCCATAGCTTTGTGTGGTTACAGGCACTCCTAGGATGGGAACATTTTGGTGCTAAAGTTGAGGGTAAGCAATTAAAACATCAGCCTGGGAAACAACATTATTGCTTTCTTGGGATAATTTATTTGACTCTGACCTGAGTATCTGGTATATTCAGTGATTCCAGACAGTTGACCTTGCCTTGTTGTCACCTTCTAGACCCTGTTGTGAGTGTAACCAGCTCCTGGGCCCATCCTCCTCCTCCGGCCCATCCTTTGCTACCATCCTCCTGATCTGTATATTGGACAGATAGGAGTCACTCAATGAAGTAATCGAATGAAGTGACTTAATGGGGGCCTGTTGTGAATTCGGATTGTGGCTTTTATGAGGCATCAGGATCACATGTGGCAGAGGGCTGAAAGCAAAGCCAGTTGGATTTTGAATGTAATATGCAGATAGATGGTATTAATGCTGTGAGCTTTACTGTAATTTCTATTTTTCCCCACAGCCATCTGCTAGGTTTATTCTGATGCCGTGTGAGACCTAGATACAGCATTTTGTTGTTCTCCCATTTCTCCTGCCCTCTTTAATCTGCACAGTTACAGCAATCAAAGCTGGTGGTTTCCAAATGCCTGTGTTGCGAGAGCTCCAGCAAAGAGGGAGACCTCATTTTTGTTTTCTCCATCGATTCCGGATGAATGAATGAGCAAAGGATTGGAAACAAAAACAGGCTTTATTTAGTGTAGGTTTATGATGAGCCAGTCATTGTGCTAAGGGCTTTTTGTACAATATGTCATTAAATCTTCACAATAACTTTCTTAGGAAAACACAATTATTCTCATTTTGTAGATGATGAAGCTACAGTTCAGAGACGTTGTGCAAACTACCTGGGGTCACACAGCTAATCAGGGCCCTTAGATGGCATTGGCCCTCAGATCTTCTGAGTCCAAAGCCTGAGATATTGCTTACTGGAGTAGGCTCTCTCAGTTTAGCCATTATTATAAATGCCATTTTTGTGTTTTCAATACTGTATCATAGCACTGCTATGGCATTTTAGGTTTAAAATTTTCCTCATGATGTAAAACTTTTTTATTTGGGTTTTTAAAAATTGTATCTTTTGGTAAATGCCTTATCTTTATTTCATTTCATTTCATTTCATTTATTTTTTGGGCTATTTTGGCCCTTAGTTTGATTATTATGATTCCTGGAGGTTTTTAATACTTTTAATTATTTGTTATGCAATAGCCTTTTTGTCTGCATGTCAATGGTTTTGGCCAGTTTAGCTATTATTTTTAATAATTCTGCTGTTTTGTTTGCTTTATCCATTAAAATTTTTCTACACACTCATCCCAGGATATGTTTATTGATTTTAGAGAGAGGAGGGCGGGTGGGGGTGGGGGGAGAGACAGAGAGAGACAGAGAGAGAGAGGAAAGAGAAACATTGATGTGAGAGGGAAATATTGATCAGTTGCCTCCTGTATGTGCCTAGACCTGGGATCGAACCCGCAATTTAGGTATGTGCCCTGACTGGGGATCAAACTTGAAACCTCTTGGCATACGGGGCGATGCTCCAACTGACTGAGCCATCTGGCTA
>PVJI01001145.1:44154-198845 GCA_004026765.1 Micronycteris hirsuta | reverse complement strand
AAGTTCATTAGAGAAGGTTTACTAGGTTTGCAGCACAGAGTCCCAACAAATACTGTCCTAAAGAATGAGACCCCGACTCAGCTGCTCCCAGTCAGTGGCTGTGGGCTGGGCTCCAGCCTCCCTCCCACTCTGCCCCTTTAATGCCAGGATATCCCTGTGGCCAGGGGGCTCTCACCTCTGGGCCTTTGGACAGGCCACCAACCACAACAGCTGCCCTCACTGCCTGCTGACACCTTCCAGGCCTCCCCTCCTGGACATGCCATTCAGATGCTCCCAGGGGCAGACCCTCCCTCCTCCTGCTTCCCCATGTCCCATGGGTGTGTGCCTGTCTGCTTTAGGCTCTTCAAGGCCAAGGCCAGGGTAATACCACCTCTGTGTTCTCAGAACTTGCCACAGGGCCTGGTGCGTGACGCATTTAATCGGCTGGGGAAGCCTGTTCCTGGTGGCCTGTCCCTCAGCCCCTGGGGTGCTCACAGAGGTGGCAGCCACAGGCCAGCATCAAGTCAAGTGGGATCCTGGCAGAGCCCAGAAATATGACAGCCACTACACAATGGTTGTTGCTTATGGGGCACTAGGCAGCTCTGACTGGGGCAGGACAGAGCTGGCTGCCTGCTGGCCCCAGATTCAGAGTCAGTACCTGGTTGCTATTAAAAGCCAGCCAGCCAGACGGGGCTCACCCTGGGCGTGGTGGGTCCCTGTCCTCACTGCACAGCCCTGTGCAGTGCTCAGCGCTGGATGCAGGCTTCCCAGGCCCGCTCTGCCCTCAGAGAGCTGTGCGCCTCCAGCAAAGGCCTCTGGCCTCCCTGAGCCTTTCCTCACCCAGCAGCCAGAGAGAGCAGGAGTGTACAGCGATGAAGGTGTGCTTGGGGTCGAATGAAATACTGTGCTTTAAACGTCTTAGTCTACCACCTTGAGAACAATTGTTACTTGGTCTGCTTGCCTGGTTTCCCTCGAGCCTATTTGACTTCAGTCCCTGGCCTCCCCACCCCCACCTCCTCACGTCCTGACCTCAGGATGGTCCCAAACCTGCTCGCTGTCCCTGCTGACAACACACACAGCCCGCGACATCAGACCCCTTATCTCGCCTTTACTAGACCTTTCTTTTCCTGCTCATACTCCCAGTTCCCACTTGTACTTCCAGCCCTCCCCAACTTTCTACTTCCTTCTCTTTCCATCTCGGTCCCGTGACCCTCAGCCCTGGAGCTGGGGAGTCACATGTCTGCTAAGGGGCTGTTCGTCTCAGGGCCATGTGCAGCTGAGTCACTTCTGTTACAAAGGGAATGAGGTAAGAGGTCGACAGCCCAGCCCGCAGCCCTCACCATGGATGGAAAGGTGGCTCACGGCCCCTGTCACCCTGGCGGAGTTGTCCGCAGCAGCGCCATTCACCGCTCTGAGTGAGTGGTTTCTTCAAGACACAGGTTCAGCGTTCATGTGTATGTCTTATTTCATTTCACCCTGCGAGGCTGGTTGCCTAGTCTGGACAAGAAGAGCCGTGGTGATCTGCAAGGCTATGTTGGAATCAGCAAGGAGAGTACCTGTCCATCCCGGGCAGAGCCCCGAGCCCTCACCTCCTGCCTCAGCAGCTTAGGGCCAGTGTGCCAGATGCCTGCTTCCTCCTCGGGCCCCCACGTGCTCCAGCTCAGCCTTGCACTCAGCTCGCTGCAGGAGATCTCAGGCTGCACCCGGAGCTGGCAGGGGCTCCCAATGCACCAGGGAGGGGGGACGGGTCGCCCTGAAGCTTGGTTGTCGAGCTTGTCAAAGCACAGGTGGCAATGTCCCATGACTTAGCCATGCTGAGTCAGTGCGCGTTGGCAGCTGCAGCCACTTTGGCCTCAGAGTGGCTCTTCCTATGGGCCGAAGGGATGGCGTTCATCCTCTCACTGGCTCCCAAAAGTGCTTCTCAACACCTATGACTGTTTCTCCCCAACTCACCTGAGCTCCTTTCCCGGGCTTTTTCCTTCCCTCCGTTTAGTTGGTGCTACACTGAACTGAGTCCCCAAATCCTTATGTTGAAGCCCTACCTCCCAGTGTGATGGAGTTGGGACCTTTGGGAGATATCTGAGTTTAGATGAGGACGTGAGGGTGGGGCCTTTAGGATAGAACTAGTGCCCTTTCAAGGAGAGACACCAGAGAACTGCCTCTCTCCACCCTGTGAGGGCACAGTGAGAAGGTGGTCGTCTACAGACCAGGACGAGGTCTCTCACCAGAACGGCACTATGCTGGCACGCTGACCTGGGACTTCAGCCCCCAGAACTGGGAGGAGATAAATTTCTCTAGTGCAAGCCCCTCAGTCTGTGGCATCTTGTCACGGTGGTCCCAGCAAATGAACATGGTTAGTTTCCTTATTCTCAGTCCAATACAAGGGATCAGATATGATTCCTGCTGGAATTACTATCCCTGGTGCTGTTTTCACATTTCAAGAGCATGATTAGCAAGTACCTTTTTGAGATTTGCTTCTAGATGCTCCTGAACAAGGCATCAATTTCTGTCTACTTGAGAAGGGTCGATCAGACAGTCTGATCCCAGGGCACCTGCTGGAATCCAGAATCCTAAGCAGTGCAGCCACCCCGCCCCCAGGGCCCTTCTTTGTCAGCTTCCCTGCCTCCTCTTCCTCCCCTTTCTCTGTCTCCACAGGACAGGACGCAGGAGGCAGCCTCTTGGCACATGGACAGGGAACACATTCTTCCCTTTCTAAACACAAATCGGCCACTGTGCACACAGAGGGAAAATGCCAATGAGGCACTGGGTGTGCCCGGGCCCACCCACTGGTTCGCATTTTCTGAGGCCAGCCTGTGTTTTCCCTTTCAGCAGATGGGGCCTGAACCAGAAGGACTACTGAAAACTTCATCCTCTGTGACCGGGACAGCACAGCAAACTGGATAGTGAGTGTCCCTAATTCATAGGTTACCTAAGAGTGATCAGTGCATAAGGCAGCCTGAGGTGCCTGGAAGACCAGGGATCAGAAATGACCAAGAAGTTCACTGAAGTTTTCCCAACTGACAACAACCCTAAAAGCCTACAGGACTAACAGGAGCACATTGTGAAGCTGAAACTCTCCTGAACATCAGTAAGAAAAGCAGTATTTGGCCTGGCTGGTGTAGCTCAGTGGATTGAGCGCGGGCTGGGAACCAGAGGGTCCCGGTTCGATTCCCAGTCGGAGCACATGCCTGGGTTGCAGGCCAGGTCCCTGTGAGGGCCATGTGAGAGGCAACCATACATTGCTCTTTCTCTCTCCCTTCTCTCTCTGAAAATAAATTAAATCTTAAAAAAAAAAACAAAAAACGGGCTTTCTATTCTCTCTACAGAAAATGATACTGCAGATTCATTCTTACATGATGAAGACTACGCAGCCAAAAAGTGTAGGGAGGGGTATTTAGAGCTGCCTCAGACCATTAGTGAGTAAAAACACTGCACGATTCTTCTGGATTTTGTGACGTTGGTGGTACTGGTCAGCATCTTAAAATTCGTAATTGCTTGTTCTAAGTAAATATTCACTTTAGTACCTACTTTTGTATGTGCAGTTTTCTTTTTCTTTTTCTTTTTTCACTTTTAATAAATTTTATGTGTATATATGTAAATAAAGCAGCACCAAGGGCATTTGGAAAATTTCATCATACAGTTTTGCGTGTGGTTATAGAAAACTGTTCAAAACTTTCATCAGAAATTAGGTGGGATTATCCAAAGATACTTCAGATATTCAAATCCATACACTCTATCTCCTGCATATCAGCTTGAGTTGCACAGGTTAAGATGAAGATCCCTTACATAGTGTTGAAGGTATGATGCAATCTGCACTTGGGCTGGCATTGCAGTTCCTCATATAGGCTGCCTTCATCACAAGTACCTTCTATCCCTGAGAGATCAGCTACATCAAGACGGCTCATCAGCTAAATCACATTGGTCAAAATACCTGCTAACTTCCCTGGCTGGTGTAGCTCAGTGGATTGAGTGTGGGCTGCGAACCAAAGGGTCGCCGGTTCGATGCCCACTCAGGGCACATGCCTGGGTTGCAGGCCAGGTCCCCGGTGGGGGCCACATGAGAGGCAACCACACATTGCTGTTTCTCTCCCGCTCTTTCTCCCTCCCTTCCCTTCTGCCTAAAAAAAAACAAAAAAAAAAAACAACCCTGCTAACCAAGCAGATTAATAAATTCAAAGCAGGAACCCTCTCACCATCTTTGCTGTTACTGAGAGTCTCACTTCAGAGCATCTTCTTGCAAGCTGCCGAATCAGTGAATGAGCCTCAGGGAACAAAGGTTTTTCAAGACAAGCCAAATAAAGCATAAAGCCATCTTCCCAATTCCGGAGTCAAGTCTCTTTCTCCAAACCAATCACTCAGATATTCCAAGACACGGGTTACTGTTGCCTGATTCATTCTGCTAACAATTTCAAGCAAGGGGGGAAACCAATTTGTATATAATCTATTCCAGGACTTTCATTTTCAGCTGGTCCAACAGCCCCTTCAGAACATAACCTTCCACCCAGACAAAATTTTTGCAGCCTTCTTCATCTTCAGACCTTGGCATTGTCACATTACTCTCCAGCTGTCGTGATTTCCAACGACTTCTCTGTCTGATCACATTTTGTCGAACAGTTGAAGATTGTGTCACTTTTTGTCATTGCCACAGAAGTGTGGGGAAATATCCTTCAGGAGCGGGCTGGCAGTCTGAAAGAGAAACATGCACACTTTGCTTCCTTTTCCACTTCTTTGGGTCAATTTGAGCTACCACAACATCTGGACATGGAGCGGCTTCAATCTGGACCCTCCTCAAGTACAACTGAGGGTTCCTCGGGGTAATGGAGGGATCGAAACCTTCCGTCAAGTCCAGCGTGTTTCCAAGGGCTGTGGCTGGTTGTAGCCGTGGGATCTCCAACTGCGTGCGAGAGCAAACTGGAGAGACTTTGACAGCTCAGGTCAGCATAATACCTGCAGCTGCCACTCGCCTTTCCTGTAATATCTCAGGACCTGGGCTTGAGAGCCTTCCGCCTGAGTCCAGGGGTTTCCACCAATTTCCGTGCAGATGGATATATCGCGTCAGCTTTGGTTTAGAGCTTTCAAACGTTTTCTGCAGGTTGCCTCTACGTTTCCTGGCGGTGTCTGGTACTGAACAAGCTGGAGACATCAGCTTGTTGCTGCCCCTGTGCTTTAGAATAAGGTAAAGTTAGATGTTGAAGACAGTCTGACCCTCTGTTTCCCTTTCCCATCAGATCTGAACACCGGTCTTGGTGGCCGTAAAAGGAGGGAAAGTAATACTGAAGCTGGCCTCATGGCTCTGTAGCATGTGGGCTAGTTTCAAACAAGGTTAAATTAAAAAAAAACAAAAAAACCTTCCGTCAAGTCGCAGGGCTCCACTTGCAACAGCCAAGGCATTGACTCTTCCACTGCAGGTTCCGCCGGTGCCCACACCGTGGTTTACAATCTAGCCAGTCCTATGTCTAGGTCACAGCCTGTTTTTCTTTTCTTAAATAGGGTCTCTAACATTGAAGAAGCTTCAGGATCCACAACACTGGCCGTGGCCGCCTTTTGAACGCTTTCTTGGAAGCACTTCCAGCCCGCCCTCGCCCTCGCGCGTCGCCTGAGGCTGTCAGCAGGCCTTCCTCCATGGCACCCTGGGCCCAGTCACCGGCCACCGCGGCGCTCAGTGGGTGTGCAGGGGGAGCGCCGGGGCAGGCACTACCGCCAGTCCCCTGCTGGGCAGGAAACTGGAAACCTCGGTCCCAGGATGAGTCCCTGGTGGGAGCGGCTCCCTCTCCCGCTAGTGTGACTCAACACACAGTTCTTTCTGGAGATGGAAATGGGAACCTGGAAGAAGCACGTGGGCAACAGCAGGCAGCTCAAGGCCTTTCCAAGGACTGGGTAGAGAACGTGGGCAAACCACTTACAGTGGCTGCCCAGGGCCGAGAGGGGGACTTCATCTGTTTTCAGGGAAGTAAGCCTTCCAGCTCCTGACCACTGTGGGCCCCAGTTCATACTAAGTTCCCTGTTACCCCAGATCCACTTAATACCCAAGTTTTACTGAGATTATTGAACCATTAACAGAGCACTTCCGAGCGCCACCCACCTATCTGCTTCGTGAGTGGGCCGCAGTTGCCCTGGATTGGATTTGTTATAAATAATTCCACTGGGCCTCTTGGCCAAGGGAAAAGCTTATCGGGGTTGGGGGGAGGGGAGCATGAAATACTCTAACACAGATTTATGGTGAAAAACGCACCACTAGGTAAAACTGCTACAAAACCACTGAATTGTACACATAAAACGGGTGAACTTTATGATCCTATAAAGCTTTTTTTAAAATCTGATGTGCTTCCTGTCCTTTAAATTTAGGAATTACAAGCATGAGATAAAAACAAATAGGTGCATAAATCAGTCATATTTCACAAAAAGTCAGAATTGTTTGTTGAAATAGCACATTTTATACCAGAACCCTCATGGCTTGGACCTTCTTCCCTACTCCCCCTGCAGTGGCCCAGCATCCTGAAAACTTCGAAAGCCCTGGCATTCACAGCTTAAGCTTGCGATTAAGACCAAAAACCCACAAGGAATGCTAACGGTGTCCTGAATGGCTAAGAACAAAAACTGTAGCGAGTGAGTCAGTTGCTCATTCAATAATAAATCAAACACCTAACACGTGTCGGTCATGGAAACGAAGAGATCGAGTGTCTTTCTGGCATCTTGGCCTGATGAAACATGACACAGCAACGCTTAGAGCAGAACAAATTTTTTAGGAGTGGGATCTGGAGGCTGAAGCCACATGACACCCAGATTCCAGGGGCTGAATTTAAAATATGTCAAAAAGCATAACTCTGTGGCTACTGTAGCTGCCGAGTCATTTCATGTAACAATGTCCACCTGTCAATACGAATGCGTGTCATTTCCACTGTCCAGGGGGCATGCTCTCTTAGTGATTGACACTCCTGATCCGGGTGTCCCTTTCTGGGGCCTTGACTGCGCAGGCTGTGGTTCGGGATCGTGTGGCTCACCAGCAGGAATCAGTCATATGGAATACAACAGAGGCCACTTTCCCAGGAAAATACCAGCAAGGATTTGTTTATTGAAATGAACACCTACTCACCACCTTGGGAGGTCTCAGAAGTGGAGCACAGACAGATATGCTCACCAGTCCTGGAGCGAGGTCGGGGCACAACCAAGGCCAGGAGTCGGGCCTGGTGGGGTCCAGCGGCCAGGGCAGTTGCACAGCGGGGGACCCCAGGATACTGTATGTGGGTGTGCAGTAGTGATAGGGGAATCAAGAGTTGGAAAATTTTAGTTTAAGGTAAAAAGTTATAAGCCTGGTAAGTAATGTATATGTTAAAGCTTTTGTTTCAGAAACTACAGATAAGGCCCATCCTGGCTCCTGGGAAAACAGCCAACCTCCTGGGGCACTGCTAAAGATTACTGCCTGGGGACAAGTGGAGGCACCCAGGCCACTGTGTTCCAGGGTGAGACAGACTACCACCCACCCCTGGGAACAGCTAACTGCTCAGGACAGGAATATTGCACCTAATCCCCTTGAACTTCAAAGCCCTTACCGCACCTTGTTTATGCCCTGGTATAAAAACGGCCTGGAAAGAAAAGACAAGACGGTCTGTTAGGGTATGAACCCACGTCTTCTCAGATCACTGAATAAAGTGCCTGTTAAGATTCAACCGCTGTCATTGCTTATTGGGTTTGGTAGTGACAGGCAGCCCTAACGCTGGTCTCTCTTCCAGTTACACTTCTGCGGAGGAATATAGGTGGAGGTCTGTCTTGAGATTTCTTGGAAAACTCTTGCCTTCCTAATATAGGAACCCTCTGTCTTCTCCCACCTTCTGCCTTGAATGCAGATGTGACATCTAGGGCTGCAGCAGCCATCTTGCAACCGCTAGGGGACCACTCTGAAGATTAAAGCCAGCCAGCTCAGGGGAATAAAGCAGAAGGAGAGAACCAGGGTCCCTGGCAGATTTTTTTAGATGGCTGAGTCCATGCTTGCAACAACTGACTTCCAGATATGTGAAAAAATAAGCATTTATTTTTAAGTGATTATTGCCAGATTTCCTGTTCTTTGCAAACTGTCTCCATTCCGAACTAATGCAGTGTCCAGCACTGCGTGGTCAGTGGTGCGAACCAGCATGTCCCAGCTGGCATGGGGGTAGTGTTGTCGAACCAGTTCTGCAGCATTATTTCTGGCCACTCCTCTTTCTGAAGTCCTGAAGATTTCACGAGCTACGTAACATGTATTTTAGTACATTCCTTTTCTGCTTAAATTCACCAAAGTTAAAAAAAAAAAAAAGAAGATGAAGTCATTTAGACAAGGAGAGGACACTGTGAAGATAAAGGCAGAGATCGGGTAAAAAAATTAACCAAAGTTTATTTCTGTTGCTTGCCATCAAGAATCTGAGAAATTTAGAAACTGAACCCAGGGGTGGCGGCAGCAACAACCCTCAGGGTTAGGGAGGATTTGAAAGTGATTACGTGGTCCAGTTGGATCTAAGGACAATAAAAATTGAGGCATATTAAGACAGTTCAGGACACAAATGGTTCCTGTGGTCCCTTGCAGTGAACGTCACCGGCACAGTGAAGTTAGGGCATCGAGAAACCAAGAGAACAGAGCGGGGCACCAAGAATCCACAAGTGTGGGTGGAGGGGTCATAGGCGCAAAGGGCTGGAAAGCTTAGGAAGTGCATGGCAGCGTCCTGAATCCTGGCTGGAGCCAGTCTGCAGGCCAGGACTTCTGCAACCACAGCTAAACCAACAGGAAGGCCTGTGGGTTCCTGATCACCGTATCCGCTCACTTCACAACCTGCTCCTGTCCCATCGGCCATTAGGGGACCGACTGGAAACTGAGCATCGGTGACCCCGATGGGGACCTAGGAGACTGAGGACACAGAGAGCACACAGCTTCCCTGCTCCCTGGATGGAGATGCTGCTCCCCACTTGCTTCAAGGCTCATAATGTTCTTGCCTCAGGAAGTCACTTTGCAAGGAGCAATGCAAGTCCCTTTGTGCCTCCTTCTTCTGTCTTCAGGCCAAAACCCTAGGTAGATACTAACATGTCCTTCATGTTGCAAAACCAAACTTTGACGGAGGAGATTCTATTCCAAAGGAATGGTAATATTTTTCTCTTTATCTTGGTAAAAGCCTTGGGAACACTCATGGGAACCAATCCTGAGGGTGCTTCACTGGGGAGAGAACAGGACACTTCCTTCCCAACACAGTGGAACTCGGTTGAATGAATCCTGGTGACCCACACCAAGAGAAGTCAAGATGCCTGAATTTCTTTAACATCATGTAGGAGCAGGAAACCAAGGAACTAGGAATGTTGGTGTGGACAGATAGTGCACGGCCCACTTGCCAACCCCCTAACCTTGGCCCCTGAGGGCTCCTTTCACTGAGGATGCTCCTTTCATTGAGGCACTGAGAGATACATTGGTGAGGGAAGGGCCACCACATCTCAAAGGCACTATCGCGGCTATTTTACACACAGTGCTGTGGAGAGCTTATGATATCAGACCCCAGGATCCTAGCTCTCCAAGGCCCGGGGGGTGCGACCACCAGGAGAGGGGAGACGTCTCATTAGAAGTCATGGTAACCACGCCCACGCCCAGGGCCAGTCTGGGGATCAGACTTGCCTGCCTGTCAGATATCTTTGACAGAAAGGAATTGATCGTGAGCTCCTAGGACCAAAACAGATGGGCAGCCCTGCGTGGTCTACAGAATAGCCCACGGGACAGAAGCAAACCGGAAGTTCTCTAAGTCAACAACAGACAATCTGGTGCCCATACCAATTCTTAGACCAAGCTTGAATGCCACAGGAGTGGTAGATGCCTATAACACCCCCACGACTGTCCAGGTGACGTAGAAGACGCACAGGTCTTGGAGAGTGGCACAGGTTATCATAACTTAATAAGGTGGTGACATCAATAAAGCCCCTCAAGGAAAATGATTTTTTTCTCATTCCCAGTAAGCAAAGAACTCCAAACACTGCTTAGTCTCATCCAGCGAGGATGACTTTCCGCCTGGCTTCAGAGCTCTGGCAGCTCTGGTGCCACGCACACTTCCTTCTGTAGAAATGGCAGTCACCTTGACGTTCCTTAGGACATCACAGGATGAGGATCTCAGACCAGAACAGTAGTTACTCTAGATGTTAGTAAGAAACACGCAAATTGTAGCGTGACAAATAAACCTCGTGAACCTATCGGGCTGTGACCTCAGGGAGGCTTTTCAGCCGGCCCGCAATCTAGGCTGAACAAGGGCGTCCAAGTGAAGGACGGGCACGGAACCTCGCACCACCGACTCCAGGAAAGAGAGAGACAATGCTTGGAGGTCCTCATTACGGACGCAGCATTTGTCACGGCCGGGGCTCTAATGACAGCTACATTCTTTTCAGTATAGTAAAATAGAAAGTTGTTTGTTTGTTTGTTTTTTGATGTCCCGGCAAGCACAAGGAAGACATTGTTAAACAACACATCGTTTCTATCCTGAGGAAACTCCTGGACAAGTGGGGTGACTGACGATGTGGAAGGATGCTCTGTAAGCGCACAGGTGGTGCACCTCGCCTACGCCTGAGCGGCTGGCGGCTGGCGTGGTCTGCGAAGACTTCTTGGAGGAAGTGACTCCCTTACAGAAGAGGATTTGTTCAGTCTTTGGAGGACAGGGTAGGGAGAGTTTTCTTGGCCCAGCGAGTTAAGAGGTGTTAACTCTCCTGTTAAGAGAGTTCAGCAGGCAAGCTAGGGTAGGAGTTTGGACTTGATCCTCAGAACAAGGAGGGGAAGGTGAAAGGAATGTAAGCATAGGAATGGCATGGTCAGATTCATTCTTTAGAAAGAGCATTCCAGCTGCTTTGTGCAGAATGGATTGAGGGGGTCAAAGTCAGAGATGGGGAGGAGACTAATTCTATATTTTCTCTTTAAATAGTGGTAGGGAGAGAGGGAAAGGGTCGTGGAACTAGAAAAGGAACTTGACCCCAAAGGTACACTTGCCCGGAATGAAGCCCCTGAAGCACTCTGGGAGGGTGTACACACTAAATAAATGGGAGGAGAAGCAGGGCTGGATTGGGGCTCTGAGGAGCCCCTGTCAGGAACAGACCCCAGGTAGGCAGGGACTTGAACACAGGCATTTGTGTTCTTTTACGACCTGAAGGCAAGACCCTCCACCAGCAAAAAGATTAGCACTCGCTTTATTGTGGTGTTCTGGAACCGAACTGGCAGTATGTCCAAGGTCGGTTTGTAGTAACTTAAGAGAAGAAACTAAATCACAAGAAATTACCCGAGCTTTGAAGAATCGGGTCCCTCTCTTCTATATATGGGAACTGCTCGCCTAGAAATGCCTCCAGAGGCAGCGGGGCATCCCGTCCTAGCGCAGAGCGCTCTACACCCCCAGGGTAAGGCTAGAGAGGCGTCCTGGGACAAAAACTAAAGTCAACTTCACTGCCTCCGAGCAGCCACCCGCTCAGCCGCAGCAAATGTGGGGCTTGCTGGTCTCGCGGAGGGACAGCCCTACTGGGCGGGTTGGATCGCAAGGGAAGGCAGGGCCAGAGAGCAGTGCTACTTCCTTCGGAAGTCCTGTGGCTCCGGCCGCCTGCCGCCCTGCGCTCGGGGGCACCCGCTGCACTACTGAGAGGTGAGGGGCTCCGCGTCCCCACCGCGCGCACTGTGTGCTAGGGCGCACAGCGTGGGGCGCGCGGCGCGGGTATCCGGGAACAAACGAGCGCCACCGGACCGTTCCTTTCTTCCCAGTTAACTTGACCTCAAAAACAAAAACCCTGTCTTCGGCATTTCTAGATTTAGAAATAAGCATCACTCCAGCATGAGCAGTTACGGAGTTGTAACGTTTTATTTTTAAAAGAAAAAAGACTTGTAAAGTTTGTTTTTGAAATGAAAGAATTAACTTCTGCTAAACAAGAAATAATCACCAGAAAGTGCGACGCGCAGGGCTTTGCCCCAAGAGGGGCTTGGGCGCGCGGGCGGGCGGGCGGTCTTGGAGGGTCTTCGGTGGCTGGGGGCGCGGCACCTGGGGCTCGGGGCGCGCGCGGGGCGGAGACAAGCAGGGCAAGGGGAGGGGCACCTGGGGAAGTACGGGCGGAGACGCGCATTGTGCGGGGCGGGGGCTTGGTACCTGTGGGCGCGCAGGGCGGAGACGAGCATTGCGGGGGGCGGGGGCGCAGTACCAGGGGGCTGGCGGGGCGGAGACACGCAGCGGGGCAGCGGTGCTGGTGGGCGCCAGGGGCCGAACGTGGGGGCGGACGTCGGGTGGGGCACACGTTGTGGGGCGCCGTGGTGGGCGCACAGGGCTGGGCTTGGAGCGCACAATGCAGGACGCGCGCGCGGACCGGGGGCGCGCAGTGCGTGCGGGGGCGCGCGTGGGGCGGAGGTGCGGCGCCGCCAATCCCAGACAAAGGCCGCCCCGTAAATCATGTGGTGCCGGGAGGAAGTCGGCTTGTTTTCTTTCCTCCCGCAGCCGGCTTGGCGGAGCGATGCGCGGAGACCCCCGCGGGGTCGGCCGGCCCCGATGAGGCCCGAGCCCCCGGCCGCGCCGCAGCGCCCCCGGCCCGATGGCAGCTCCGCGCTGGGACCCGCTCCGAAACGACTCGCTGCCGCCCACGCTGACCCCGGCCGTGCCCCCCTACGTGAAGCTCGGCCTCACCAGCGTCTATACCGCCTTCTACTCACTGCTCTTCGTATTCATCTACTTGCAGCTCTGGCTGGTGCTGCGCTACGGCCACAAGCGGCTCAGCTACCAAAGCGTCTTCCTCTTCCTCTGCCTCTTCTGGGCCTCCCTGCGGACGGTCCTCTTTTCCTTCTACTTCAGGGACTTCGTGGCGGCCAACGCGCTCAGTCCCTTCGTCTTCTGGCTGCTTTACTGCTTCCCCGTGTGCCTCCAGTTCTTCACTCTCACACTCATGAACTTGTATTTCACGCAGGTGAGTTGGGCGGGCGGGAGACACCTGGCGAGGGCTCACCTGGCAAGTAGCCTCGCACAGCGCTTGGTGCGAGGGCGACGGCAGCGCGGGGGCGGTTCGCAGAACCGGGGGTTGAGAGTGCGGGGTGGGGGGCGGGGAGGCACTGGTTCTGGGTGGTCTGAGCCCGATCTGGCTACCTGTAGGCGTTTCTCAGGTGACGCCCTCTCATCCCCAAAAGAGGCGAAGGAGGACAGGAGGGCTGGAGGCCCCCTGTGAGTCTGTGCCCTTAGCGGAAGGGTGCCTGGCGCGCAGCATCTTTGTGCACACGTCAGAAGAGGTACTAGCAGGTGTGCTCTCTGGGAGACTTGAACTCTAGAATTTTCCCTCCACCCTCTCACCCCAGCCTGGAAAGGTCATCTGCACTTTTGGACCAGACTGACTCTTTTGAGTGGTGGCCGGTGGGACCGTGCTTGTTTTGGGGAGACGTGTTGAACCTCCAAGCCAGGAGCCCCGCTGACCTACCACTCACTCACTCCCCAGGAGTGCCGAAGAGCAGTCCTGGGTGGCGCCCAGCGGGCGTCAGGCCCCAAGCACAAGCCTACACGTTTGTTGGGGTGTCTTTACAGGAGTCACTTTATGGGGAGCATTATTAATAAGTTAATGGGAGAAGATGCATTAATGAAAGCAGAGTAATTGTAAAGTACTTTGCAAATACCGTGTTAAGCATCGTGTAAAGTTTAATCACTCCCACCACTACTGTCCTCGCCATCTCTGATTCTCACTGGCTTTCCACGCACTGAAATGTCCGTTCCACTCCATCGGCCTGTGCCCACAGGGAAGGTGGCAGGCATGTCACCTGCTGAGGGTAATTTAGGAGCTGTCTCCTGGGCAGAGGCTTGGTGCAGGCAAGCACTTCAGTCCTTTTAACAGTGTCTGTTTCTCTAAAGAAAATGTCATTGATTAAAAAAAGAAAAGAAAAGGTAGAAAAAGATTGATTGCTCTGATGTAGGAGCCCCTGACTAAAAATTTGGAGGAAATACTTGCTGCTAAAAAATAGCCTATGTACTAATTAGAAGCCATTAATACTCATAGCAAAATGGATCCACACTAGAGCCTTCTTACTAGTCCCACGTCTCAGTGTATTTTCCAGTGGACAAACGATGTGTGTTATGTCTCCAAATACTATTAAGCCCCAAAACCAGTTCAGGCAGCCAGCTCCTCTGCAGACACTCCAGCTTCTTCATCGGCTCAAAAAGGGTGGTTTCAGCAAGACATAAAAGCCAGGTGGGTTGATGTTACTTCGAGAACTGTGACGAGGGTCGCATTGCATGTTGAGATCGTCATTCCTGTCCTTTTGTGAGGCTGCCCTGGTAATCACATGCAAAGTCTGCAGGATTAGGGGCAAATGCTGCACTTTTTTTTTTTTTTTTCCCCTGCCATCTGCTGGTTGGGAGTAAATGCTGAGCAAGGGAAAGAGTGACCAGGCAGACAGCCACTCAAGCCCAGAGGCCTGTGGCCACAGCCCTGCCTTCTTCATGTCTCTGGATCTTTTGTCCCATTTCTAGGGTGGCTGGCAGGAGGGGGTAGTACCTGAGAGCTGGCGTCTCAGACCTGGCAGGGCAAAGCCATTCCCTGGCCACCTGACAAAACCGATGCTCTGGGGAGTCACAGAGGGGCCACGCTCTGGCACCGCTCTGTCCTGCCCCCTCCCCCCACGTCTGCTCTTAGACTGACACTGGTTTCCAACACTGAAGCACCAGGGGAGTTTAGGAATCACTGCTGCGGGGAGGGGTGGGGGCATCTCAGAGCAAATAAATCAGATTGTGGAGTGGGGGGGGACAGTAGAAGCCACCATTCAAGCAGCAGGTGCCGCGTAGTGGGAGCAGTTCTCAGGGGTGCGTCTTAATTATTCTTCCCAGAAGCCCTGTGAGGAAAGTACTGATGGGGCCCCATTTCATAGAGGCAGGTCAGGCAGGTCAAATGACTCGCTCAAGGTCGCAGAGTGAGTGCACGGTGGAGCCGTGGTCACCCCCGTCTGTGCCATCTGAGCGTGAGGCTTATCCCTTGTGGTACAGTATTCGAAACCCCTCACTGTGGAAAACACGCCCTCAGCAGTGTGATTCCTGGTTCTTCAGGAGATGACCGGTGGGGACAAAAAGTGCGCATGACCTGGTTCAGCGACAACTCTAGGGATTTCCGGGGGGACAGCCAGGCTTTGGGAGACCTGAGTGGAACCTGCGTCCTCAGGGACCGTGCAGGTTTGGGCCAGCTCCTGAGGCCGGAGGAGAGGTCCTGGAATGAACTACAAGGGGGTCCTGAGAGGTGAAAGAGGGTTCTTTCTGTGGCTGTGACGCCCTTTACGCTTCCAAGCACCTGACCCTGCTTGCTCACCTCCCCAGCAGCCCCGCAGGAGGGTCTCAGCACTCACTCCTGAGGTCTGGGGATGGGAGGCAGCCTGCACTGCAGCACGTGGCACTGCCCCAGTCCTGCCCCAGTCCTGCCCCAGTCCGGTCCGTCCAGGTCTGAGGGCGGGGGTGTGTCCTGTGCCCTTAGCCTCTCCCCGTGTCGTCTTTGGAATCTGGCTCTTCTGGGGCTGGCCCAGGGAGGGGCAGGGTTGTCTCTTGTGACTCTGTGCCTGTCCACCTCCGGGTCTTGCTCTGCCTGGTGAGACTCCGCCGGGTGGCTGTGTCCACATCATGGGGTCACCTTCATCCTGGCTTCCTCCCTCTGCTCTGTCCCAGTCCTTTCCCTTCTTCCATCCCAGTCCCTTCTTCAGTGGGGCCACACAGGTGATGGGCAGCTCCCCACCCAGTGCCTCCCTGAGGCCTCCACCTGCCCCTTTTCATTCCCTGCCTGCCCGAGGGCCCTGCTACCTGCAGATCCCAAGTTCCTGTGACCCTCAGACCTGTAGGCACAGGCCGCCCTCTGCCAGGACCCTCTCCCACGGCCACTTCACTCTGATGCCCGCATCTGCTGGGCAGCACATTCCCAGCTAAGCAAGGATCTGTCAGGGAGCGGAGCCAGGCCCCCTTTCTTCCTGACCCCTGAGTAGGACCCTGGTGCTGTGTCCTCAGTGACCCGGGTCCCGCCAAGCACTGCGCTCCTGCCCACAAGCTGATGACTTCTCCTGCTGTCCTCTTCTGTGGACAGGCTGCGAAGCGGGAGGTGCTGGTAGCTGGACTGGTTCTGCTGACTCTCTGTGGCCGTGTGTGTGTGGGGAGATGGGTGACGGTGGGGGGTAGACACGCCTGGCCTAAGGCTCACAGCTCTCCTGGGAACACAAAGCATCGAGGACCCGCATGGCAGTCCTGGGGGACCCTCTGCTCCCCTGGGCAGGACCAGAGCTCAGACTGGACTTTCCTCCAGGGCCTGTCCCTGTGGCATCATGTTAATGGGCCTCTTGATGGGGTTTCGAGTGGGGCAGGACCCTGAGGCCTGAGTGCTGTAGTGACCCCTGCCACCCAGCCAGGCAGCCCCTGGGCAAGCAGGTCTGTTTGCAGAGCTGGGGCAGAGGGCCATGGGTGGCGCGTCGTGATGTGGTGGAGGGCTCGGTGACATCAGGTCAGGGTGACCCCTGCTGTTCTCAGAATGGTGGGTCTGGGCCTCGAGCCATTGGATTCCTACATTTGGTTGAATGGAGTGCCCCCCCTTCGGCTCAGCTCAGCCTTGGGCCCTGCGCCAGATCCCTGCCACGAGGTGGGGCCGTGCGAGGCGGGAAAAGAGAAGTGAACCCTCTTGAGGGGAAGCTGGTGTGACCGATGGATGCTGACGCAGGAGCCAGCACCTCACTGTGCCTCAGAGGGCGACTGGAGAGCCACAAGGGCGTTGTCGTGGGGGCCGGGGTGCATGGGGGGCCCGGTGCACAGGGGGTGTTGGCACTTACCGCGATGCTGGGTTACGGCGTGCTGGTGAAGGCCTGTGACTCAGGAGGCAGCCTGGAGCGGAAGGAGCAGGCACCCTGTGGGCAGAGCTGGGTCCGAATCCTGGCCTGGCCCCCAGAGTGCGACCTTCCTTGCCAGGAAAATGGCAGCCATGCCGCTCACACTGGGCCGGGGCAGCTGAAGGGGATGCTGCCCACTGTGTGCTGCCCCCTCGGGTAGGCCGCTCCTCCCACACCCCACCGCCGGGGCCCAGGCTCCTGAGGGTCAGGCCCTGGTGCTCTGCCCGCACCAGCCCACGTGTCATCTGCGCGACTTGTCCACCAGGCTGCAGCCGACATGTGTGACCTGGCCGCGACACTGGCCTTGCCTTACAGAGAGCATGGGGGTAGCAGCCGCTCCCAGCGCAGCCCCTCAGACCTCGAGCTGAACAGACCCGGAGGCCAGCACACGAGCCTCTGGGCCTGGAGGATTCTAGAGACTTGGCCCAGCTCACCAGCCAGGTGGGCGGGCAGAGTGCAGCTGGGCTGGCACCCTGCTGCCCACGCACCCTAACTCGACTGGCACCAGGGTCCCCACCCCTGCCGACTGGGGACCGGTGGTACTGAACTGCAAAGCCGCGGCCCTCCACCCACTGGGAAAGGGGTGTGGGGGTCTCACTGTGGCTCATTTTCATCAGGGGTGTTCACCAGACACCTGTGGTGTGCCCCAGTTGGGGAGCTGGGAAGGGGGAACCTCTAGGCCTCTTGGGGATTATGAAGACGGAGGCTTAGAAACTCACGTGGCTTGCCAGTCCCCAGTGCCTGACCTCAGAGCTGGGGCCCGTGGTCACACAGTGGCCAGCGGATGGGCTTGGCCTCCCCTCTGCACTGTACACTGGCCTGGGCACTGGCTCCTCCTGGTCAGTCGGTCTCACAGCCACCAGAGCTGTGTACACAGGGTGGGCAAAAGTAGGAGTACAGCTATTGTGTGGAAAAGAATGCAATAATCGATAAATAATAACACAAGGATAAACTCTGTTTATACACACACCACTGTGAACCTCCCTTTGCCTCACCCTGTGTGCGCTCCTCTGTGTGTCCCTGTGAGTGCCCGTGTGAACGCTCGTGTGTGGCTGTGTGAGCACATGTGTGTGCCAGAGCACATGCCTCTGTGAATTCCTGTGAGCACGTGTGTGGCTGCCTGCATACAGGCGTGTGTGAGTGCATCTGCACACGGGACCAGAGAAGTGTCCTTATTAGCACTCAGCCTGCTGTCCCCACTGGCACCCCAGGAAGCAGCGGCAGCCCCCTAACTTCTGACTCGCCCACCTTCCCAGGAAGCACCTGCTCCTCTCTGCCCCACTGTTGCGGCTGCAGTGCCTGAGGGTCCCCTGCTGACCTCAGGGGATCAAATGGCATGAATGCCCTCAGTGCTCCTGGGGACAATGCTGCTGACCACAAGGCCTGACCTCCCACCAGCTGGCGCGGCCGTGTCGTCCTTGTTCAGGGCCCCACAGCAAACTACCTGCCGGGGTTTGCTCCTGGGCCTGCCCACAAGCAGGACTAGCCGGAGAGGGGGACAGAGCCCTGGGCTAAGGTGGGCTCATTTCCTGGGGTGGGGGGGTCGTCAGGGCTGTGTCCACGGGCAGAGGCCCATCTCTGCCAGGGTGCCCACCACCCAAGGCCACCAGTCCCAGGAGGGTCTCATCTGGAGGTGACCAGAGAACACGATGAAATGGAAGGTTACTCTTCCACAACGTCACTAAGATTCTTAGGTTTTTAAAACATGTCGGGTGTCCTCCGGACAGAAGACGCCTCAGCAGACGGGTCGGACAGCCTGGGACACTCAGACCCTGCGGAGGTCCACGCAGGCTGCCGGTCTTTCACTTTATATTTAATCCCATGGCTGAAGTTGAGGGACAAAGTGCATTCGTTCCGCCGGACTCGTTTCCTCAAAGGTGGGCGTGTGGGGCTTCACGAAGGACGCCTGGCCGGAGTCGGGTCAGGGCCTCAGGCCTGGGGAGCCCAGTACAGCCCTTGTCACGTATTTGTGTAATGTCTCTTTAAAAAGATAAAAACTATTTAAAGTTCACAGTCTGTACGAAAACAGGCTGCAGGCTGGACTTGGTCCTCAGGATGAGGAAGCACCAGCCTGGCACCTGCCTTGAGCTGCCCCTGCCTTTGCTCTGTGCTGTTTGCTGGGACAAGTTGGAAACAGGCTTTGGCGTCTGTCGTAGTTAGAGAGCATCGTTCACTCAGGAAGCACGTCTGCCCATCACCCACCCCCCAGTGTCGGGGGTCAGAGACAGTGAGTTTCTGCCCTGAAGGGCCACTCGCTATTGGGAAGGACAGGTGCAGGCAGAAATGAGGTGCCCCGGGCCAGCTGCCCCCTCCCCCAGCACACAAAGGGAACCTCTGCCCTTGGGAACCAGCGACTCAGGACACATAGACCAGGGTGGGCTGGGCGTGGTGGGACAGCATAAGCGCCGCCCCCGCCCAGTGGCAGGCACTTGGTAAGCAGCCAGCAGAACACCCGGGAGACGGTAGACGTCTGCATGGGATGAGATCAGCTCCCGGGCAGCACTCGCCTCCCGCTTCGCTCTCCCTGCTTCCCACACCGGAGAGTGTCAGGGGTCGTGTTGCCCATCAGGTGATGTGATGGTTGCTTTGTCATGTGTGACCTGGGGCAGAAAGGGAGAGGCACAGGCAGCGAGTGAGCCCGGGTCAGGACCGCCCTCCTGTCCTGATGAGACGCACACACCTGTCCCCGTGGAGGTCCCGGCTTTCACCCAGTGACACAGGTTTCCCCTGGAACAGGGACATTCCATCCATTCAAGAAGCGTCTTTATAAAATTGGGGTAAAACTCATATAACACAAAATTAACCTTTTGATGTGTACAACTTAGTGGTATTTCGTACATTTTACATTATTTTGCAACTATCACCTCTATTTAGTTCCAGAACATTTTCGTCACCCATAAAAGATGACACCCCGCACCCCCTGAGCCCTCTCTCCTCACTCCCCCTCGCCCCAGCCCCTGGCAGCCACCTGCTTGTCTCTGTGGATTCACCACTTCTGGATATTTCACGTCAAAGGGGTCAGACCACGCGTGGCTGTAGTGTGTGTCTGCTGTCACTTAGCGTCGTGCCTCCGGGTCCCTCTGGGTTGCAGTGTATGTCCTTCCTTTTCAAGGCTGGATGGCATTTCCATGTTGTGTAAAGCACAGCTCGTTTGCTTGTCCGCCCCTCGGACATTCGGGTGCTTCCTCGTGTGGTTTTACGTGCCTGTCATTCTCCAGACGCTGTGCAGACCGGATTAAGGTCAAGCTCCTGCCTTCGTGGGACTTAGTGTTGAACAGGCAGAACGGAGTACGTAGATAAGGTGTCTGTTGTGCTGTTGGCCAGTGTTACTTAGTGACCGTCCTTACCTTGGTGATGGGAATTGTGGGATGTTTCTAGTTGAAGGTTGGGGGGGCTTAATTCATCTTTTCACTCCTGCGTGAATCTCCCTCTAGGATACACGTTTTAAAAAGAACCAGCGACTTTTGCTACTGTATCAATAGGAGTCAAATCCATTTGTCCTGGTTTGTTCACATCAGCTTCTGGGGGTTCAGACCAACGTTAGGATGCACAGGTGGTGGCTGGGAGGGGACTGGTTGACACCCGTTCTCACCCATTGGGGCTGTTGCTCCTCCCACAACAGCCAGCCTTTCACAGATTCGATGGCAAATGCTGTCCCCACCCGAGGCCCCTCTGCTTCGGGTGGAGCTTTCTCAGTTCCTTTAGTTATTTCTGATGGGATGTGGTTTCTCCCTCACTGTCCCAGTCCCTGTCCCCAAAGGCCCTGCCCAGTGTCCACAGTGAGTTGGGGGCAGCTCAGGGGCAGACCAGAGAGCAGTTTCTGTCATCAGTCTGGAGGAGGCATGATGGCAGGCAGGACACCGCGAGCGTCTTCCGACACTGCCGCAGCCAGCCTGAGCGGTGCCGCAGCCGGCGCCCGTGCCTCAGTCCCGGAGGCTGGACGGGCAGGTCGGGGCGTCAGCAGGGCTGGGCTGTGGGGTGGCCCGCTTCCTCTTTGCAGACGGCTGTCCTCTCCTGGTGGCCTCACGCGGTGGGAGAGAGACCAGAACAGACAGACAGAGACAGCTTCCAGCAAGGGCAGGAGTTCTAGGCAACTCAGAATTCTCACTTCAGAGGCAGAAAGTTATTTGGGGGAAAACAGGCGTATTCCATGTAACTTATTTTGTGGTTTTTGCATAATTTAGCACAAGGATCAGGGTGGGTGGTAAGATGACGCCCTGCACGGGATTGTGGGGCCCTTCCTTTGAGCCCGGCTGGCTCGTGACCCCTGGCTCAGCTTGCTTGGCTGTGACACCTTAGTTAAGCTCGTTCAGAACAGCCGTAGGCAGGGCCCTGGCTGCTAAACCGAACCACGTTTGTGGCAGGAGCAGCTCAGAAACAAAATGAGGATAATGGTACTTCGTGTGGCCAAAGCCCTGTCCACTCATGAAGCCGAGAGGCAGATCCACAGGGTCAGAGTCCACTTGGGCCAGCGAGCGGGCGGGCGCTCGCCCCTCGGAGTCGGCGGGGTGGCAGGGCAGCTCGGGGCCTGTGCGACCCGACTGCTACCCGGCCCTGGGCCCACTTAGAAGCGCAGCTGCGCTGTATCTGCCGGGCAACACAACTGGAGGACGCAGGCTGCTCTCTCCGAAGGCCCTTCCTGGCAGAAGGTTTTCAAAGGAGAAGCACCTTAGTGAACAAGGTACTAACCTTTGACCTCACAGATGGACACTGAGGCCAGGGACAGAGAGAGTTCATCAGGTGCAGGTTCATGGTCGTCTGGCCAGCCATGGCCCCAAATCCAGATGCTCTGATGACAACATGGAAAAACAGGGAAAGTGAGGCCAGCGGTCTGTGTCATCAGGTTGGTTTTGGGAGGCTTCATAGGGAGGGGTATGGCCCCCTGCCCCTCTCGGGCTTACCAGTGCAGGCCCAGCCCAGGGCGGCCCAGCTGATGGATGGAGGCTCTCGGAGCTCTGGAGAGTGGAGGAGGGAGGGGAACCAGAAACAGGAGGGGCCGTAGGAAGGGGTGAAGCGGTGGAGATGGTTCACTTGCGGGCCTCTGACCCCTCACCGTTTACTGAATGAGCACAGAGTAGGGGCGACAGGTGAGGTGAGTTCCCGCTTCATGGGGCTCCCAGCCTTACTGGGGTGACACACACATGTATAACACATGCATGCACATGTGTATGTGCACGTACTCACACACAGGTTCACACTCACATGTGCACACACACGCCAGAGGAGGGCTTCCCGGGGCCGGGTCAGCTGGGTGACAAGCCAGTGCAGCTCTCTGGGGTCCAGAGAAGCTGAGGCCACCCCGGGGACGCTGGCCTTCATGGAAGCCCAGAAGAGGGACAGTGTCATTGTTGGTCTGAGGCCACAGATGAGGAAGTGCCCCTAAGTTCCGGTGGCTCTGTGTTCTGAGGGTCAGCATGAGACCAGGAAGTGAGCAGGACTCGCTCCATGAACCCCGTGCTCGCCAGACTCGAACACGGGAGCTGGCATGGTGAGGACCTGACATCCCTGGACACAGCCACGTGGCTTCAGGCTGCCAGCAGAGTCCTGTGGCCTGGACGGTCTGCAGACAAAACCTGCTGCCTCAGAGAGTAGACCAGACGAGCTGCACACAGGGAGGAGCCCGCGTGTGGGTTTCAGACGGGTGACAGTTGCCGGGACGCCAGGACACCAGGCCCTCGGGTTTGCGTAACTTCTGCATTCTCTCAGGAAGTGGGCAGTGCAGAGCGACGAGGGGAGCAAATGGCAAATGTGTTGGTGGTGCCTGACTTTCTGAGTATGGAGGCTCCTTTTATGGTCGAGAAAGCATGTGCACTCTCGGTTTAGAATCATGGTTTGAGAACATACACAAGGCGACTGGCAGTGGCAGGGCCAGCAGACATGGTGTCCGCGTGTCCGAGTTCACCTCATCCCCACAAAACCATCTGCTATGCAGATGAGGGACTGGAGGCCCAGAGAGGTTAGGTGATGGCTCCACAGTCACACAGCTGGTCACTTGTGGAGCCGGGATTCAAAGCCAGGTGCGCGAGCTCCTGAGTCCACACTCTTGTGTCCCTGCACCGGGGGCAGATGCAGCTGTGGCCTGTGTATGGTGGGGCTTCACGCCTCTGCACAGCGCACGGCCTGGAGCTGGTGTTCAGCATCCACACGTGTGAACACATCACGATGGGTGCGCAGACAAGCAGGTCTGGCAACCAGGCACAATGGGACTGGATGTGGTCTGCGAATGCACACATGCACAGCGGGAGAGTGAGCCTGCCTGGTGTGGTAGCACCGGGTTGTGGGGACCTCGGCAGAGCAATGGGCACGAGAGCCTGGGAGAGGCGTGCTGGGGGCTTTGGTGGTGCCCAGCGTGGCAGTGTTACGGTTTGACTGAGCTGCGTGGCAGGTACGTGAGTATTTGCCATGTTATTTCTTTGTTAGACTTGACATATATATATTTTTAAAGATTTATTTATTTTCAGAGATAGGGGAAGGGAGGGAGAAAGAAAGGGAGAGACATTAGTGTGTGGTTGCCTCACATGCACCCCCTACTGAAGACCTGACCTGGCCCACAACCCAGGCACGTGCCCTGACTGGGAATCGAACGGGCGACCCTTTGGTTCACAGGCCGGTGCTCAGTCCAGTGAGCCACACCAGCCAGGGCGACTTGACATATTTTATAATAAAGTTTAATCCTACCATAAATTGGTAACAGGCAAATGAATTTGTATACATACTAATTTACAAATTGTGGGTATGCCTGAGATAGATACTGGTTTTTTTTAATGTTACTCAGTATTGTTTTTATTTTATTAATTATAGTGAAATGCCCTCCACATCACCTGATCTCTTTCCCCCTATCTTCCCAATTCCCCCGGCAACCATTGGCTTGTTCTCTGTATCTGTGAATCGATTTCTGTTCTGTATTCTTTACTCATTCGTTTTGTGTGTTTAGATTCCACATCTAAGTGAAATCATACAGTATTTGTCTTTCTTTGTCTGACTTATTTCACTGAGCACAGTACCCTCCAGGTCCATTCATGTTGTCACAAATGGTAAGATGTTATTCTTTTTTTATGGCTGAGTGATAGTCCGTTGTATACATGTAGCACATCTTCTTTACCCGCTAGTCTTTCGCGGGCACCTAGGATGCCTCCATATCTTGGGCTGTTGTAAATAACTTACTGGTTTCTTCAGACTCTGGTTTGTGCTTGACACAGTTTCAGACTGGCACTGTTATTTCTGGGGACTCCCAGGGTCCTCAACCCCCAGGCTGAACCGTGGCACATAGGATCAGGGGTCCGGCTTTGGGGTCCAGAGCCTCTTGAGGGAGGACTGCGAAGTGGCTAAGGGAGCAGCACTTCAGGGACCGGTAACCCAGGGGTGGGGACATGGAGACCCAGGCCGCATTTTGTTGGGATATTTGTAAAGCAGAATGTCTACACAGAGGTTTTGAATAAAGTCCATGGATGCACAGTGCTTCATTTAGTCATCATGCACTGCCTCTGAGGACAGAAGTTCCTCTTGTTACTTTGCTGAATGCACAAGGGTCGCTGCCCTACCCACGAAGAATACTCTGGGGCATTTCTGCCAGAAGCAGCCAACATGACGTTAGGAAAATAAGTCAGACAATGAATGCCAACTTCAGTAGTAGGAGAAAAACAGACAGGAGGTCAAGGTTGGGAACAGAGTTGGTGACATCCAGGGACTGTGATTTATTGGTGGAGGGGGGCAGAAGTCAGCAGCTGCTTCTAGATCTTTCTGCTCAAGTACGTCACATACTGGTCCCTGGGCCTCCTGCGTCATCTGAAAGGTGGTGTGCAGGGCCTGGGGTCAGCGAGCGTGCCCACAGGTGGGGGCGAGGGGGCCAGGACCTCGGAGGAGGGAGCAGAGGGGCAACTGGCAGGCTCTGCAGCCTCACCTCAGGCCTTCCTGGAGCTCAGACCTGAATGGAACCTTGGGAAAGTCACTGGACTTTGCTTTCATTGGCATTTTTCTAGGTAGGATCTGAAGTGGGAGAAAGGATGCTGGGACCTAAAGGGATTTGTGATCTGAGGAAATGCCTCGCTGCTGTGAGATGATGGGGGTTTCCCATGGAAACTGCTGCTTTTCCCCGCTGTCATCTTCAGTCCCTCTCCCTGCCCATCCTCCTGTCCCTCACCACCATGTGGGACCCTGGGAAAACTGTGCTGTTTTTACAGATGGTGTAGGTGTGGAGGGGAGGGGTGGGGAGAGGGGAGCCCTGGGCCCTGCCTCACTTGCTGTGGGCACCTCGTCAAGTTTCCCTGTCAAGCAGTTGGGCCTCTTCCTCCACCTCAGGGTTCCAGCCCTACCTCACCATCCAGAATCAGTGGCCACCTTCTGCTGCTGACCCCTCCTTCCTGCCTCAGTGGCCAGCCCGTCTGCCTCCCCCTCAGAGCCCCTCCACTGCACCCCTGCTTCCACTTCTCCCTCTGCTCTACTATTTTGGGGCTCCGCACACTGGGTCCCTCAAACCTAAAAACAAGGTCCAGCCCTGGCCAGGTGGCTCATTTGTTTGGAATGTTGACCCGTACACCAAAAAAGTTGTGGGTTCGATCCCTGGTCACGGCACATACCTAGTTTGTGGGTTCAATCCCTGGTGGAGGTACATATGAGTGTCAACTGATCAATGTTTCTCTCTCTCCCTTCCTCTCTCTCTAAAATCAATAAAAACATATCTTCTGGTGAGGATTAAAGAAAAAAAATAATTAGGTCCAGTGCCCTTGAAGAACCTTTCATTTCACAAACACATTTTTTTGCATATTTTTTATTGATTACGCTATTACAGTTTTCCCAATTTTTTCCCCTTTGCCCTGCCCCCCACAACCCTCCAGCATCACCCCACCCCGTTAGTTCAAGTCCATGGGTTGTACATTTAAGTTCTTTGAGTCCTGTTTCCTATACCATTTTTTATCTCTCCCCATCTATTTTATGCTACTGATAATGCTTCTTCTTCCCTGTATCTTTCCCCCACATTCCTCCCTTCCCTCTCCCCACTGAAATCCCTCCATGTGATGTCTATTTCTCTGATTCTGTTCCTGTTCTGGTTGTTTGCTTAGTTTTTGTTTTCGTTGTTTTTCTTTTCAGTTCACTTGTTGATAGTTGTGAGTTGTTGTCATTTTACTGTTCGTAATTTTGATCTCCTTTTTTCTTCGATAAGTCCCTTTAACATTTCATATAATAAGGGTTTGGTGATGATGAACTCCTTTAACTTGACCTTATCTGGGAAGCACTTTATCTGCCCTTCCATTCTAAATGATAACTTTGCTGGATAGAGTAATCTTGGATGTAGGTCCTTGCCTTTCATGGCTTCAAATACTTCTTTCCAGCCCCTTCTTGCCTGCAAGGTTTCTTTTGAGAAGTTAGCTGATAGCCTAATGGAAACTTCTTTGTAGGTAACTCTCTCCTTTTCCTTTCCTCTTGCTGCTTTTAAGATTCTCTCCTAATCTTTAATCTTGGGTGACTTAATGATGATGTGCCTTGGTGTGCTCCTCTTTGGGTCCAGCTTCTTTGGGATTCTCTGGGCTTCCTGGACTTCCTGGAAGTCTATTTCCTTTGCCAGATTGGGGACGTTTTTCCTTCATTATTTGCTCAAATAAGTTTTCAATTTCTTGCTGTTGTTCTCCTTCTGGCATCCCTATAATTCTGATATTGGGACATGTCAGGTTGTTCCAGAGGTTTATAAGACTCTCCACTTTTTTTAATTCTTGTTTCTTCATTTTGTTCCAGTTGGATGTTTATTTTTTTTTCCTTTTGTTCCAAATCGTTGCTTTGATTCCTGGTTTCCTTCCTGTCACTGTTGGTTCCTTGAACATTCTGCTTTATTTCACTTTGGGTATCCTTCATTTGGTTTTTCATTTTTCAACAAAGCTCGGTCAGTTCTGTGAGCATTTTAATTACCAGGGCTTTAAATTCTCCATCAGATAAGTTGGCAATCTCCTTGCTTAGTTCTCTTTCTGAGGCTTTGCTCCGTTCATTCATTTGGGCCATATCTCTGTCCTGGCGCACCTGATAAGTTGTAAGGGGGCAGGGCCTTAGGTATTCACCCAGGCAGGGCAGCCCTCTTTGCTGGGCTGCAGCACTGCCTGTGGGGGAGGGGCCAGAGAGGGAACAGTGCAGCTCCCCTGCTCAGCTTTAGCTCACTTTGCAACGAACTCTTGTGTGAGACCGGGAGTTTCTCCCACCTAGGCAATCCCGTCGTAGTCCACAGTCAGCTCTGAGTCTCAGTTTCCCCTTAAGTCGGCCCCGCCCATGCAGCCCACTGCTTCCCCGAAGCCGTCCGCACCTGCCCAGTCCACTGTCTCACCCTGGTTTTTCTGAGTCGGCCTGAACGGTCTGCTGCCTTACCGTTCTGGTTGTCCTAGTTGATTTTTTCTTTAATTTTTTGGTTGTCGGAGTTCCATGCAGTTTGATTTTCTGGTGCTTTTGGTTGTTTATTGATTTTAGATTGGTTGTTATCCTCCTTTTGGTTGTGCAAAGAAGCGAAGGATTTCTACCTACACCACCATCTTGGCCAGAACTCTTGCAAACACATTTTTAAAGCACAGCTGATGCTCTGGAATTGACACACCACGCCCACTTCCTCCTGCTGGCAGTCCGCATGGGCTCTCTTCCCCTCCATTGGCCAGCTGCTAGGTTCATGCCTTTGACCCCGGGGCAGCACGGATGCCCCGACTGTCCTCCATCCAGGCCCCTTTCTGCTGGGGTCTTTGGAGCTTGACCACCAGGCCCTGCCCTGCCACTGGCCCGATCCTTGCCTTCCTCTCTCCTTTTCAGGGTTGAGACGTGATTCACATTCTGTCCAGTTCCCCACCTATGTGTGCTGTGTTCATTGTCACCGTCACCCCCTGGAGAACCTTGTAGTGTTAGAGTCACTCCCCAGCCTCCGACCCGAGGTACCCCCTTATCCACCTCCCCTCACCTTCTGAAACCTCCTCACACCTCCTCAGACCTCCACTCACCTCATACAACATCACACCTCCCCTTACCTCCTCACACCACCCCTCACCTCCTCACGCTCCTCACACCTCCTCTTTCCTCCCCTAATTTCCTCACACCTCCTCACACTACCCATCACCTCTTCAACCTCCCTCACCTCTCCACACCTCCTCACACCTGCCCTCACTGCCTCACACCCCCCACACCTCACCTCACACCTCCCCACACCTCCCCTCACTTTTTCATAGGTCCTCACCTCCTCACACTTCCCAACACATCACATCTCCCCTGGCCTCTACACACCTCTCTGCATTTCCTCACACCTCCCCTCACATCCTCATACCTCCTCTCAGCTCCTCCCACTTCCATACACCTTACACCACACCTCACCTCCTCACATTTCCTCACACCTTCCCTCCTCCTACTTCCACACACCTCTTCACACCTCTCTACACCTCCCTATACCTCCCCTCACCTCACAACTCCTCGTACCTCCTCACATGCCTCACATCTCCCAACACATCCTCACATGTTGTCTCACTCCACACCCCCCCACACTTACCCATACCTCCTTTCCTGTCCCTACACCAACTCTCACCTCCTCACACCTCGCCTCACATCCTCACACCTCCCTTCAACTCCTCATACCTCCACTCACCTCACACCACACCTCACCTCCTCACACCTCCCAGTACATCCTCTCACATCTCCTTTCACTGCCACACATCCCCTCACACCTACCCACACCTCCTTACACATCCCCACGCCACCCCTCACTTCTCCACACCTCCTCCCCTTACCTCCTCACACCACGTCACAGCTCCACTCTGGTCAGACGGCTGGCATGTCTGTGTCTGGCTGTGAGTTTCTTGAGGACAGTGGACCAGCTTTCCCTTAAGTTCACAATTCTGGAACCTAGATTTAGTGCCCACTTCCAGTTGAACCGTCGTGAACACCGCCAGTCTGAATGTGGAACCTTTGTATTTTTATCTGGCCGTGCGTGCTCCCTAGGCGCTCCCTCACAGAGTCCTGGTCTCCTTCTGCGCCGAGTCTGCGGGCCTGGCTTTGCACCTGCAGGCTGAGCCCCTGCTGTGGGCAGGATGGTAAACCGAGGCCATGACCATTCTCTTTCCAGCCAAGTCCCTGCTGGGGTCCGCGGGAGCCAGCGCAGTCTGCAGGAGGCGGGCAGGCTGATGAGAGGTCCCAGGTCTCGGCCCAGGAGGTTCGGCTGCAGTTCTGGGCCCTCACCAGTCTTAGTGAAGTCCTCGGAGCACAGATGGGCGTGGGCTGGGCTGGGCAGGCAAGTTTAGATTTTTTTTAACACTTGGTTCAGACATTTATGCACTCAAATTCGTGAGGGCAAAAATTGTACTGTAATTAATATATGTATACACCTATGTATGTATATTGGTGTATACCTCAGTTTAATATTCCAGGAACTTAAATACAACTTCGAGGAACTTTAAAGATTAGCTTGAAGGATAAAGGAAGTGTTTCCAAGCACAGCGTGAATAGGCCCACTTGGAATCAAAGCATATAATTGCCAGAAACCACCGAGAGTGGATAGAACTTTTACAAATCACGGTCAAGGCTTGTGTTCAGGTTGTCACCTTTGCTTTCAGCTTAGAGAGGATAGAATGATTATTGACCATCTGATTGTTCCTTTACCGGTGACAACTGTCTTCCTCTGGGCAGGCAGGGACGTGATGGTGATTTGAGTTTGAGTTTTGTGGGGTTTCCCCATCTTTTATTGCACAAGTCATTCTACGGGATGGGGCTGTGGGTCCTTTTTGTTGTCCCCAACCCCATGGACCCCTCATGCATGATTGGATCTCATGTTCACGGGGGTAAACACTCAGCATCATTTTTTAAAAATTTTTTTAAAAATTTATTTTCAAAGAGAGGGGAAGGGAAGGAGAAAGAGAGGGAGAGAAACATCAATGTGTGGTTGCCTCTCACGTGGCCCCTACTGGGGACCTGGCCTGCAACCCAGGCATGTGCCCTGACTGCGAATCGAACCGGGACCCTTTGGTTCGCAGCCCACGCTCAATCCACTGAGCTACACCAGCCAGGCCACTCAACGTCATTTTATTTTATTTTTTAAAGATTTTATTTATTTATTTTTAGAGAGAGGGGAAGGGAGGGAGACAGAGAGGGAGAGAAACAGCAATGTATGGTTGCCTCTCACGTGGCCCTCACTGGGGGCCCAGCCCACAACCCAGGCACGTGCCCTGATGGGGAATCGAACTGGGACCCTTTGGTTCCCAGTCCGCGCTCAATCCATTGAGTTACACCAGCCAGGGCTCAACATCATTTTAAAGTTGTCATTGCTTCTCATTCGTGTGGTTATTTTATTATTATTGTCATTGTCCCTACTGTTAGGGCTGCTGGGAGCATTCCATCTGTGCTTAGTGCCCCAGGGCAGTGTCCGCAGTCTGCGATCCCCGGAACACTCACTGCTGGGAAGACCTACAGTGGCCGCATCCGTTTGGAAACTGCTGCGGCCTCATGTTTCGCTTGAAGGTCCACACCATGTGAGCCTTTCAAAGGCTCTGGGAGTCGCTGCCAGGACAAAAAACTGTTTGGCCATGCAGCTCTCCATAGGCTTGATCGCAACACTTATTTCCAGTAACGTTTAAAATTCCCAGTTCTGTGGGCACACTATGAGAAGCCCTGGCTCCAAAAAATCTCTACAAGTGGAATTGTTGAGGCAGAGTATCTATTTGCTTATAGGGCTGGAGTACTGGTCCAAGTATTAGGCAGTCCTGGCTGGAACCGCTGTCCTTTGCTGTGTTTGGGAGGGTGCTCTGGGGTGCAGGCTGCCCGTAGAGATCATGCCGCTGCACTTGACCCTGTTCAGCCCACCCACCACCAAACCAGTGGATGGAGCTGCAGGGGCGGGGCTGTGGGAATTCCAGCAGCATCTTGTTTTGTTTGTAAAGGAAGATGGTTGGGGAGGGGGGCTACACTTCCAGTTGGGAGTGTCACCTACATTTGCAGCTCTTGGCTGGCTGGGTGTGTCATCCTGTGGCTTCCACGTCCCAGAGACCCAGCACTGGCCAAGCAGTGGGAGTAAGCTGGGAGCCAAGTAGCCTTGAGCTGACCTTGATATAATCACACACTCATGCTGACCTCCGGTGACCAGGGGCTGCCTGGGCCAGCTGGGGCAGCGTGTGGCTGAGAAGGGGTGACGTCACCACGAGGCTGAGTCTGCAACCTACACATCAGCTCCATAAGCTCCCACGCGCCGAAGCTGGAGCCTGCTGGTCGGCCTCTGTTGGTGCTTCCTCTGTCCACGTTTCACCCCTCCACTGCGACTGTGAGCCTGTGGAACTGGTCGTATTTTTCCTTGGTTCCCGACAGCACCTTGCACAGAGCTGAGTCCGTGGTTAGGGGATGCCGCGGGTGGTGGCAGGGCTGCTGGGAAAGGCTGTGGCGTGTGAGAGTGACTTGTGGGGAAGTGACCTCAGTGAGTCCCCCTAAGTGTGGCAGAATATTAAACAATATTTGCATATTTCCTTGACATGGTCAAACACTTTTTAAAATCCTGTAGTTTCTTCTGCTTTGATGTGTGTGAAGACTTCTGTTGGCTACTGAAAGCGGTATCCCTGAGCACCGATCAGCAGGAGGGCATATTTCTGAGAGTTTTGTCTGCAGTGCACAAGTCGGTATTAGATTTGTAACAGCACTTTGGAGTCACGTACGCGTCTGCTCCTTGGTCCTGAGAGACATGGAAGGTGGTGGGAGTAGCCTGACCCCCACGGGTGCTGTCAGACAAAGCTGACTCACGCCTCCTGTAAAGTAAGGGCCCTGAACCCATGTCACCCATGTGTATTACTAGATATTTTCATTTATTTATGGTGCCACCCCTGCCTCCTACCTGCTTCCCAAAAGGACATAGGACAGAGATAAAACTCCTGTCCGAGTTTGGAATGCTCCCCTGGGAAGCCCTGAAAATGATTTTTTTGGAAAGGGGAGGTGGATTTGCATATTGTAAGGCCTGTAGGAAGCTGTGCCCTCTGCCCCAGGCAGGGATTCTGTGGGTCAGGGTCCTCCCTGGGGGCACCCGACTGGCGGGCGTTTGTGCGGGTGGGCTGCCCAGGCCCCTGGAGCTCTTCCTCTGTCGTCAGCCCCATCCTGCCTCTGTCGGTGTCGTCTTGCCCAGCATGTTCTGGGAATTGGCCCATAGAGTCAGGCAGAGGGTCCCTACCCCAGTGGCTGCTGCACCAGCAGGTCTGGCCGGACACTTGGGATCCACTGGGTGATTTCTGGGGTAACTTTCCGGATCCCTGGAGGAAACTGATTTCTCACAGCTTCCTCCTCAGACAACGGGGCAACAATATCTGACCCCCGTGTGCCCCCAGGGTCCCGGAGTGGCTGTCCCCTCCTCAGCTCCCACCAGAACCAGGCGCCTGCTCCCCACCCTGTTTCTCATTTCCTTCACTCCCTACCACTCGGGCAATTCCCCCTCAGGCAACATCTTTCTCCCCTTCCATATTTGCAGGCTGAGCAGATCCTGACGAGTTTTAAGAGAGCTGAGCAGAGGGGAGGGCTCGTGGCTGGGGGTCTGTGAGAGGTCAGCGGCCAGGAAGGCTGTGGCCAGCCAAGGGCATGTTTAGGAACGCCGCACAGAGGACTTTGCTAGAAGATTCTCACCAGATCTTCTCTGAGAAAGTATCCCATTCTCTGTCCTTCCAAACCTTTCTCTCCTTCTCCCAGTGCCTGCCCGCCCCCAGGACCCAAGATGACAAATGCCTGAGCATATGCCCTGCCACTCCACCACCCCCCAGCCCCCAGCCAGCCCTCCACTCTGTGACTACCTGGGCAGACCAGCCCCGTCAGTTAGGGCTGGAGCTGATACCTGCCTTCGGTCCCCTCTCCGCCTTCTCAAGGCTGTGCCAGGCAGGTGCTGCACCTGTGGGCACGTTCGAGGGTATGTAACCTGCTGAAGATCTGGAGGACTTCCAACACACAGTGTTTCCCTAAAGAACTCCATCTAGTTCCACATGTCTCTGGTCCAGGGGCAGTTGCCGTGTGCAGCAAAGCTGGAGGCCCGGGGATGTGGGGATGTACGTGGACACGCACAGTCAAACTGCGTTAATTCGGTGCTAGGAAAACTTCGAATAACAGGGAGGTGGGTACAGGGTTTATCTCCAGGACAAGTATGGGCTCACAAACAAACCTTAAAGTCAAAGACCAGTGTAATACCTTTCCTTTTTTTTAAACATTGTAACAATTTAACTACTTTTATTTTAAAATTGTACACACAGCCTAAAACGCATTTAGCTTAGCAAACTTCCTCATCCAGTGCCCCGGGGGATGGGGGCGGGAGTCCTGAGTGTGATGGGAGTGCCTCAGGGCAGCTTATTGCATCCTCAACCCACTGTTTTTCTGTCATTGCAGGTGATTTTCAAAGCCAAGTCAAAATATTCTCCAGAATTACTCAAATACCGGTAAGTACCCGGGCTTTCTCCTGAGAGAGCGGGTGAAAGGCTCACACGCGAGCCGCCCCCACAGGTGCAGGCAGCTGAACTTTCTGGGTCTCACAGCATATCCACCTGGTTTAGGAACGAGAGGCCGGTGCCTTTCGGAACCCAGGAGGAAGGGGAGGGGAGTATACCCAAAGCCGGTGTGGGCCCTGAGCATGTGGGAGGCACTGGGAGTGCAGGCCTCAGTGGGAGGCAGAGGGTCCCTGCCACCTGAAGGGCCTAGCATCCCTCCTGTCCCCTCCCCATGCTCCTGCTGTGTAGCTTTGGTGGAGCCTGCCCCTGCATTTCACCTGGTGGCCTGGCCTCGAGTGTAGCCACCACCTGCCTGTGGGCTTTGTTCTCCGGAGCTGCAGGGCCTGGGTATGGCAGCCGTCACCCCGGCACCATCCTGCAAATACAGTTTTGACCTTCAAGCACTCAGCAGGGCACGCTGAGGCAGGGCGGTAGGCTGGGTCTTGCGAGGAGTGGTAAACACTGAGGGTGAAGATGTCCTAAGCAATGGAAAAACTTGCAGAATCAGGCCAAGTGCCATTGGTGACGTGTCGGGTGTGTGGGCATCTGCTGTGGCCTCTGGGGGCGGGGGGATTATGGGAATGTGGCGGGATGAACAGGAAGGACTCGAAGTCTGGAAGGGAAGGCCTCTGTCCTGGGTGTGTGCAGAGGGCTGTGTGCGGAGAGTTCGCAAGTGTGCAGAGTGCTCCATGACCCCCAGGAGAGAACCGGGGCTGACAGAGGTCAGACTCGGGCAGAGGGGAGGGGAGGCTGGGCGTCTCGGGACTCGAGGCAGGTGCAGCATGAGGGACGGAGCCCTGCTGTCCCTGCTGGAGAGACCTGCACACCGAGGGCAGATGTTTCAGGAGAGGTGACTTTAGCTGCTTACCTCCTTGAATCAAAATGAAAATTTTATTATTTCGTTACTTTAAAAATATGCAAAAAGGTCACACATTTTATTTTATTTAAATATAAAGTCCGCCCAGAAGGTTTCCAGGCATGTAATATGAAAAATAGAGACATTTATTGAAGAAGATACAAGATACAAGAAATATTGTACACAGGACAATGACACCTCAGTCCCCTTCAAAGTAGGCACCTTGGGACCTCACACAGTTCTCCCAAACACCATCAGCTGCCCTGTCCTATTTTCCCGAATCTCATTGAATGTCTGAAATCTCTTCCCTTTCAAAGGTGATTTTAATTTTGGGAAAAGCCAGAAGTCGCAGAGCCCCAAATCTGGGCTGTAGGTGGCTGAGTCACCTGGGTAATTTGATTTTTGACCAAAAAACTCTGCATGAGACATGATGAATGAGCGGGCACATTGTCGTGGTGAAGCTGCCAATCACCAGTTGCCCACAGCTGTGGCCTTCTGAATCACCCGAATAGTTTCCACAGAGGAATATTTAAGCTTAACACAAAATTTGATGCAGATTCATTGATCTACTCAGTCATTTTGAATGTGATGGCCACACAGTACACATGCTCACTCAATAGTGTCTACCGCCCCCACTGACTAGTACAGTGAAGTCATCATTGTTCACGCTTGTGCATTCCAGTCCACTCTCCCTGGCTGGCAGGTTACATCAATGTCACGCAAACCGTTCTTGTTATATTAACAATGGCTGGGCTTATCCCAGACTGACCTCGTATATATTTTTAATTTATAAAGACTTTAGTTAAAACTCTGAAGGTGTATATTTTATTTCCCATTTTATGTCCAAAGAAACAAGTTCAGAAAGTTACATGACAGGATCAGCCAAGGTCCGAGGAAGGAGACTCGAGGCACTGTGTTGTTTTTCTCTGATCTTGGCGCCCCCTTTGCTGCCTTTCGGGTTGTTTGGTTCATGTGTCTGCCATACAGCTTGGCTGGTGATGCTGGTCCAGGGCGGGAGTTGAAAGGGTCCAGGTAGACAGACTGTCCTCCCATATCTGATCAGTAGCCTTTTCTCTGCATCTGTAATCTCATCCTCCCCCTGCCCCTCCGAAGTGCAGGCGGCTGGGGCGGTGGGGGCCTGGGAGCAGAGAGTGAGTGAAGGGTGGATTGGGGGAGAATATTCTGACTGGGTCTCGGAGCTGACCTTGTCTTGGGTGCTTAGTTGAGGTTGGGGTACCTAGGTGTGGGAGCTTCCAGAAGAAAACAAAGTGCAGGTCAGAAAGAAGGATTTACACATTTTGTACCTCTGCCCTTGGGGCTTGGGTCTGTCAGGTGAGAAGCGAGGGGCTGACTTGCTCCTGGAACCACGGTACGGTTGGAGACGCAGGCTGCTCTGTGTGTGTGTGGAGGGGGGCTTTCACTGCGAGGGGTTTGCAGAGTGGGAGGGGAAATAAAATGGAGTCAGATGTTGGAGGTGAGGTGTGTAGGCTGAGAAGGGCGTCTTGAAGCCAGGAGGCTGAGCTCCTAATGGGAGAAGCCCGTTAACTCAGATCAGACCATTCAGTCCCCAGGTGTAAAGAAATCCTGGGAGTTCTCCATTTCTCTTAGGCAGGTGCGCCACTGCAGCATTTCAGGCCACGGTTTATCCTGAGGCCCTTTGACACGCAGCTTCTAAATGGATCACCAGCTGTGAGTCCTGAACTGTGTTTGTGGAGCTGCTGTCCGCCCCGCCCCACCCACCTTCTCCCTCAATCAGCCCCCAGCTCCAGTGGGGGGCAGTTGCTGCCCGTGTGATTCGGGTTGGCTCTTTCTCAGTCTGTGTTTTTTAGTCTTTGGCTTAGGAAATACGAACATGGGGCCTGAGAGTGCACGAGAGTACTTTGATTTTAAACATTTTTAGCAGTTTTTCCTCCATCTTTGATTCCTTTTTTAAATAAAAAATATAACGAGCCAGGCTTTGCTTTTCCCTTTCTGTAAGAAATTGAAGGTGTTAAAACTTCATTAATGCGGTCCCCTGCGTTAGGAGGCGTGAAGTGCTGTCACGCTGACCCAGTGGGAGCGTGTGGGGCGCCGCCTGAGGACTCGCCTCGGCGTTGCGCCTGCTGACCCGCCAGAGCTGCTGCTTCTGGCCGCACAAGCAAAGTGCTCGTTCCAGAGGCCGGGCCCCACTGATTTTCTTTTTCTTTTTAAATACAATTTATTGATTATGCTATTCCAGTTGTCCCATTTTGCCCCTTTATTCCCCTCTGCCCTGCACCCTCCCCCACCAGCATTCCCTGCCCCTTAGTTCATGTCCATGGGTTGTACATATAAGTTCTTTGGCCTCTCCATTCCCACTGATTTTCTTATCTCTCTTTTCTGTCATCATGGGCTGTTTATTCTGACCCTGTGGTTTGGGTCGAAAAGAAGTCATTTTTAGGCAATGCACAAAGTACTGTTCCTGTGGAAACAGCCCTGTGCAATGTGGCCTGTTCTGATCCCCTTTAAACTCTCCACCCTCCAGATATCTCCCTTTCTTCCAGAGCCACAGGCCAAGGGGGAAGCGTTACGTTTTATAAGGTACTTTTTTCACTATGGAAGTTATGTAAGTTCATTAGAAAAAATTATGAAACAGAGAAGTTGTGAATTTACACATGTGGAAGGAAGTAAAACACGTCTGTTGGTTCCTTCCCCCCAGCGTGAACCCCTCAAACCCTAAGGGAATGAAGTGACGTGTTTCTTTGTAGGTTCTCATAGTGTACGGTTTCCAGGACAGAGCTGGTGTTTTATCTCTTTTTTTCAGTTTTGCTTCCTCACTTTTATGTTAACAACAGGTCATAAGTACTTTTTCCATGTTGTTTCTGTAAGAGGACAGCAGGCTTTTCTGTAGCAGGTGGTGCTGTAGGCGCCGAGAGTCGGATTCGATAGAAATCCAGGGACAGGGAGGTTTTAGGGAGAAAGACGGGCTTGTGTAGACAGGGAGATGGGGACAGCAGGACAGGTTTGGGGACAGCGAGCAGACTGGTTTAATTAGCACACCGTGCACCCATAGGTTGGTCGGGCTGTGGACTGCAGGGGCGGGGTGGGCGTCAATCAGGACGCTGTCGTGTTAGTTCTGGTCAGAAGGCGCGAGGCCCAGCCATGGTGGCGAGAATGGGAAAGGGGCAGAGTCGGTGGGGGGGCGGGAGTAAGGAGCCTGTGCAGTTTGACCAGTGATTAAAGGTGTGCTTGAGAGTATAACTGTGTGAGTGTCCGTAGTGTGTTTGGATGTGTGTTAGTGTGTTTGTACCCGAGTGTGTCTCAGTGTGTATGTTTGTATGTGGAAGTGTGTGACAGTGAATGTGAGAGTGTGAATGTGTGTAATGTGTTTGTGTACTCGAGTGTGGGTTAATGTGTATGTGGAAGTGCATGGGTGTGAATGTGAGCATGAATATGTGTATGTGTGCATGTGTGACCATGTGTATGAGTGTGTGGGTGTTAGTGTGTTTGCATGTGTGTATGAGCATGTGTTTGAATGTGTGTTAGTGTGTTTGTGTACTTGAGTGTGCATGTGGAAGTGTGTGCAAGTATGAAGTGAATATGTGCGAGTGTGTGTGTGTGTGAGTGGGTCTGTGGCTGTGATCAAAGAAGCTCTCTGCAGTCTGAAGCGTTAGGGTGGAAATTATTTATGGTGGAATTATGGTTATTTGGAAAGCTGGGGGAGGAGCATGAGGGAGGAAGCGTGGACATGGTCTGAGGTGACCCTAGTGGCAGGCTGGTTGGCACGAGAGTCTGGATGAAGGACAGAGGCGGTGGCCCAAGGTGGCTTTTAGAGTTTGGTCATGTAGAAGTTGTCTCTGAAGGAAGAGGGTGTAGAGGAGAGAGCCCAGGACGTCATTGTCACTTCGGGGAAAGAAGAGGAAGAGGAAGCAGGGGCTCCCCAGGACCAGGTTGGAGGAGGGGGGGCCTAAAGAAGGCTGGGGAGAGGGTGCCCCGAGATTATACCTTTGAGTTAGCGAGTTGGTCGTGGGGCCTGAGAGAATGGGGTTGGCATTGGACACAGACCCCTGTGAGGAAGTAATTTTCTAGAATTTGCTGTTGACAAAAGGGGGGCTCTGTGGGGCGAGAACAGAGGGGACAGCAAGAGGCACTCACAATCCTCCGGCAGCTTTCTGAGGAGGGAGGGAGACCCTCTCACAGGTGAGGATGTATGGCCCAGCACACCGAGAGCCTGGCTCTGCCTGTGTCCAGCCCGTCTCCTTGGTCACGCCAGGGCGGTGAGTCACTGTGTGCAACAGTCTTAGCCGGGAAGGGGGCAGGCGCCACCTCAGAGCAGTGGTGGGGCCACCACGCGGGGCAGGCCATGCCTGCTCCCTGGCGCAGCACCGCCCGGGCCCTGTGTTGGTCGCTCACCGCTGTCGTAGCAGAGGACGAGGACTAAGAACTTCTCTCCATGCTTGCATCTCAGGCCACAACTGGGGCAGCCATCGTCTGGAAGGCCAGGTGTCCGGAGGGCGCTTCCTCCAGGGGCCGTGCCGCCGTGCGGGTGGGAGTGTGCCCACCATGCCCCGTGTCCGTCACAGAGGCACAGCAGATGATGATAAATCCATCAAAATGGGGCTTTCCAGGAACCAGAAGGCAGATTTTCCATGACTCCCAAAGACCTGCCTTTGTCCCTCTGTCCCTGCCCCCAACTTTCCCACCTGAGACAACGTGGTTGAGAACAGAGGACAACCGTGGCAATTCCATGAGCCACAGGCTGGGCCAGCTGCCCAGTGGGCTCTCTCCCTGGCCGGCCCTCCCGGCAGCCCAGCATGGAGCCCCACCTTGTGTCTGTATGTCTTTCTGGAAGGAAGTGGAAGCTTGGCCTAGGTAGGGACCTGGCCCAGGGTGCCACAGGAATTTCCTGTTTCCCTGGCTCTGACAGACCCTCTTCCCTGAGCCCCACCACGGGCCTCACAGGAGATTTCAGGAAGACAGGAAACACTCCCACGTCGGAAGGACGGTGTTCCACATGGCGAGGGTCCTGATCTTAGCAACGGGAAAACGTGGAACAGAGTCCAGGGCCTGAAGATGAGGGCCCAGCCTGACGTTTTGGCACAGGGGACATAGTTTGGGGGCTGGGGGCCCTTCCTGAGCTCAGTCTGTTTGGGGAGATTGTAGCACCCGGAACTGAACAGGTGTACTGGTGTGCACTCCGTGATGGGGACTGCAATGGATAGTACGAAGGGTTGGCTGGGAGAAGCTGGGGGTGGGGTGCCCAGGCACTCCACCGAGAGGGACCAGCAGGGACCATGACAGTTGGTGACAGTGAGGTGGATTAGAACGGCCTTGACCAGTGATCACATGCTGTAAAAAACCTGACTTTAGTAACTGTCATGTTTATTTTTCCAACAAAATTTGTTGCTGCTTGAAAAGCTTTCAGTGTGTAACTACACATGAAGGTGTATCTGTGAGATAGCCGGGCCCTGCCCATCACCGTCCCTGCGGCACCACTGCAGGCAGGGGCCCGGGACGGTGCAGTGGTTCTGGTCCCTGGGCTCCCGCACTGCTCTGACCTCCTTCAGTCCCACTGTCTGCCCAGGTCCGGCCGGTCATGCTCCCTTCTCAGCTCTGGGCCATCGCCTCCTGACTGGAGTTGCGTCATCTTGTCCCGCTCCACTGTCCCTCTGTGTACCCACGTGTGGGCCACCAGCCCCTGCAGCTTCTCTCCCATCCCGTCTGCCCCTGCAGGCTGTCCAGCCCCAGCAGGGCTGCAGAGGGAAGAGCCTCCATCCTCTGTCTCAACCTTGAAGGATGCAGCTGTTCAAGTTTAGGTTGTTTCCCCCAAAGAGCCAGAGTCGTGGTGTCTGCAGGAAAGGAGAGGGACCCTCTTCATGCTTCTGATGCAGATGCACATCTTCACCTGGACTCACGCATATTTCCTGAGCTCCTGCTGGCACAGGGTGACGGAGGGCTGAGAGAAAGAGCCAAACTACCATCTCCCTGGAGTTTACCACCTAGATGGGAGGTGCATGGGTCAGACCGTCCGTGTGCTTCAGAGTCAGCGGGGACCCGTCTGTGAAGTTAAGCACAGGGACCAGGAAGGCAGAGGTAGAGGTGCGCCTGTGTGCACACGTGCGCCTGTAAGGGGTACAGGAGGCAGGAAAGGCTTCTCGGAAGAAGTGATATTTGAGCTATAATCTGAAGGATGAGGAATAAGGCCGGCAAAGTTCCTTTGATAGAATGTTTGTTCTGAAAAATCGGGTGTGGGACTTTGCCAGTGGACAGGAAATTATTACCGCATTCAAGTTAGCTGGGGGGGCGTTGGGTTGGTTACATGGCCCTGCCACCTGCGAGCAGGGATAAAACTGCAGCTGCTCCTGTCTCTTCTCTGTCCCCCTACTCCCTCGCACGGGCTCCTGTCACTGGTATGGTATCTGAGCTGGGACCCAAACTCAGGCCTTCATGTCCTGGTCTGTGACGGCTTTGAAAACACCATCACTGTCTGGCTGCAAAACCACTTCTGGTTGATGGTCTTTTGCCTTTGGATTTGCGAACATTCAGCTGAAACCAGCCTGGTTTCGAGCCCAGCAAGCCTGTCCTGTTTGCGTGTCTATTGACTGATGTCTACCCGAAGGAAGCGAGGTGTGGACAGGCCGTGGGTTGTGGTTTTAGAAGATCTGAGAAGTCTTCATAGAGACCTTACACAGTTGCTGAGGAAGTGTGTGTGGCTCTGAGAAGCTACGAGGTCACAGTGGCCGGTGACCAGGACAGCCGGCAGCACCCGCCTGGGCAAGCTGGTGTGAGGGTTCCCAGGTATGAGTGAGTGCCCCCGACTCCCACTTCTTCAGTGACTTTTTTTTTTTTTAAAGATATTTTTTAGAGAGAGGGGAAGGGAGGGAGGAAGAGGGGGAGTGAAACATCAATGTATGGTTGCCTCTTGTGTACCCCCTCCTGGGGACATGGCCTGCAACCCAGACATGTGCCCAGAATGGGAATCAAACCAGCGATGCTTTGGTTCGCAGGCCCGCGCTCAATCCACTGAGCTACACCAGCCAGAGCCTTCAGTGACTTCATGTTTTTTAATAAACATGACCTCAGTCCTCAGACAGCACAGGGTGGGTGTTATTTAGTGTGTTTTCGGTTGTTGGCACCAAGGCTCAGACAGGCTGCCTTTGCCCAAGTCCCCAGAGCGCAGGGTGGTGGCTGCTCACCAAAACCCACTCATGGCTGAGCCCACCCTCCAGACTCTGGGCAAGTGGTGTACGCAGTGAGCGAGAGTTCACTCCTCGTTCACTCCTCAGTCCGCCCAGTGACAGGGGAAGTAAGGCTCTGAGAGCTAATGTACCTTCCTGAAGGCACAATTGGTGGTCAACCTGTAATTTGAGTCCTGGCCCGGCCACCTCCACAGCCTACCTGTGAAGTGTTTGTTAGCATTGGTGGGTTCTGCTCCTAGCAGTTCACCAAAAAATGTCAGTGTTCTTCTAGATCGACCCAGCCTATGCAGCCAGCATGCATGTTGTGATGCCTCACACGTCTCTCGCCCCTTCCAGGCTGCCCCTCTACCTGGCCTCACTCCTCATCAGCCTCGTGTTCCTGTTGGTGAATCTCACCTGCGCCGTGCTGGTGAAGACGGGCAGCTGGGAGCGGAAGGCCATCGTCTCCGTGCGCGTGGCCATCAACGACACGCTCTTCGTGCTGTGTGCTGTCTCGCTCTCCATCTGCCTCTACAAAATCTCCAAGATGTCCTTGGCCAACATCTACTTGGAGTCCAAGGTAAGGTGGAAACGTGGCCAAGAGCCCTCCATTCAGCTTGTTCTAAAAAGTCTCCCGGTTTGCGAACAGACTCAACAAACACCTTTCACAGCTGACCTGCAAATGATCAGGCACACTGTGGTGGCCAGAACCCAGCGGCACAGGGGTCACGGAGTGTGAAGAATTATTCCCTGGTTTATAGATATGGTGGTTTAACCATATTTTAAAGGACAGTTGGGGAGATTGTGCTAAAAATGTTACTAGAAATACACATCAATGTTCACTGGGTTCTAGGCGCTTTTCTGAGCATGTGATAAGTGTAACCTCACAACTGTGGGAGTCCGTCTGCTCTCCACTCTGTGGATGAGGAAGCTGAGGTACACGGGTCACTAGGCCCCCCAGGGATGCAGCTGCAGAGCCCAGCGTTGCCCTGGCCGCCTGGCTGCAGGTCTGCCCTCCCCATCCCTGGGCCGCACTGCCATGGAGACTTGGGTGCAGGCTTCTCCTGATTGGCGGGACCCCTGAGGGTCTCCATCGCAGTGGGAACGGCCCCTGGAGTTCAAGACACTTTGGCTGTCGCTGACTATTCAGGGAGGGAGCCAGACAAGCCCCACACAGCCCAGGTGTTCTCCTTTCCTTTCCCAGGATGCAGAGAGGCTGACAGGCTGCCCAGGCTGGGGGCCCAGCACCCCGAACAGTCTGACCCCTGCTCTCCCTCCGTCGAGAAGCCTAGCGGAGTGTGGAGGGTGGGGAGCAGATGCTGGGCACTTGTGGGCCGCGGGACCCCAGCCCCATGTCACTTGGCCTCTGACTCATTTTTTGCACGTGGAGAAGGGTTGAGTGGTCTCTGATGCCTTTGCTCCTGGAACTCCATGGCTGCGTGTCCTGGGCTGTCCCCTGGTCTTCCTCTTCTGTGCTGGCCCGTCTGGCTGTGGGGCAGGTCCGACTCCCACAGTGTCTTCAGTGACTGGATGGTTCAAACCGGTGCCTCTAACTTCAAAATACAAAGCCTTAATCAGAGCCCTCTGTGAACTGGCTGAACTCTTGCAAAATCCTGGAAGTGAGTGTAGCAGACTAGTTTTCCATCTATGAATTTTGATGAGTTTTCAACTTGATTTTGCCTTAACTTTCTTATTTATATTGTCTCGCACATAGGGGCCATCCACGGCTTTTAAAAACAGAATTGTGGCTTTAAGAGGAGGGTTAAGTTTTAAATTCTCGGCTACCATTGGGGTCACCCCCATGGCAAACAAGCTAACAAACCTCTACTGTCAGAACTGAACAGCTTGTATTGAGTTAGTGACTTCCAAATGCAAAACTCAGATATGAATTTCAGTGTTAACTGTCTGTTTCTAGCTGGAGGTCCTCTAACTGACCTTGGAAATGGACAGCTTCATAATCTGGGTCATGGTCACTGATTCCCACCTACTCCAAGCCCAGAGTCCATCAGGACCCCATCCTCCCAGCCTGGAAGATTCTGGGTTTTGAGGAAGTGCTCGCTGCCCAGAGCCGTGGGCATCTGCTCAGCTCTCTGCAGGCTGCCGTCCCCCCAAGTGTGTTTGGTTGTCCTCAGACCAGAGGCAGGTGCTGGGCTCACAGGCTCCTCTTGGAGCTGCATGATGGCCCTTGGCGATTTCACAAAGAAGCAGTCTGACCTTCTTGTTCTTACAAGCCCAGGCCTTGGGCAAATGACCCACGTTTTAAGCCTGTTCAAGGAACCTCCAACTCAAAGCCCAGGCTTTAAAGCTTCTCTGTGCGGAGAATTTGAGATTTCAGGAGGGCCACGGGATGTGAGGTCTGAGGCCCGAGGGTGAAGGTCCTGCTGGGGGGTGGGCACAGGGTGTTCTGGGTGGAGGCTGGTGTCCGCACCAGAGCGGGCATGCCCCTCATGGCTCCCACTCTTCCAGGGCTCTTCCGTGTGTCAGGTGACCGCCGTCGGCGTGACCGTCATCCTGCTGTACACCTCCCGGGCCTGCTACAACCTGTTCACCCTGTCCTTTTCTCAGAGCAAGAACGTCCACTCCTTTGATTACGACTGGTACAATGTGTCAGACCAGGTCAGTGGGCACCACAAGGTGTCACCGGGATGGCCCCTCTGCGTCGCGGCACCCAAGGTGGGAGAGAGTTTGAAGCTCTTTGCTATTAAATAGCTGGGTCACCTTGAGGGTCACTCACCTGTGAGGTATCTGCTTCCTCGGCTGTGAAATGGGATTGTTGCACCTGCTGCTCCGGTGCGACCGGGACACATGCCCACACACCCCCTTTCTCTTTTGCACCTTCTGGGGGCTCCTGTCAAGCTGCTTAAAAATTTTTAAGTGCTTCCATATAAATGTAAATGCTCTTACTGAAGGGTGAAATTTGCACAGGTAAAACATTATATTTAGGTTTCAGAAAAATACATGAAACTACAAAGTTATGAGAGTCTTTTTTTTTTGATGGAGTGGGAACACGGCATTTGAGAAAATCTAGAGGAAAGTGCTTGAGGACATGAAAGTGTTAGCAAAAGCTCATTTTACCTGTGGTCTCAATGGGATAGTCTCTCCCTCAACATATTCAGAAGGTCATAAATTATAAAGCAAAGGTACAAAGGTAGTGAAATATTAACTGGCAACCATGTTCACAGAAGCTCAGAATAAAAAGGAATGAGAGTGAGCTAACGTTCTCTCATTTGACAAATACCAATTCCCGTCTTCCGTTCTGGACAGAGTGCTGGGGATGCAGAAGCAAATAGACTCCTTCCCTGCAGGGAGCTGATGTCCCCAAGGAGGAGACACACAGAGACATCATTAAGATAAGGAAATAGAACTTCTAGAAGAGAGTCTACTGGATTGGATTGCAAAGGCTCCTTCGTTTTTCCTGGAAAAACATTGAATACCCACTTCTGAAATACATACACATCCACTTCTGAAATACATACACATCCACTTCTGAAAGCCCCAGCAGCGCTCAGAACCTGGACTGGATTAAGGTTGTGGGGGAAAGAAGAAAATGACCGTGATGAGTTAAACCTGTGAGGACAAGCTGTCTTCAGAAGAGGCACAGCAAGGTGTTATAATTAGAAAGGATTAAAACGGCAATACAACCCACCTCCCCCCACCCAGACCAACAGCACATGCAGGACCGGAGGGTGTTGGGCAAGGCGCTGCTGAAGGTGTGCCTTGTTTTGACAATATCACATACATAAAAATATAAACTTTAAACATGATACTCATAATACAGAAAGGATTGTTATTGTAGTAAAATATAAAATTTACTTTTTTAACGACTTATTGGCCGTAGCACAGTGACATTGTTGCACAGCCGTCACCGCTGTCCTTTCCAGAACTTCTCACCTTCCCAAACTCTCAACCAATTACAGAACAGGTTTGGTTTTAACAACATAATTATTTCAATTTTTATTTCAAGTAAGAGCTTATAACAAATTTAAAATACGGTTACAATTTCTAAAATTCTGTTGTTTTAGGGGCCATTTACTTACATCTAGACCTGTGTGTGGCAGCCAGTGGAATCTGGGAACAAGGCCGGGCCACAGTTGCACATGCCGTTCCTTTAGAATGGCGTGTTGAGACGCGTCACAGGTGGAATGCGAGATGCAGGTTTTCTGAAGAGTCCATGACTTGTTTTGGTTACTGTGCTTAAATACACTGTGACGTATTTAAGGAAACAGATCCAGTTTAGGCGACCGGCCCCGTACGGCGTGATCTTGGCGCACTGGTTTTGAAATGATGGCCTTTCTGGTTGAGCGGCCCAAACACCCCCCTGGGCTTCCCCTGCATGCCTTCTGTCCACCCGCAGGGACAGAAGTGTCCACCCCAAGGCTGTTCAGCCACCTCTCTGGTCCAGAAGCCCGATGTCCTGGACACTGAGAACTCTTTTAGAGGGTCTCACCTGCACTGAGCTCTAAAGAGTAAAGAACAGGACAAGGCTACTGTGGAAACTTTACACATGGGCACGTTTATTCTAGGGTGAGAAGTATGGTGACTATTAATACTTCTCTCAAGAATTTGGCAGAAGGCAACACATTCTCATTATTCAGCCGGTGAAGAAAAGACAATCAGCTTTCGTTTGGGACTCAGTGTGGACAGAAGGAAGAATTTGGAAGGGGAAGTAATAAAACACCAGAGAGCGGCAGTTTTGGAAGAGGAGGACCTGTGGTCAAGACCATTAGTAGTGGGTTGGCCAAAAAGTGTGTTTGGTTTTTTCTCTCCAAAGATGGCTCTAGTAGCGCTTAGTTGTCTTTAACTTCATTTGAAACAATTTTGTTAGGTTGTATTGTGTCCGCTGTCATATCAGCGTATGTTTAAAAAAACTTAATTGGTGAATTGGTGAATTTTCATGTAGCCATTTTAATATTAAAGATGGAAGAAAATACACAACATTTTTCAGCATATTATGCTTTATTATTTTGAAAAAGGTAAAAATACAACTGAAATGCAAAAAAAGATTTGTGCAGTGTATGGAGACAGTGCTGATCAAACGTGTCAAAAGTGGTTTGTGAAGTTTTGTGCTGGAGATTTCTCACTGGATGATGCTCCGGGGTCAGGCAGACCAGTTGAAGTTGATAGCGATCAAATGGAGACATTAATTGAGAACAATCAATGTTCTACCATGTGGGAGAGAGCTGACACATTCAAAACACCCGAATCAAAAAGTTGTTGGTGAAAATGAAAAATGCATCTTATTTTACAGAAAAAACTAAACGGACTTTTTGGCCAACCCCATGTTGCCTGGCTTCGGCCCGCACGTTTTAGGGGAATGGATCGCACCAGATCAGTGGTGCTCTCTGTTCATGGTAGGAGGAATGAGTCCAGCCAAGTCCCTCTGCCCTCAGCCCTGACCCTGCCGCCTCTCTCCCCGCAGGCGGACCTGAAGAACCAGCTGGGAGATGCCGGCTACGTCGTTTTCGGAGTCGTCCTTTTCGTGTGGGAGCTCCTGCCCACCACCTTAGTCGTCTACTTCTTCCGAGTTAGGAGTCCTGCAAGGGACCTTGTGAGTAAGCCATTTTATATTTGCTGAGGATACCGCCTAATTCTAATCACAAACATACCTTCGGAATTTTTTCCTTAGATTTTTCAGTCGAGAGCCTCTTCCATCCTGATGGATATAAAAAGTTCCCTTATTTAATTGAAACTGTTATCCCCCTTGATTCTCTTTTGAGGGAAATGTGTTTTATAGTACAGTTTTATTTTTATAAGGGAAATGAAAGTGAGTTGCATCTCAGGGCCTGGAGAGAGCGATTAACTACTTTTCCTGATGCAACAACAGCCTCACTAGTATTTGAACCTTGACTTGCCACGAACCGAATCTATAAGCTTCTATTTTAGCAAAGGAAAATAGAAAATGGAAAATTCAGTTCTTTATCCCTATCTTATGCTGAATGGGGTGACAGGAAATGAAAAACACTGTGGGGAAAAAAAGACTGCTAAAGCCACTCCCCTAGTCTGGTCACATTTCTACTCACCGACTTTACGTAAACGTCTTTATGAGGGCAGAAGAAAATGTGAAACCTGGCAATGAGGATGCCCATGAAGCTTTCCTTCATAAATTATTCCAGCCATACTAACTAGGGGTAGAATCTTGAATCACTGGTGTGTGAAACCCATGGAAAAGTGTAACGAAACATAGCTGTTGTCCAGAGTGAGCAAAATGTGGGTGGTAAGGAAAGCTAATATATAATGACCCGGCTGTGGTACTTTGTTTTGTGTTTTTCTTATTCATCTCTGGATAGGCACTGATGAGCCAGGAATAGAAGAAAAGTGAGACCAGAGTGGGCAGGTGGTTTGACCTTGAGAGGCATTGGGCCCCTCTTTGAATGTTTGGTAAAACTCACCTGTGAAGCCATCTGGTCCGGGGCAGCATTTTCTAGATCTCAGGACCCGTTCCTGCCCTTTCATTATCGTTGTCTGCCCTTGATGTGCTTTGGGAACACCCGGAGGCTTCTGTCCAGTCAAACCTTACATTTCCTCATTGGATCGGTGGATTGCTTTGGGCAGTGTGGACGTTTTAATGATGTTAATGCTTTCTATTTATTAGCATGGTATATGCTTCCATTTATTTGTATCTTCAATTTCTCTTCAGTGTGTTACAGTTTCCTGAGTACAGGTTTTTGGTTAAATATACTCCTAGGTACTTTATGGTTTTGATGCAGTTATAAAGGGCTTTGTTTTCTTAATTTTTCTTTCTGATAGTTTATTATTGGTATATAAAAATGCAACCTATATCTGAATATGAATTTTATGTCCTGCTACTTTACTGAATTTATTATTTCTAGAGTTTTTGGTGGAATCTTTAGGGTTCTCTCTATATTGTATCATGTCATCTTCAAATAATGACAGTTCTACTTCTTCCTTCTGAATTTGCATGCCTTTTGTTTCTTTTTATGTCTGATCGCTGTGGCTGGGATTCCCAGTACTATGTTGAATAAGGGAGGTGAAAGTGGACATCCCTGTCTTGTTCCCAATCTCGGGAAAAACACTTACAGCTTTTTCCCATTGAATATGATGCTGGCTGTGGGTTTGTCATACATGGCACTTATTATGTTGGGCTATGATCACTCTATTCCCACTTGCTAAGAGTTTTTATCTTAAGTGGATGTTGGATTTTGTCAAATGATTTTTTGTATTTATTGAAATGATCATAGGATTTACCATATTTTGCTGTGTAAAATGTGCACTTTTTTTGCCCATATTTTTGAGGGAAAAATAAGGATATGACTTATACATGGTTAGTACTAATTCTGTATTTATATAAATGTTTTTAATTCTTTTATTTATACTTATGTGTTGAAAGTGTAACTTGAGAAAGCAGTAACGATATCTGTATGCAAAATAATACTCTGGAATACAATAATTGGTTTTGTTTGTAAATAGAAATAAATAATTGAATTAAAAAATTAAAACAGAAGATTTTTTCCCTGAAAGTTTGGGCCAAAAATGTGGGTGTGCTGTATACACAGAAGCGCATTATACATGGCAAAATACAGTATAAGCTTCCTTTTTGTTTATGTAGTGATCATGTTAATTGACTTGCAAAGAGTGTACCAGCTTTGCATCGCAGGAATAAATCCCACTTGCTCATGGTGTATGATCTTTACAATGTATCGCTGGATTCAGTTTGCTAATGTTTTGTTGAGGATTTTTGCATCTATGTTCATCTGGAATATTAGTCTACAATTTTATTTCTTTGTAACATCCTTGTCTGGTTTTGGTATCAGGGAGATGGTGGCCTCTTAAAATGAGCTTGGGAGCCTTCCCTCCTCTTGAAGTTTTTGGAATAGTTTGAGAGGATAGGTATTAATTCTTTGAACGTTTGGTAAAACTCATCTGTGGAGCCGTCTGGTCCAGGACTTTTGTTTGTTGGGAGTTTTTGATTACTGCTTCAATTTCGTTAGCAGTTAACAGTCTGTCGAGATTTTCTGTTTCTTTCTGATTCAGCCTTGGAAGATTTTATGTTTCTAGGAATTTATCCAGGCTGTTTATTTTGTTGCCATATAATTGTATTTTCTGACAATCCTTTCTGTTTCTGTGGTGTTGTCTGTCACTGCTCTTTCGTTTCATTGTTCCGTTTCATCCTTTCTGGAGTTGTTTGCTATTCTTTGATGTAGGACATGTTTTCTTGTCTGTTCATTTTGGCTGACTGTTTCTGTGTATCAGGTCGATCTGCTTCGCCTTCTGTTCTTGAAAGAGTGGCCTTGTGTAGAAGGTGTCCTGTGGGGCCCGGGGGCCCAGTACCCACCCCGCCCTGGTCACCTGACCCGGGTGCTCTAGGGGTATTTCCTGCGTGGATTTACATGTGTCCTCCTGTTGTAGTTGGGGATGGTGCTGACCCTCAGGCAGGGTGACTGAGGGCTGCCTGTGACTGTAACAGGGGAACTGTTGCTCAGGGGCTGATCCCATGGCGTGGCAGTTACTGTGGGGGGACTCTGGTGCCAGCCGAGGCTGACCATCAGGTGTGTTGGTTCCGGAGCCACCTCGGTCAGGTCTGGTGTGGTCTGAAGCCTGTTGGGAGGGGCTCCAGTGTGGGGTGGGGCCAGCTGCCACTTGTGCTGACCTTGGGGCTACTTGGTGTGGGTTACGATGCGCACCAGGGCTGGCCGCCATTCATGTGGGGTTTGTGGACCTTTGGGAGAATCTGCAGTGCGAACTAAGACAGGCCTCTGCTCTGTGGAGGGTCTGCAGCCACTGGGAGAGGCCCTGGCTGGGGAGTGGGTAGGCGAGGGGAGATCTCAGGGAGATGTTGGGGTGGGGCGACCGGTGTTAGCAGGTTAATAGAGAGCGACAGATTTTGCACCTGTTTGTCCTGGGCCAGTTGGGTGTGAGAGCTTGCAAAGGAACAACTGTGCCAGTGCTCTGTACCCCGAGAGTCCTCCGCCCCCTGCCTGTCCATCCCTTGCCCTTCTCCCTGTATGTCCCAGTCGTCTCTCGAGCTGCTGCCCCGTGCTGGAGCTGGGAGCCAGGAGTTAGTGCGTGAGCCCACTCGGAGCAGCATCTGGCTCCCACAGCCTTTTGTCTCTTTCAGACAGGATCCTGCTGGTCTTCAAAGCCAGATGTTATGGGCACCTCTTCCCGGCACAGGAGCCCCATGTGGGGTGCCTGGATGAAGCCTGGACCCCTTGCTCCCCTGGGGGGACCTCTGTAGCCAAGCTTGTCTCCCATTAATCAATCACCACATGCAGGTGGGACCATGTCTCTGACCCTCCTACCTGTCTTGATGTGGCTTCTTTATATTCTTAGTTGTAGGACTTCTGATCCCTACTTGTATGCCCTCAGTGATGGTGGTTCTGTAGTTTTGTTCTGGGGCCCCCAAGCCCCGGGCCACAGACTAGTACCATCCCATGGCCTGTTAGGAACTGGGCTGCACAGCAGGTGGTAAGCTGTGAGCGAGCAAAGCTCCTGTTCCCCCTCCTAGCACCCCCTACAGTCCGTGGAAAAATTATCATCCATAAAACTGGTCCCTGGTGCCAAAAAGGTTGGGGACTGCTGGTTTAGTTATAATTTTGATGTGTTTTGATGAGAGGAGGTGAGGTCAGCATTTACCTGCTCTGCCATCTTGACTCCGCCTCCTTTTTACGCTCATTCTTAGATGAGGAAACTGAGGCTCGAGGCGGCCTGGCAAGTAGGAGACAGAGCCAGGATTCTAACCAAGTTGGTCAGGCTCTTAAGTCCATGATTTTAATTATAGCGCTATCCCGTGGCTTTCCTTGGCATAGAAAAGTTTGGAGAAGAAACTAAATTCCTAACACAGTAAGTCCTCGATTAACATTTCCGATAGCTTCTGGGACTTTAAGTGAAAGGATGTATAACAAACCCATTTTAACCACTGGCTGCTTGACAGAAACCAGAGAGAAGCTCCTGTGGCCTCTCAGAGACGTTATAATGAAATGTCCTTGCAGGACCTGCTGCACACGCATGGCTCAATAATAATGCCGTTCCCGTCCATCTGTAATTGCTTGGAGGAAAAGTAGTCTAATATCCTTTTGGGGGAAATTTACAACTTAACTCATACTTGTCAGTTTTAAAAGGGCACGCTACAGGTGTGCTTTTAGGGAAAAGACACCACAGGTGGGGCATTTCTGTAGAATGTGATTTACTGTTTGTATCTATAACTCAGTGGGTGCACACCAGCCTCCACACTTGACATTGTGCTCCAAGTGTGGCTGTGCTGTCCACATCAGAATACTGAGGTAGTCGGTGTACGATTCTCAGGCCATGTCCTGGACCCAGGTCAGGATCTCTAGGGTAGAGTTTGAGAATCTCTCTCCATAAGTTTTTTTGTATAAATAGCATTGAGATATAATTCCCATGCCATACAGTTCACCCATTACATGTGTATGATCTGGTGATTTTTTTGTATGTTCAGGTATGTGCAACCATAGCTAGTTTTTAGAACCTTTTTATCACCTCACAAAGAAACCCTGTACCTTTTGTCTATCACTCCCATCCCCTCCCTCCCCAGCACCACCCCCCCCGCCATCTACTGTCTATGGATTTTCCATTTGCAACTTTCATGAAAATGGGATCATGTCACACACAGTTTTCTGCCACTATATTCTTTTACTTGGCATAATGTTTTCAGGGTTCATCCATGAGGTAGCATGTAGCAGGACTTCATTCCTTTTCATGGCTGAGTAATATTCCATGGTACGGATCTACCATCTCTTGTTAGCCCTTCATCCATTGATGGACACTTGGGTTGTCTCCATGTTTTGACTATTGTGAATAATGGTGCTATGAACATTTGTGTACAAGTTTCTGCCTGAATACATCTTCATTTCTCTTGGGGATATAGCTTGGAGTACAGTTGCTGATAACTACGTTTAACTCTTTGACAAGTTGCCAGACTCCTCCCCATGGAGGGTGCACTGTTTCACACTCAGCGGTAGTGTGTGAAGGTGCTGGGTCCTGCGCATCCTCTCCAGCACTTGGCACCTGACTCTTTGCTGCTAGATGTCCTGACGGCCGTGCACGGGTATCTCACGTGGCTTTCCCTGATGACTAAAGATGTCAAGCACCTTTCCATGTGCTTATTGGCTTTCTTGGAGAAATGTCTCTTCAGATTTTTTGCCCATTTTTAAATTGAGTTGTCTTTTTATTGAGTTGTAAGAGTTCTCACATATTTCAGATGTGACTCCTTGTCAGGTATAGGATTTGCAAATATTTTCTCCTATTCTCTGGGCCGTCATTTAAATTTCTTGATGGTGTCCTTCAAAGCACAAAAGTTTTTAATTTTGATGAAGTCCAATGTAATTTGTTTTTTCTTCTGTTGCTCGTGCTTTTTGTCTCATATCTAAGGATTCTTTGCCAGATTCTAGGTTATGAAGATTTGCTCCTGTGTTTTCTTATAAGAGTTTTATGGTTTTTACTCTTATATTAAGGTCTTTGGTCCATTTTGAGTTACTTTTTATAAGCGATAAGGGTCCAGCTTCATTCTTTTGCATAAGCGTTCCTGAACTGCTACAAATAGTAAATTATAAGGCATCACATCTTGTGTAAGTTCCACTTTGCTTCCCACATTTGGTGGATTTGTCTTAGAGAAGCAGGGATTCACATATGGATCCCCTCACAAAACAACTTGGGCTCATTCTCTGTTGGTTAACTTTTAAATGGGCCACTGCAACACCTACAAGGATGTCAGGCAACTGCTGGGTTCTGTGCCTCACTTTGTTTGCCATATCACATAGTCCTGATCTGCTTACTTGGAGCCAGTCATTTGAAATTCTTTCAAAGGTAAACTTGGCTTGGGAACAGAAACAGGATGAACTAATTAGAGAGGCAGGGTATGGAAGCCAATAAGGAACTTTTTCAGAATTATTTCACCATCATTATTTCATCATTTCAAATTGTTGTAAATGCCAGCCTTATTATACAGGTTTAGATCCAATGTGGGACCGTCTAGTCTGGCTTATTTGGGCATTGTCTGGTTTTTTGTTAAGGGATTGATACTGAGAATTCATTATTGTCAGCAGAGCTCTGAAAGATTTTGTCCACACTGAGCAAAAAAATAGAGCTTCTTAAAAGTGAGTGAAACGGACACTGCCGTGGACAGGGGGCCTCTGTCCGGAGGAGCAGAGCATCCTGTGTCTCCTGCAAGAGGTCTTCTTGTTCTTTGCCTGGTGGGAGGCCCAGTGTGGAAACGTGCACTAACCCCGCGGCTGTCTTCCTAGACCAGTCCTGGGATGGTCCCCAGCCATGGATTCAGCCCCAGATCCTACTTCTTTGACAACCCCCGAAGATACGACAGCGATGATGACCTTGCCTGGAACATTGCCCCTCAGTCACTTCAGGGAAGGTAAGCTCCTTGCCGGTGTGAGAGGCATGGTGAGGGCTGCCCCAGTGAAATGGATTGCAGCAGAAAAAACTATCTGCACGGGAGCCCTGAAACGGGCTGGGTGAGAAACCTGCGTGTGAGGCAACCTGCAGCCAAAGCACAGCCACTCCCACGATCATGTGCTTCTACCTAGGCCAGGTGCTTCTACTTGAGCCAGGCCAGGGGCACATTCTGCAGACAGGAGGGTGGCAGCCCCTGGGGCTCCCGTCCCCTTTCCTCAGCCATAGGCCACTGCCCAGTAATCATCATGTCCCTTGTCCTATTCCTCTTCTGATCTGTGCTTCTGGGACTTTGAGGCCCCCAGGGTGAGGAGGGGAGGACAACTGCTGACCTAGTGCTTGGTGTCCCCAGGACCTTGCACTGTTCTTGTGGCAGGGAAGCTTCAGGCCACTTAGAAGTAAAAGCTGATTGTAGTCAATCCTTTGTGGATTTAAAGACCTATCATTAACATTTTACCCGAAACCCCCCCACATCCCTGCCCCGGGGGAGGAAATGAAAAAAGAGGAGATATAGAAGTCCTTAGAAAATCGTAGAAGAGCTCTGAAGAAAAGGGCCAGTGTTTTAGGGACTGGGGAGTGGAGTGAAAATCTGGGAGAACACATTGCTTCCTAAGGGGCCGGGTAGCAGAGGGCCTGGTCAGATGGAACAAAAGATGGTGCTCAGGCAGAAGCAAAGCAGACCCATCCAAGATGTAGGGGACAAGGGTCGTCCGGAAGCGAGCCCATAAACAAGGATGCCCCCATGTCCAAAGTTGTCCTGACCTTTTTCCCTAAAACTGTTTCCTTACCCGGTCACCCAGCTGCACTTCCTGCTTGCCGTGTATGTTCCTGTGTGTGCGCCCTCACCTGCCGGGAGCAGCAGAGCTGAGCGAGTCCTCACTACCTACGTGGAGGAAGGAAAGACCCCTGTCCCTCCACAGACAGAGAGAAATAATAACAATTGCACATTATCGAGTGCTAATTGTATATTAAAATACTGTTCTAAGCATTTTATGGTTATTAACTCAAAAAAGCCCGACAAGGTAGTCACAGGTGATAAAACCGAGGCACAGAAGTTACCTGTCCAAAGGCACGCAGGTCGTGAATCACAGGCGCTGTGTTGGGATTCAGACACGGCTTGTTGCTAGCACGTTTTGTTACACACCACGATTGGTTTATGGTCTAGTCACACTGTACTGGCGAGCTCTGAAGAGCTCAGGAGACTTGTGAGTGGACTTCTAGCCACCACACAAAGCACCATCTGGTGGAAAAATAGGCCACAAGAAGCTGCCTTAAAAACCGTGGAATTGTCGGGAGTTCACGCAGAATCCCAGTGCTATTTACCTAAAGCAGACATGTCATCAGTAATAAGCACAGTGTTTCACTGAGGTACCTCTTTCTTTTAAGTTTTGCTCCAGACTACTATGACTGGGGACACCAGACGAACAGCTTCCTGGTTCCCACAGGAACTCTGCCACCAGACTCCAGTTTGGATCCTGACAAACCCAGCCACGGGCAGCACCAGTGAGCGGTTTCGTGGACGATTCCTCGGGTGGAAAGCTTCAGGAAGACTAACTTAATGACAGCTGACTCTTTAGGGCACTTTTCCTTAAGAAGTAGGACTTGATTTTTATTTGTTATAGATTTCTAATGGCTTCCCATAGGACTAAGCAATAACTTAGAATCTAAATTTTAGATTGACAGAACCTGAGTTTAGTACTAAAAAGGGAGCCTGGCTGCCTATTTCAGTGGGTATAATTTAAACTTTAAAAATTCCGTACTTTTATAAAAATGTATTTTATATAACTTAAATAGTAGTGCTAAAAAAATACTAGGGGTTTTTGAGAATGTTACTGCAATATGTTACAGTTTGCACAGATTTTTATGCATAACTCACTTTAAAAGTAAACAGTATACGGTCTGAGGGCTTTTTTAGGCTTTTGGACTAAAGCGTTCCTTGAATCCTTACCTCTTCCGTCACTCGGATCCTGACCTCGGCGCTGGCAGCCTCTGCTCTACACACGGCTCCGGTGGCGAGAGTGACTCTAGCAGAATGTCAGCAGGCACGTTCGAGCTCCCTGGCTCCCAGATAGTTGGTCCCTCCAAGAATCCCAATTTTGCCAAAAGCCTGGTATTCTTTTCAGGAGGGCGCTAGTGTGTACACGCAAATGATGACGTTGAAGGTGTTGGCAGCGTCGACTGACACTCTGAAACCTCCTCCGCTACCCTCAGAGATCCTCCGCCGGTTTTCAGCTCTGTGAAGCGGCATTACCTCAGGACTGCAGCGGGGCGCGCCCCTGCCGGCACACTGTCCGCCCCTGAGGCTGTGGGAACATGGAGGGGCTCCGAAAGGGGGTCAGTAAGAAAGACCCCAGGCCCTTGAGCCGCAAGGCAGCGTGGAACCCTAACAGCGTTCCCATATTTTCCACCCACATTTAAAACAACGCCCTTTATTTTTCAGTAGCTCTGAAGGCAGCCTGATGGGAGCGGCATGCTTCGAGTGGGAGGAGCCCCGGCCTCCCTCACGTGACTCCTGCCTCTCAGTCACGTGAGGGGCGCGTTCTGCATGGCTGCTGCCATGTTGGCTCGTTGGAATGAAATACAACAGGAGATACTGGTTCTCCAATCACAAGTGCCATCCAAAACCTCACATATATACATGTGTTGTGCAGTTGTAAAACTGCCTGTAATGGGAGGCTGGCTGTTCAGGGGGGCTACACAGAGACGAGGTGTGAGAGGACGTACGGTGAGCAGACGGACAGATTCTGCTCTGCCCGGAGTCTCGCTGCTCGGGGAGGTGAAAGGAACTCGGTCTTGTCTGAAAGGCCTGCCTCCATGAGGAAGCCCCGTTTTGGCCTTCAGGAATAACTCGTCTCTGAGCACTGATTTCACAGTCCGCTTCTCTCATCTGGAAGGGATTTACAACTGGGATCTCTGGTTTTAAACAGGCCACGACCGGGTTTTCATTTGTGCAGAGCACCTCTTCCCTGCGTAACCCCCTTTTCTCGCCTTTCAGTACATGGAAGAGCTGGGGTCACACATCATGTAAAATAGTTACTTCAGGGGAAGTTCTACACTGAAGCAAAATTTGCACTGATTATTCAGGTCGCCCTAAGGTAGTTGTTGTTCATCTAAATAGCTCTAAGAATACCCTTGTCACTTGTCACCCATCTCTGTGACTGATCCTTAGGGAAATTTACAGGCAGAGCCGGCATGTGCTCAGAGCTCTTTTAAATCAGGCTTTCAGGACAGGTTGCTGTTGTTAAGGGTAGCCCATTCAAGGGCAGAGATATTTTTAAAGAATACAGTGATTAAACTATCACTAAAACTATGTAATTATTACATTCATCCTATGATAATTACTTTATTATTCTGTTATTACTGGCAAGAAAATTGAAATACCCAGCATTTACTGGTAAAAACCATAATGTTTTTGTGATAAAGCTACCAGTATTTATTTGAAATATTCTTTTTTATTAGAAAGGATAAAAATGTTCTAAGTGCCCATTTTTCTGTCCTCCCTCTTTTTAAAAAGTAACACAAAAGCGCACCTAGAGTATTAAACACATCTAGAATATTAAAAACTATGTATCAGACTATTTCCCTCTTGTAGTACATGGTCACAGATGTCCTGTGAAATGCGGCAGATTTGGATGGAAAGGAAAACTGAAACTTCCCTTTAGTTTGTTGTGCTGCTAAGTACACTAACAAAGCGACTCCTTATGTGGAATAGTAAAGGCTAAGAGAAGGCAAGGAATGGCGATCTCTGTCTTGAAAGCACCCAAATGTCCTGATTTTAAGGACACATGAGGAAATTAAAGGTAAGAATGTAGGGGGAAGAGTCAGTATCCCCACACGTTTTGTACCGTCACCCATCTCAGCCTGATTCCGCACTAATGGCTGCCTGTCCGGTTTCTGAGCAGCTGTTGGAATTCTACAGAACAGCCAACTGCAGAGCGGACTCCTGAGAATTCCACTGACTTGTGTACATCTTCATCGGCTCTTTCACATCTTTACAATCAACCCATTTCATTGAGCTGCTGATTAAAATGTCCAGAGTGTGTTACCCACAGTGCTGTGGACTCTTAAATTTTGTCTTATAATGTACACATCAGTCACAGGACACTTCCCATGTGGGCGTGTCAGGCACGTGGTTGATTAACTGCAGGTTACCCTGTCAGCTGCAAAGATCAGGCAGTCTCTAATACTCTCCCAGATTCTGTGTTACCAAAATCCCCAAGAACTGCTTTCCATGGTCTTGAGCGCTCAACCCCTATTGAGAGGGGAGGACTAAGCATTAGTGCACCCAAGAGTGAGAAGTGCTTTGAGAAAAGGGTTCTCACTTATAGTTACCTGATGGATATCACTAGAATATAGCTTTTATTCTTAACAATGAAGGTGAACTTACGTTAGAAATAAATGGGTCTAAATATTTGAAACTTTATCAAGATTTCCAACGGAAAGACTTGGTTAAAAAACCACCCCTGCACCAAAGAGTCCAAATACCTTGAAGTATGCTAGATGTCATAGAAGTGTGCTCTCAACTGTGTCTCTGTTGCTTTCCCATACCTGTCCCCAGCTCCTGTGGGCCTGGGCACTGATGGGGTCCATTAAGTGTGGGGTTCTGAGACTTGCTGCCCAGATCATCAAGTTGGGGTTCAGAGTCCTCAGATCCAAATCCAGAGACTCAGCAACTCGTAAGGGTGTCTGCGCGGTTCCTCCAAAGCTAGACTCCTTGGCCTGTGGCTGGGACCTGTTCTTTGTTTTCCTGTAAATAATTACACCTTGCCAACGTTAATTCTGTAGCCTACAAACCTGGCCTGCCCTTTGGACCTTGGCTGCCCTACCACTCAACATCAGACTGTCTCCAGGACAGATCTGCCCCTGAACTTGAGCGTGGTTGGAACAGGAGCTCAGAGTGCTGCTCTCTTCAGCTAGATCTGTGGTCTTTCTTGGCTCTGAGCCTCAATTTCCCAGGAACCTGGTTCCTCTACAACAGTTCCTCCATCTCTTTACAGTTCCAAGTCAAGGTGGTCCTGGAGGGCATTAACTGAGGTATAAAAGGGTATGTTTAGGATAAACAGTTTGAACAGGGCCATTCAATTGGTGTCACTGAGTATTCTCAGGGAATTCACTGGCCCAGGGTTGGGACATCAGGTTTGCAGACTAAAACCTGTCCAAGGGAGCAGAACACTTCCTTATTTGGGGGAATATGCAGTGAAGGAAATCCATGTGGAAAGTTCAATTATATCAGAACATAGCAAGGTGAATGCTTATTTTGCTCTGACCAGGGGCATTAAGTGGACGATTTCAATTTGTGACACCTGAATGGCACCGTTAAACAGACACTAAGAGCCATTCACACAGAGGGCACCTCTCCACTGAACCTGCTTCTCTGTTAGCTGCTGCTCCTCAGTCGATAAACTCTTCTCTGGGTGCATCTCTCTGAACTAGATGGGACCCTAGTTAGGCTACAGAATTCCCAAGTTCCATGCTGGCGGGGATACCTGTCTGTTTTGTTCAGGTCCCCAACTCCTAGAACGGTGTGCGCAGTCAGACCCTGCTCTTCCGGTGACTTCGTCTGTGAGCTAACTCCTTACACCTGCACTTTCAGCCACACGTGCTGACCTAACAGGTGTGACACTCATTTACAAACATCTAACTTTGGGACAAAGAATTCGTACTGGAATAAAAAAGGAAATAAGGATTCTGTATGTAGTTCTCAAATTAGAAGCTAAGTCTTAAAATAGAAGCAATGAGATAAAATTCTATCTACACAGGCATGCCATGTCTTGCCTCTCTGCCCTCACCTCTTGGGAAATGACACAACAGGCAGTAAAAAAGATCTTTATCAAGTATAGTATCAAATTAAAAGAACAGGGACACATTAAGTGGTTAAAAATGCAAGCCTAGTGAGAAAACACTGAGTAGGGTGGAGTTTTAGCATGATCCATAATGTTAAAGGGTTTTTTAAAGCCCATATGGAATAAACAAGAACAACTAAAGAAAATTGTAAAAAAAAAAAATGGATGGGGAATGAGTTGGGACCAATAAACCAGATATTAGAACCAACCCAGAGTAATGAAACTGAGGCACTGGTGCATCAGTCAATAGGCCAGTGAAATAGAAAGAGCCCAAATACAGAACCAAGTCCACACGGGGTATGATAAATGCAGCATCTCACATGGGTAAGGAAAGGACAAACAGTTCAGTAAGTGACACTGAGATAGCTGGGTAACCATCTGGGATACACTCCAAAGGAATACAAATTTAGATCAAACAAACTAAGCTGTAAAAAGTTGTAGCCCAAACTAAGCTGTAAAAGCTGTAGAAGATAATATAAATTATTGCCGTGGCATGAAAGAGCATTCTAAGTATGACTTAAAGTCCAGAAACCACTAAAAAAGCAAAGTCAAGAGACACATTGGAGAAATGTTTTTCAGCTCATTACAGTGACAGGACTAAGATCACTCACCCAAGAAAGCGCTCCTGGAGGTTCGTGAAAAGATCAACCAGGTAGTATGAAAGTGAGCGAAGGAAAAGAACACAAAGGAAATACAAATGGCTCAAACATTAAAGGGAGCCAACCTTGTAACAAAAATACAAGCTAAAGCACATGCGTATGTAATTTTGCATCTATCACAATGGCAAATATCGGAGTTTTGAATAACATCTGTGTTGTAAGTTTGTGGGTAAGCAGGCATTGTCTGAATTACAGGTGGGTGTGGGGATCAGCAGCTTCCCCCCATGGAGGGCAATGTTCTAAAATCTTTCAAACCTACAAATGCATATGGTCTTTTATCTTCAAATTCTACAAGTGCATAATTATATGTGTGTGAAATGACATACGAGATCTGGGAAATATCCAAATGCCCGTTAATAGGGGACTGGTTAAATGATTGCATGTTCATATAATAAAATACCAAGCAGTTACTAAAAAAAGGAGAGTAAGCTATCTAGTGACATGGGAAGTCTGCCAAGAAAAATTAAGTGGGGGAAAAAAAAGCAAAGAGTATATATGCCACTGTGTAAAAATTAGAAGGAAAAAAAAAGACTTCACATTCCTATTTGTTTATATATGCAAAAAAAACCCTGTATGAATGGAAACATAAGAAACCAAGCAGAGGTTATTTTTGGAGAGGCAGGGGTAAGCTGTGCAGTATTGGATATGGAGAAAACATCCCACTACAGAGCTTTTCTATTTTTTGGTTTTTGAACGATGTGAATGTATTACCTGTTAAAAAACTTACAATAAATCTACTTAAAAAACTTCATGACTCAATACAATTCAAAAGATGCTGAAAGTCTCCAATATTTAGTGGAACGATAATGGACCAACTTATAAAATGACACAGATGTAGCATATTCTGAGGAGGCTTTGGAGTCAGACTTCCTGGTTTCTAATTCTGGTCCCACAACCTGGGATTTGTGACTGTAGATGTGGGACTTAGTCTCTCTTACCCTCGGTGTTCGTGTTTATAAACAGAAGTGAGTATACCTACTACCTACTCACTACTCTGCTGTGAAGGTGAAATCCTCCACACAAAGCCCCTCACCCAGCGGCTGCCGTCACAATGAGAAGGAACAACCTCAGACTACTTAAGATTTCCTCCTTTCTCCACAAATTATAATCAAATCCTCATCTCAAAAAAGGAAACACTTAAAAGGGAGGAAAAAAAACAAGAAAGAAAGGTGGCAGAAACATTTAATACACATTTTCTACTATCTGGTGGGTACGACAGCACATTACTTACAATTCTGTTCAAAATCAAAGGTGCACGTGTAGATACTACTTAAAATAAAGCACACATAACTTGCATGTGTGTCTGGGTTTTGTTTTACCAAGTAATTTCCACAATACCACACGCCCAATCTGCTTTGGTGAGCAGCTACGGTTTCTGTAGGCACTTCCGCTCGAAAACTGCCGAGAGGTTTACCATGGATCCCAAGTTCCCAACTGAGGGCAGTGCTCACAAAGATCAAACCAGCTGTCCCTTCGGAGACCACATGAAGACCTACATAAAGCTTGACAACATGGAGCAGTGTTCCGGGTACACAGAGAGACCACAAGTCCTGAGTAATTCACAATGTCAAAGTGTTTGACTTACCAAATTTCAAAACTGTGAACGCTATTACCATTCTGTCTGATCCTCCTCATAGTCTAAGAATCAACACAGGAGAAACGTTCAAATTTTACCAATTTTAATATATCATATTTCTAACTTACATAAATGCCACTTAAGGGAAAAAAAAAAACTCATGCCATGGAAGGAAGGGATCTTTTCTTTTTCTTCATTTTCATTACTTCATCCACTGGTACAATCATTTCTGTCATTATATTATCAAGTGCTGGATGTTCAAACTAGGTGGTGAGATAAACACAAAATGCCCAGAGACATCACCAGCCACGCGTTTTTACAAAGCAATCAATACTCTTAATACCACTTCACAACAAAAGGTGCGCGGACTGGAAAAAAGCTGCTGTCACATGAACCATAAAGCATCGCCAGGCTCACAAAACAGAGATTCTTAGAGCTTACACAATTTCTTAAGAAATACATGCAGATGCAAAAATGTAGGCTGCACCCCACAGTCTAATTTATAGTAAAATAAAGTTAATATAAATTTCAGCTTAAACACACTTCATTTCTTTTCTTGGTAGTGAAAAAATTTGTGTAAATTTTGAAAAGAACTTTAACTAGATTTTTGGATTTCCTAGAACTCACTCTAATACACAATTTTTTCCTAAGCTTGAAGCAAATCAAAGTGAAGGGGGGGAAAAGCAATAAAAGGGAATGGCCAAGGATTTTTTCTAGTAAATAAGAGTTTAAATAATAGGCTTTACCTTTAACTGAAGGAACAGTGAAGAAACACTACCAAAAAGAGTTTTAAACTTACAGTAAAAATAGACAAAGTACAAATCTTTCACATTTTCTTAAACTCTGAATGAACACTAAGAATAATTCTTATTAATTTACCAGCAATTTTACTTATTCGCTTCATGTTTACTTGAAGGTCCCCTCTCCCACCATATGATACTTGCATCCTTAAAAGAAAGAATAGAGAAGGCTCCAATCAAGCCAGCCTGTTTTATTTGACTTAGAAAAACACCATCATCATCAACAACAAAACCCCAGCTCTGTAAAGATTAGAAATTGGTAAGAAAATAATTAGCTAGTGAGACCTTCCTCCATCCAACCACATCCCTCCCTCCAAGGGTGACTACATATTTTTAAAAGAGGGGCGAGCCAACTAAACACAATTAAAAAACGCACCGCTACACCAACAAACACACTTCAGACTTGAGCAGGAGAAGAGAATGGGTTTAAGAGCACTTATTTACTTCTTAAGACTGAAGAGTCTAAGGAAAAACTCTATGTTGTACCCATATCACTTCCACACAGATGCAACCTTCCAAATTAACCGCCCTGCATCTACTAGATCTACTAACATTGCATCTACGAACATATTTTTAAAGAATCAATATTTTAAGGATTGCGGATATTTAAATCCAGGTTTAGAAAATGCCTGTTTAGGACAAATGAGTCATCTGTTGGTACAAATCACCTGAAGTACCATTTATGTACTAGAGCTAGAGAGACAAAGTGGGGGGAGGGGCACTTACGAGTCTTGAACTACTCCACCTGCTTAAATCCCCCACCAGAGAAAATCGGACTGAGAGGATTGCATAGATTGTGTTCTAAAATAAAATCCTTTAAAAATGCTTACTTTAATTTAAAGTAGTAAGTTTTGTGCATATTATGTTTTAAATTAGCATTATAAACCCATAAAATCCCATTCAAATTTTATCAAGATGGAAACTGTTAAATAAATATTTATGCATTTTTTTGTTTTTTTTTTTTTTTTTAGAGTAAATGAAAATTTCTGAAATTGGAGTAGAAACAAAGAAACACAAATCAAAAGAAACTTATGTCTAGGTTCTGAGTAAAGAGTCCTCCTGAGCTGCCCTCTCCAACAGGAAATCGGTCGCGGTGGCCCAGGGGACAGCACTTACTTACCTTTTTACTGCAGCAGGTCCTTTAGACTAAATCAAAACTACAACAGCCACTAAAAACTGAGATAAAAACCAATGAAACTGAAGCTGAAGTCCTGAGGCTTCTTCAGTAACTTCTGAAACCACACACGGAAGGGCCACTTCTCACACGAACAACCTGCACATCCTAGAAGGTGACACCAAGCAAGGCAAGGCTACCTACACGTCAGAGCCACTGATGAATTGTCACCCTGAGGCTGGCCCTAAACAACGCTTGTTCCCTAGCTCCCCTTTTCCCTAACAGACTGTTGACAGTGTTACCAGGATAGAGATATAGTCATTTCAGTTTGACAACTGGAAATAAAGCATAATAAAACAAGAACGAAACCAATTCTAAACAAATAGAATATTCAACAGATGGAAACATGAAATTAAACACAGAATTAGCATAACTTACATGTTTTAAAAGTATATACTTCTTTCATAAATACCTCTAATTGACAGTCTATTAAGAATCATAAATATTCAAGTGAACATTTGAATTTTCTCTTTAAGAGTTCAGAATTCTTGAAGTCTTTGAAGATTAGTCTCCTTTTGCTGAATGTCCAGGAGTAAAAGTTCTCACGAAGTCTCTTTATGTCTCTAATTAGACATATAATAAGCCTTTATTACCTACTGTGTTGTAATAAGACTTTAAAATTCTGTAACTCTCTTATACTTGTAGAAAGCCTATTGGAGGGAAAAAAGCATATTAGTATAGCTAATATGATATGCACATATTTCAAATGATCAATATTGTACATGAGCTATTAATTCAAAAGCAAAATCAAAATTAAAAAATGTATTCAACGCTGTATGTATTCAAACAGGTTGTGGGATTAAAAAAATGAATTCTGCCCTGGCTGGTGTAGCTCAGTGGATTGAGCGCGGGCTGGGAACCAAGCGGTCCCGGTTCGATTCCCAGTTAGGGCACATGCCTGGGTTGTGGGCCAGGTCCCCGTGAGGGCTGTGTAAGAGGCAACCATACATTGCTGTTTCTCCCTCTCTTTCTCCCTCCCTTCCCTTCTCTCTAAAAATAAATAAAAATAAAAAATCTTAAAAAAAAAAAGATTAAAAAAAAAAAAAGAATTCTTACTCTAATCATCAGAATATTAAAGGATTGAAGCAGATTTTAATTATTAGGAAAAAACATTATGGTTATTAAACAAAATAAATGTATAAAATCATATGCTGTACCTCAACAAAGCAGCTGTTAAAAGAAAACCTACCAAAATATACATGAAGATGCAGTAAACAGCCCAAGGCCTAACTGACTAAAGAAGAGAGCTTTGTAAATAGCAGATGTGCTCAGAACATGGAGACCACACTCCAAGTCTGGTTTAGGCAGAGAGAGGATCAGAGAACCCAAAGGTTACCGGGCAGATTAACTATGGGTGTCTCCTCTCTCAGGAGCACAAGCTGCCCCGCACCACCCAGAGACTGTGCTGCAATGCGGGGCAGCTTGTGCTCCTGGGAAGTGCCGTCCAGACCTCCTGGTTTATCACCTGAGATACGTTTCCACCTTCCCCAGTATTATTCTAATAGACACAGAAAGGCACACAGCATGCCAGTGTCTACCTCCTATTACTTTATCCTTTTAGGAGGCACTAAAGTACACTGTAATAACCAACAGGTATATTCATGCGATATCTGTCTGTTCTCTGGAAAACAAACCATTTGATATAAATGATGAAACTATCAAAAAATGGCTGCTAGTATAGGAAAGACACGTGCAGAGTAGTCAAGATAAAGAAACCACATTTTCCAGGATTCAGTGGCCAGAACCAAAGACAATGCTCATCGTATGTCTCTGCCCACTAGCATCACCTGACAAAGCCACATTATGCTGGGTGCCCTGAGGAATTAAACAGGTATTAACTGTATTAAACAGGTTATCAGAGAAAACCACCAGTCTACTTAAAAAGACTAATGCATATACTCCCCAAAGTTAACATTAATTCTGTACATCAGTATATCCAAAATTTATTATTTAAATGGTATGATAATTAAGTGGAACATATAATGATGTTAACGGATCCCACTAATTATTAAGAAAAACTATAACATTCATTAAGGGAGAAGTAAGAAATGTATAGAATCTATATGAAGGAAACAATACAGCTCAACTGAATGTAAAAGGAGAATGGCTAATCACTCTTCGTTTTTCCCTGGGAAGGAAAAGATTAAATTAGGCTGTACCTTTCTGTGTGACCAGCCCACCCTCAGCGTCACCACCCCTAAAAGAAGACAGGTTTCCCCTATCTTGTCTAGTCAGAAAAAAAAAAGAAGTGCACTAACCACTCAATGGTGTTTGTGAATCACCCTCACCAACACCTACACTGCCACAGGATTCAGGCAGCATCTTGGGGTTTTAGGAGGTGCTGTCATATACAATCACCTAGTATCTTCAGGGGAACTCTGTGAGGAAGGTTGGCGGTCGCCTCACTTTGCAGAATGAGCAGACAGTGGACAGAGGGAAGTGATTTGCCTGCGCTCACAGTCCCAGCGCAGGGTGCGGCCAGGTCCAGGGCGCCCGCAGCCCTGGCTCTGAGTCCAGAGCCCTCTAGAGAACAACGGTGGTAAGACCGGGCTGTCCAGTAGAACTAGAGCAGGAAGGTGGCAGTCGATAATATTCTTTGTAAAAAATTCTAAGTTAACATCTGCGTCTTTCTTAATTTAATTGTATTTGGATTTAAAGTGTTTAAGTTGTTAAAAATATTTTCATTTAAATTGCATTTTAAATTAATTCTTTCCTGTTTTATCTTACTACAGGCCTCATTAAGTGGGTGGACTGAATTTTTCATGAAACACCAATTATAGATGGACATTCTATGTCTATCTTATTTGAAACCTCTGCTTACACAGTCATCTTCAAATATAGGGAGGCAACAAGTGAAATCTTTGATATTAAGACTGGGAATGAGTAACTAATTTATTTTTAATTTAACAGCCTCTTTTTAACTTCAAAATGCATTTTAAGGAAACATAAGAAATAATCTCTGCATCACTTGGTTCTCTATTTATTAAAAAGTTCTCCTTTAAGTTGACTTTTTTGCATTTTTTCCCCAGGGCAGCTTAGTATTATTTTTCTTTAATTCTGTTCCTTCTGTTCTGTATTACTCAGCTGGTACTGCATGTATCTCTGTAGGCAACTTCAAATTATTTTTGAAACCATCTGTGGTATAAACAGAAAGTAAACTGTATACAGAACAAGTTGGGTAAGAATGAACAGAAGAAAAATCCCTCCTCAGTTTAAGAAATAAGCAGTTGAAAGGTGTCATCTCTCTTTCCTTCGGCACCTTTCCCCCAAGCTCTCCAATGGCTATTGTTTTTGAACAAGGGACGTTCAAGATGGCCAGGTAAGGAGCGTAATAGCAGGGGAGAATTTCTGCCCCACACAACTGAAAGGCAGACTGGGAAACAGTGGCAAACACAGAAGTGCTGTGAGCTGTAGAGAAACCGGCTTTTGAGTACAGGCATGATAATATATGACAAAAATTTTCTCTTTGTCTGCAAAACAAACTATCTTAGCAGAGAGGACCTTGCAGTTGGCTGAAAGCAGCAGATAAACAAGTCCCCCTTACCTTCCAAAAGCGTTTAGAAGAGCAACTATTTCCTGTCGAGTGAGCTGGAAGCCTTTCGATGGGCTGTTCTCCGGAAGCTTTTGGATTTCTTTTTCAGAGAACAGTATCTTCAGGGCAGTTCCTAAACCCTGAGTCTAAAGAAAATAGCGATAAATTTACAATCAAAATCATACCATGACCAACCACTATGACCAACCACTATGACCCAGCCATGACCAACTGGGCTGACAGGAACGCTCAGTTACCGAGATGACAGTCAGAAAATGCATATGAACTGAACTTCACCATGTCATTAAACTATGCAAAATGCAGTTTTGATTTCCTCACAGACCACGCACATGATAAGTTTATCTCGGCTGAATAGTTTACACATATCATATTATTCCAAATTACCAAAACACCTCTTTTTACCTAGAAAATATGACAATAGGATTACAATGTTCAACATGTAATCTTGAAAGGATCCTTTACAGCCCCTAGCAACTCAAAACTTAAAACTTAGTAGTGATACCAACACTTAATAATTTCTTAATTATTAGCACTAGAGAAAAAATCTGATTTCTGTGTAGCCTCCATTAAAATAATTCTGTCTCTGATTTTCTGACTTGTCTTTGTAAAAAAAAAAAAACCATACAAAATATCAATCCTTTTTATATAGAATGTATAGGGAACCTTATACTGGTATGTAAAGCTTGGCAGAACTTTCCTATTGTGTGACCAGGCAGCCTTTTGATCATTGAAACAAATGCAGTGACCAAAATTTCATAATTAAGTCTTTTTATGTAATTACACTTTACCTTTTATATTGGTATATAAAATACTAACATACTCTGTTTATAACTACCACCTTCAGAAATGAATTTGAGATTGTATTAACAGAAACAGATGTACTAACCCCAAACCATTAACACAGAGTAACAGGAAAAACGCCCTTACACACACACATATAAGCCACGGAATTTAATATTAACTTTTTTTCATCAATAATACAGAAAAACCACACTGCAGATCTCTAATTCAGTGAGCAATGAGGGCCTTTAATAAAAAGTCTCAGCTCTTCAGTGCGGGGATGTAAGGTCAGTAAGAGTTTCAAACAGAAGACGACACACACCTGTAATTTCCCCCACAGCCTGCATTTGTCACATCCGACGCAGTCCATTATCCGGGAGATGTTCTTGAAGTGTAACCGGAATTCCTCCTAATGTGCAGAAAATATCTGTGTTCTAATTATACATTTAAAATGAAACTGCCTGTATCTGACTTATAGGAAGTAAAAGTTTTAAAGTTTTAGTGAATGAGTTGTTTTCAACAGTGAAGAAGAAAACTATTTGAAACTGTATAGCATAAAACATGAATGAAAATTTAGAAAATTTATTCCACATATTAATTCAACAAACTTCACCGAGGGGCAACTCTATGCAAAGCACCAACACGAAAGTAACCAACACCCAGTTTTTAGTTTTCAGGACTTCACAGCTGCCTCCACTTAGCATGTGTGTACAACCAGCGGTAAAGGTAGCTATGCTATGCTTCATTTACTGTTGACGTATTGCTTTGTGTGAGTCTAAATCAGAAAGCTCGCCCTATAACAATGCTGATCTCCGCCTCTCTCCCTAGTACCACACTGCCTGTAACGGTGACCCACCAGCACGGGTGACCACAGGCTGAATGCCGGTGGGGGAGGGGGTGCGGCTGGAGTCTCACAGATCCAGATCCACAAAGGGCAGCTCCTCAGGGACAGGCCCTGGGGTTTTGCCACACGGAGACTCCTGCCTGTGGGCACCAGTACATGTTCCTATGACAAAGGGCAGTCTCATGTTACCTGAGGACAACATTAGTTAAGAGAAAGTTTCCTTATCTTTTTCACATGGCAAATTTGGAAAAATCATATTACTGTACCAAGGTGAACATTTTATTGCATGAAGCTGGACATGTGTAGACTGAAAACTCTGGCTACCACAAGCCCTGAGGAACCAGTAACCTGCCCAAAAATATATACATATGGAACACAAAAATTCGTTTGCTCTCCAGCCTCACACAATTAATTTTTTTGGAGCAAATGGAAAAATAACTTAAGTTCTACTATACACATCTTTAGAAAACAGCAAACAAAATTTTCAGCATTTTGTAGCTGAACCTTAGTGCTTTATCTGCCTCACCTTCCTCGTCTATAAAAAGATACATAATTATAGTGGTCATACCTTTTACAAAAGGACATTCTGAAGGTCAAAAGTATAATATTTGTATAAATACTTAGAAAATAGGAAGCATTACAAAAATGAATTAACCACTTTAGATTAAAATAATGAATTATCATATTAAATGCCAAAATAGCAATATACCTCTAAAACAACCATGAAACAAAACAGCCTTCTAAAACTAAAATATCCTGTGGCTAAATTCTTTCATTTCGGATTACCAAGAAACTCTTCTCAATGGAGACCACTCAATGCTAACTTATTAGTTCATGTAGTACATCCACATCTAAGGTATCTTGGGGACGAATGTGTTTCAGAATTTTTCAGATTTCAGAAACAGTGCATTCACTATTTATCAAGAAACACTTCTCCAGAGCATGTGGCAACACCCCGTAATCAAATACATTACAGCTGCCCTGGCTGGTGTAGCTCAGTGGATTGAGCGCAGGCTGGGAACCAAGCGGTCCCGGTTCGATTCCCAGTCAGGGCACATGCCTAGGTTGCAGGCCAGGTACCCGTGAGGGCCATGTGAGAGGCAACCATACATTGCTGTTTCTCTCCCTCTCTGTCTCCCTCCCTTCCCCTTTCTCTAAAAATAAATAAAAAATAAAAATTAAAAAAAAAAAAAAAAAGAATGTAATTATAAAAAAAAAATACATTACAGCTTCTGTAAGAATATTTATACAAACATCTGAGAATATTTACACAAAGCAGAATTTTTTCAAAAGACTGTAAGTATTCTTACATCAATTCAAGTTAGGTTTTGCTAACTAATTTACACCCAAAACAAGAAACATGATTTAGTTTTTGGAGCCTTCTGGATTTTGGAATTGCATAAAAAGATTGTGGAGCAATCTACAGGACTATTTGCCAGCCAATTTCAAACACTTTCATAACGTTTTAAGGATATAATGTATTCCTTAATGTACTTACTATGAGCAAAGGAAAACAAAGACCTTCTCACATGAAGCTTTATAATGTTCCTAAAATACATTCTCCTTCTTACAGCTCAGGTTACAGGTATGTCTGTTAGTCCATAAGGACAAAAACCTAAGAGTTTCATAAATTATTACCATTCCATAAAAGAAACTTTAGAAAAATATACTATTTATTGCCTTCAACGTGGATTAAACACAATGTGATTTTAGAGTGAGAAAACTCTTGCAACACTGCCCGCAGAGACATGTACAAAGGCGCCGTGCTCACTGGTCACAGCGGAGGCCACGGGCTCGCCAGGCAGTTGGTCGAACCGAGAAAGGAACCGAGAAGGAAGTGTGGAGCAGGGGCTGTTGTATCATTCACAGGGAACGCGATCACACCAGCCCCAGCAAGGAGTGCTGGGGAAGGACAGTGCGGGCGAACGGGGTTAAACACAGCCAGTAAACTTCCCCACACCCTGTGCGCCGGTCCAGAACTTTTTACCTTCAATGACTTGGCCCCTTTTTTGTCACCTGCGAACATGGACTTCTCGTCAAAGTGCATTGGAAAGGACCTGATGGGAGGACAACACTGTTAAGTTGCAGACATAAACTCAAGTGCTGTGTGTTAGCGCTCTGGCAGAGTTTCTTAGCCCCACAAATATTTAAATTCATAATTTACTCATAGGTAAGGTTTAGTAACAGGAAAGTGACAAACAGTTCACATATCAACCATTCAATAATAGATTAAAGGAAGATAAAGACAGCTTTGTAATATATAAGCTTGTAACGTTTTAAGAAAGTATATGAAATCTGAAAATAACTAAAAACAATTTATGTGAAAAATGTACATCACTCTTAATATTTTAAAGCATCTTCTAAAATGTAATGCGTAGTTTACGTTAAGCACTTCTTAACCCAACATTCCTCCATGCTCATTTTAACAAGCAGTGAACTCAAGTTTTAGACCCAGGATTTTTTAAAAGGTCATATTGTAGAAGGCAAAGCTATTGACGTTCCCTCAGAGATCTACAGACCCGGTAACCTACGATGCCATCTGAACTTGAATAGCAACGGGAAGACTATGAAATTGATAGAAAGAGCATTAAGGTGGCATTAAATTTAAAGTTATATTTTAGCCCTGGCTGGTGTAGCTCAGTGGAATGAGCGTGGGCTGGGAACCAGATGGTCCTGGTTCGATGCCCCGTCAGGGCACATGCCTGGGTTGCAGGCCAGGTCCCCAGTGAGGGCCACGTGAAAGGCAACCATACATTGCTGGTTTCTCTCCCTCTCTGTCTCCCTCCCTTCCCCTCTAAAAAATAAATAAATAAAATCTTTAAAAATAAATAAATAAATAAATAAAGTTATATTTTAAAATATAGCCCATTCTCAAGTGTGGAACTGCAATGGTATGTTACAGATGATTTTCGGTGAACATTTTTAGAAAAAACCTCAAAGACTGCGGTTCTGTCGACCACTCCCGTCTCCATTCTAACTCTCCCTTTTCTAGTAACTGTGAGAAGCCAGCTTGTGTTGGGTTTCAGGCTCTGCCTCGTTCAGACCCGCACGGAGAGTCTCAGCGCACCACCTGGACCCTTACTTTGTGTCCTGGAAGATGCTCAGGAGGAGGGATTTTGTGTCAGCATCGTCCTCCACGTTTCCAGTGTAAAGATCGACGATTGAGCGCTCAAAATACGGGGCCACCTTTGACAAAGCTCGCAGCTCAATTAAGTATAAGAAGTACAGATTCTTTAACCTTCTTGGCCCTTCTCCCTTGGTTTCCACAGAGTCGAAACGGCGTTTAAATTCTTTGATATTAGGTCCCCAGCTAGGTTTACCCCAGGTTTCTAAAGAGAAAGAAAAATACATGATATACTTTTAATAGATAGGATTTTTTTTCTCTATAGAGAATATGTATCCGCCCCCAACAATTTTCACACTCATAGAGGGCAAAATCTCCATGTAAAAATCCAATTACCTTCCAAAAGATAATTTGCGCATAGATGTAAATTGATACTAGCATGAAGTCCTGATATAAGCTTGTAGAAGACTCTTTTCTCCAGACACAAACCTATTCAGAAAAATATTGAAAAAGATATCACATCCATTTAGACAACAGAAATACTGAAGATTCCGTACACAGGCTTATTTTTCAAGTTAAGATTCAAGAACATTAAGAATAAATCAAAGAACAATATGAAAAAACTGGATCAAGATTCTCTCGCTAGGCGCGAATATAAGCTTCTGACTTCCAAACAGGGGACCGAATGATAACTGCACACAGACTCAGGCAGAAAGTGTAGGCTCCTGGAGGCTCAGACACTCCGGATGCACTTGGCAGGTCCCATGTTACCCAGAAGGCAAACGCACAGATTTTTCATGGTTTAAGTTAAACTAAAGTGAATGTAATTATCAAGTCCTGTTTAGTTTAACAATAGCTTGAGATCTCATTCCCTAATTCAGAATGTTGCTAAAATATCCCCACTGTCATGGAGACAAAAATGTAGAAATTAGATTGTTTCGTAGCTTCCTCCTAAAAGTATATGGCCAATTTGGAATGTTTACGGTAACAAGGGGTACTATCGGACTTAATTTGGTAAGATTAAATTAGGTACTAACTTCTCCTCCAGTAAAACCTCTAATCTCTGTTATCAGAGAGCAAATTGATCCGGTTTGATATTCGTTCACCTTCTTTTCCTCCCCACACCTCTGCATGCAGCACTGACTTACATCCAGGAAAATGTCTAAAGTCTAGAGAAGGGAGAACAGGCAAGGCAAAGCTTGTGAAGATGCAGAGGCCCAAAATGAGACCGTGAAGCCCAGGAGGCAATTCTAATTGGCAAAGCCCACAAAGGCCCTTATGAGCGGGGGCGGGGAACAAGCGAGGAGGGAGGAGTGGAAATGTACTTCCGTAAACATGAAAATCAGGTAACTTCAAGCAAAATGGTAACAGTGAAAGGTCCTCCAGCCACACACAGGACACGCTTAGGCAGCTCTGGCTGGACAGCTTCTCCCACTTGCAGGCTGCTGAGCCCGAGCAGCCTCTTCAGAGTCACATGTTTAAGCAAAAAGGCAAATTCCTCACAATACGGAGCCAATTCACTATCCTGTTTTGAAGGTGGTTCTCCTTTTTTGTTTTTGGATTTAATTTCATTCAAATTCATTTTCAGTAACTGGATTGATTAGAGGACGCTGATATAACTTTTCCTTTCACAAAAGGGCGAGATTTTTCTGTGTAATTTGGCACGTGGACATACAGTTCGTGGTGGTTTTCAAGGAAGATTTACAGGCACGACCCACACTCACAGTTGGATGGTGGGCTATGGCCACTTTCGCACCCCAGATGAGGAAACTGAACCTCAGAAAATGAGTCAGTTGCCTGGAAACAGGAGTCCTTTCCTCAGGGACTCCCATCAGTCAGATCCAACAAGAGTAGTTGAGACAGTACACCCCAGAATCTAATACTGCCCATAAACATCATTCTCATCCTTCGTTATCAATATTCAGAATCTCTGACCACCTCTTATGTCACTTTTCAAAATGTGTATCTTTAGAACAAAACTAATTAGACAGAGAGCTAAGCATCTTCTCCCACACAAGCATTTATCGATACAATTCCTAGCAGTACCTACGCATTAATAACAGTTACCTTAACAATGGCTGATATGTGCACACAGTTCAGCAAAGACAAAGGTACAACAGAATTAACTACTTAGTTTAACTCTGTAGAGTTCCTGTCAGGTTATGGCTACGAAATATCAATTTTCCTATATCATTCAACTTACTTACCTTTTATTAATATACTTTAACTTTTGGTTTTATAAATTAATGGCAATTTGATAAATTTTTTAAAAGCATCATATATCCAATTGTTAAAATCCTAGAATGTTTCAACTTTCCATTAATAACATCTTATATTTCTAAAATTTTCAATATTAGAAATATAATAATATAAAAGTATATAGTATATTGGGACCTATACTGATTATCCTTTATTTAGACAAGTTTAGACCATATTAACATGTGTAAAAAAAACATGTTTAAAACCTTCTGAATTCAAAGTTGTCCTTCGTATGTAAAAGGTCCCACTTGACATGCTGGGTCTGCGTGGGGGCTGTTAGATGTGGCGGGAGGGGCCTCCCACGCAGACGGGGCGGGGATGGGGGGAGCCTGGGGAGCCGGTGACAGTGTGTGCCCTGTGGGTTTCCATAATGCTGACTTTCGGCCTCAAAATTTTCAAATAACTGCATCCCAAAATATAATAACCTGAAACACATTATTTTTCTTTCAAACACTGTCAAAATTAGTTGTCTAGGCAATGACTCTTAAAACTTACAAAATATATTAAATAACTCAAGACATTTCTTACAAGAATCTAATAAATTTAAAACATAGACATAGTTTACCTTCTAGCCATGTGTAGAATGATTCTCCTTAAAAAAAGAACACACATACACACAGAACCAGGTTAAAATATTTCAATAGTCATTTACATATTAGAATAAATTGTCTATAAATATTTTTATGACAGATTAAGGAATATCTCTAGAAATGTCCATTGTTTCATGTGAAAATAAAGCCCAAAAGTAACTGAAGTATTATAAGAATGTTCTTATAAATGATATTTTGACTAGTAAAATTTTTGAGAAAACATTTTAGTCAAAATGTTATATAAATCTTATTTACTAGAAGGCTTAAACATCCATAAATATGGGGGGAGAGTTTAATAAGCTTAAATTTGCTTTTGATGGTAACTATAGCACTCTTCTAAAATTTCAGGAAAAAAACCAGTGAATTATATTTAATACAAAAATCTAATTATTCCATTTTTTTCCCTGATCCAGTAAAGCTAGGTGTGTTTCCTCAATTATCTAAGACCACTAACTTTCAAGGGACAATTTTTAAATCCCTTCATTTTCAAGATGATTCCTCAGCAAAGCCAATGACTAGAACAGGGAGGGCGCCGGCTTATCTGAGCACTAACGCTAACAGAACGGTTTCCGGACCAACACTGTCGCTCTGAGAAATGAGGTGAGAAATGCGTCAATAATGATGAAAAGAGTTAATGCACTTCCTAGGTTACCTACCCTTATTTTTACTGGATTTTAATTGAGAAAGCAAAGCATGGTAAGAAAACGCAGCACACAGATGAGCTGAGTAGGAATCTAGGGAGTAAATTAGATGAGGGGGAATTACTGTGCCTCCTGGGAGTCCACTGCAAAACTCCTACATCTTCCTACAGATCCTTTCATTCAACAGCCTTCTACTAAGGATCATTCATCATTCTCCCTTTTTTATTCAAAAAACCCTAACAGCTAACGTTCTTGTTAGCGCCCAAGATTCTCAATAATCCGGCCCCTACTCATCTGTCTAATTTACCCCTATATAAAGCCTTTCCCACTGCTCACAGGGTGTCTGCCCAAACATGCTTGATTTTTCCCTTCTCAGCCCCTAGGTCCATGCTATTTCTCCAAATAGCACATCCTATCCAATTTTATGACCTCAGCTTTTCCAGATCGCTCCAGTGAAATACGATTTTGCCACCTCTACAGAGCTATATTATGGACTATTTGTGCTATGTATGTGTAGTACTTCTTTTTTAAAAAACATTTTACTTACTGATTTTTAGAGAGAGAGGAGGGGAGAGGGAAAGGGAGAGAGAGGACCATTGATTTGTTCCACTTATTTATGCATTCATTCTTGATTCTTATATGTGCCCTGACTGGGGATCGAACCTACAACCTTAGTACTTCTTTATCATTATTTATAGAGCTCCTCCTGCTTGCTCTATAATGTCAGCTCCTAGAGGGAAGGCATCACTTTTTATACATCCTGCTATCCTGCACAACATCACTATGAACAATGCGCCCTTGAACATAGATTTAAAATAATTATTCATTTGAAGTAACTATTAAGGCAGTTTTGGAGGCATCTTATGACCAATAGTCATTCAGTAAGCTTGAGTAACCCACAGCTGATAAATTAGTATTATTCATCAGAGAAAGTATTATAATAACCGAGGTTGTAAATTTCAAAGTCAATAAGAAAATAAATGTCACAAGACACATTATCTGGTCAGACTATCCTAATTTCTGTTCTTTCAGAGCATATTTAAGTAGATTACAATAACCAGAAAATGGAGAGGTTGGCATGTGATCATAGTTTCCATTCTAAACATTTAAGGAAAATGATCTATATACTTTAACATAGGATAACTTTATATTATTAAAACTACTCAATTTTTGTCACTATTTATCAGTAGCTATTTTCTAAAAAAATAAGATAAACACTTTCTTTTGAATTGGGGGAAAAACCAAATTTTGATCATTAAAAACATTTCTTTGACTTGAAACAAAAACACAAGAGTTTAACTCACCGTCATCTTCTCCTGAAAGAGAAAACAATAGACAAGATTTTAGAGAATGTCTTACACAGTCCAGATTCCAATCCTGTTAATTTTAATGTGGGATTAAAACTTTCTGTGTGCTCAACTACTAATCACACCGTGAACATTGGTCCGAGTGCAGTTTCCCTGCAAGGGAGACTTTTAGTAAGGGTTCAGCCCAAAAAGTACAAGATTTTCACTTTTCACACAATAATTAATATCAGTAAGCAACCACAAATAATCACAAAGACCACTGGTGTCAACCACTGACTAACAAACATACAGGAAGCTGCTCCTGTCATCGTCACGTGCAGGACACTGCTCTTGGACACCATCCTTTCCCCGCTGGGATGCTGGTCTTTTCAATCACTGCTCCCAGGTGCACACACGCCGTGACAAAAGTTCTTCCCAAACTGTAAGCAGTGAAACTCTCACTGCCTCTCATTTTTGTAAAAATAGGTTCTGTTGTTCACAAGCTGTTGGAAAGCCAGCTGTAGAAGCTAGCGGTTGTGGCTCAGGAACAGTGTGGAAGAACACTTCACGATGTGAGCGCTGCAGGTCAACAGTCAGCAGTTCCCATGGAGACAGTGCACAAACAGCACCGCAAGAGCCATTTCCTTACTCCAGGGAGCCCGCCTTCTCCCTTACCTAGTCTTGTCTCCCTCCTTCATACTTCCTTTCCTTCTCCTCTCTTCCTTCCCTCTCCTTCTTTTTCTATACAGCACTTGCCTTCCCTCCTGAATTCTCCAGCAGTCTCATAGCTCTGATTTATCGTAATACGGAAGTGAAGGATTTCTTAGGATTTGATGGTTTTATTAATGGACAATTATATTTGCTGCTTTAAAAGTAAGTGATCATATTACTCAGCCATCAATAAAGAATGAAATCTTGCTGTTTGTGACAACATGGACGAACCCTGAGGGCATTATACTAAGTGAAATAAGTCAGATAGAGAAAGACAAATATACCACGGTTTCAGATATGTGCAGAATCTAAAAACAAAAGAAAACCAAAAAACCAAACTCTTAGATACAGAGAACAGATGGGTGGTTGCCAAAGGTGAGTGAAATGGGTGAAGAAGGTCAAAAGGCACAAACTTCAGTTATAAAATAAGTACATCCCGGGCATGTAATGTCCAGCAAGGTAACTACAGGTAATAAGATGGTGCTACACCCTGGAAAGTTGTTGAGAGTAGATGTTAAAAGTCCTCATCACAAGAAAAACAGATTTCTAACTGTGTGGTGCTGGATTCTAACTAGATTTACTGTGGTGACCACGTCACAATAGATACAAGCAGCAAACCATCGTGCTGTGTACCTGAAACTAACACAGTTATACGTCGCCTATACCTCAATTGAAGAAATTTTAAAAGTTCCAATCCTCAAAAAAAAGAAGTGATCGTAGGAAAACTGTCCAAAAGTGCTCCAAACTGTCCTGTGGAACAGAGTGTGGAGGCAGGGCGGGGGTCGGAGAGCGTTCCCTTTTTACTTTATGTAACTTTTGTATTGTTCTAAGTTTTGTAAAATCTTGTGTAATAAAAACATTTACGTTGAAAATAGAAAACTTCTGAAGTAGAAGAGCCAAAGGGGGAGAAGCTGTGCACGCCTCCTCCCTGACCGGGGGCCCTCTGCAGGCAGCGTGAGGATGAATCTGGGGACGAATGCCCGCCACACTGTGATGCAGGGAGCGTTTAGGAGCAGTCCACTCGCTCAGCCCTCCTAAGCCTCCTCGGTTCTCAGAAATGCCCGAAGATACAAACCTCGACCAGGAAATTCAAGTTCTTACCGCCCTGGTCTGAAGAAAACATTGGAAGGGCAAGTCAGTTCCAGGGCTGCTCCCCGGGATTGGCTCCTCTTGAGAAGAGACCGAGAATGTACCCCCCGTTTTATAGCAACTAACCCCCCAACTGTCTACAGCTATGCTGTCCCACAGAAATACAAGCCAGCCACACACATAGCTTTAAATTTTTTCTAGTAAAAATTTCTAGTAAAATATTTTCTGATGCCACATTGCAAAAAGTAGGCGGTACACATGCACTGCTATATAACAAGAGTTTAAGCATCCCTGCCAAAACAATAAAGTTCTGTTTGATGGCGTATATATCTTATGTTGCTTCTGTTTTTATGTTTAAATAAACTAAAATTAAATAAACTGTAAAATTTAACTTCATGTGCTCAGTAGCTCGAAGTGGCAAGTCGCTGGCTTCTCAGACAGTACAGGTTGCAGGCAACCTAACATCCCGAAACTGGGGCCCTACCCAAGACCTAGAGAACCAGAAGCTGTATACTTAACGAGGCTGCTTGGTGATTGGCCTGCACAGTAAGTCTGCGAAGCATGCATCAGCCCTTGGTTCTCAAACTTGGCTGCGTACTGGAATCACCTGGAGAATACCAACGCCCAGGTCTAACTCAGAAATTTGGGCTCAGTTGGCATGGGATAGGGCCTGGGTTTCCAGGTTTCTAAGAGCTCCCTGGGAAACTGCTGATATATGGATTACCCACATAGTAGAACTATTTTACATAAAGCTCCTAGTTTACGGCCTGGCACATCTCAGGTGCTCAATAAAAACACGCAGTAATCTTGAGACTTAATTAAGAGAATTTAATATAGTTTTGATCATTCAAATTAAGCAACATATAAAACATCTCAAACCTTTCTCAAATTAAGTTTAGTTATAATAAAGACATTTTATAAACAATCTCTAAAAGCATAAAAATGTATTTTAAAAAACCCACCTCGACTGGGTGCCAGGGGATTTAAAGGACGATAAACAGATCGAGGCCTGAAACAAAAAAAAACACCCACAAAACTCAAACATGAAACAATCTGAGTTTGTTTTGCAATTTTTCCCAACAGACACAAACATGCTCCTTCTGCCCCAGCCCCTGCTAGTTACTTGAAACAGTTTTCTTCATAGATGCTGTTCCACACTCGCCACGCAGACGGCCCTTTGTAGCCAGTGTAACGCTCTGGGTTCAGCAGCAGGTCTACATACTGGGCGGCTGGAGACCGCTCATCTAAATAAGAGACAATTAAAAAAAAATTTTAAAAAATAAAATAAAAAATAAATAAGAGACAATTCACAAACCATCCCCGTTTCACAATCTGTCTCAACTTTAGCACCACAAAGCAAACAGGACTACCAGAAGGTTAAAGAAATGCTACACTTTTCAAATAATCTCCAACTTCAGAGTGGTGAGCGCACTTGGGACTGCACTTGACCCGAGATTCCCAGTGACTTGGACTTGGAAGAGGAAAAACTGCCTCTCCCTCTCCTCTGGACAGTGGTGCTCTGAAGTCGGGCAGGGCTCAACTTCAGATATTTTAATATTGAATATTTGAATATTTTATTTGAAATTTAATGTTTTAATACTTTACTTGATTTTTTCCCTATGTGTATACCTATCTAAGCATGAGTTTGGAAACATTTATTTATTGGCATGTATTATATTGAAAATACACTACTTTTGATTTATGAAGTGAATGGCTCTGTAACTTTGTGATTCCAATTTGATCATTCCTAGACTTACACAATGGTCTAGTTTTTAAAAAAGGCACTGATTTATTTTTACCAATGTTAACACATCGAAGTGCTTTCTTCTCCTCTCAAACAAGAGTAGGCACAATTTCGAGGACTTAAGACATTTAAAATTAAATAACCATTTCCTTTGTGTTAAACCCTAAATGAGCATTTACTAGATCTCCACTATTTGTACAATATTTTAATAGAGATCACTGAAGGACACAAAAGATAAAGAAAAATGGTCCTTATCATTGAGGCTCACAATCTAGGGAGACAGTGCAACGCAAGCTTCATACCTACAGAAAAGCTGTGATGACCGTGCTTACAAATGTAAGCTCCCAATCCACATGAGGCGATGTGCTACATATGGAGGCTCTGATGTGTTCTTTTATCTACGTGCTTCCTACTTCTCGGACTCATGACATTAAATCAGTGGTATGCCGGCACCAGAATTAAAGTAGTGGTCAAATATGCTCATTAAAATATGGCCCCTCTTCTTTTCATTACCTGATAGTGCACCTTCCTGTCAGTCAACATTCACTGGCCATTCAACGACCGCAGACTCAGATTACCCACAATCACAAGGAGAAACAGCACCCTGACCCGTGCCTTCCAAGAACCACCTGGCACTTACGTGATACAGGAAGAACACAAAGATAATTACAACTATTCCTTTCTCAATGAGTTGTGTCAAACTTAGAGTCAACGGAACCCTGATTTTGGAGAATATTGGCTCTATTTCTAGTCCTAACTTTGTATAGATATTCCAATTTATAAGGCACTGAAAACTGTTAATTTACAGATGGATGAACAGAAACTGCCTAAGGTCATAAATTGACTCAAGAATTAAAAACAGTAACATAATTTTTTAAGTCTTAATTTAAAAACAAATACTCAAATTAAAAAGTTAATAATAAAAGTATGGATTTTATAATGGTAAAATTCCAAGAAAAGTTCTATAATTTCTACATTTGTTACATATTTTTAATTCTTTGAGCTGTTCTTCAGTAAATGCACTTACAAAGTTAAGTCAATTACATATATAAGCTTTACAAATATTGTTAAACATACATATATCTTTAGTGTGATAGAAGTGTGTAGGTATACACGTGTAAGGAATGTGTGCATGTAAGCCTGCACCTTTGTAGGGTCACCTATGAATGTGCAGATTGCCTAGTATCAACCTCTTTGTCCAACAAAGGCAACTAAACAACCAAATTCAGATACTAAAGTATAAAGTTTTAAAATACATTTTAAAGGAGCAGATCACAAGAGCAACATCAATTTACATTAATTTTTAATTACCTTCTTACGTAAAACTTACTTTCTCAATGTTCTTAACATGTATTCCCTTACTTCAATCAGAACTTGTTGAATAATTTTTAGCACTTTTTCAAACCATGAAGAAAGTGGGTTTTGTTAACCTGTGGAAGAGGTCAGCAGACCACGGCCCACGAAGCAAGTCTGGTCTGCGATGTATTTTTGTAAAGAGGGTTTTATGGGAGGATAAATCATGCCATCTGCTCGGGGCTGCTTTCTCATTGTCATGGCTGAAGTGAATAGCTGCAACATGGACCACATGGTCCCCAAGCCTAATGCACTCACTATTCGTCCATTTACAGAAGTAAAGTTTGTCGATCCCTGACCTACACTGACAGGACCTCACCACACCCAGAGGGAGGACTGTGTGTGGGAGAAAGCCCCCTGTAAACACACCAGTGCTGGTGCCCGTCCTTACCCCTGGGCCGCCCGTGACATGATTTTAGCTGATTTGTTCCTAAACTTTAACTTCTTTCCATTAGTTCAGCTATATCAATCTTTGGGTCCCGACTACATCCTCCTCCCAAAGGGTTTTCTCTTCTGTCTCCCTTATTAGCATGGCAAAGCTGTTCTATTTGCCATGCTAATAACTGTTACCCAATACTCAAAGAACTTCCACTAAATCAAAATACATAATTCTGGGAATTCATCAGCTTGAACTATGTTTTTCCTCCTTCTCAAGTATTAGTTTTTTCCCCCAACTGGATTTTCTTCTCATTGTCCTAATTTAATGTCAGTGTTATGAGGCTACACTGCATTTTCCAGGATGCTACGCATTCCTTCTTGTGTCCCAAACCAAATCCCTTTGAAAACAGTGGCAGCGCAGGCCAGCGCAGTGCGCAGGTGTTCCGCTTCTGGACACAGACCAGAGATGGTGAGACACAGGCTCAGCGCTCAGCCTACAACCCTCCGTCGCCAGCTCCATCCCTGCTGGGACGTGATTCACTCAGGAGAGCCTACAGTTTGTGAAGCACCCACAGAGCTTTGGTGCACAGCCTGATTTAAAAACTACTATGTTAAACAATATTGTTAACTTATTAATAAACATGTTTTAAGGGAAAATATAAAAGTAAAAAATCTATCACACTCTGTAGGTTATCTATGAGCCAACTACTTAATTCAGCAAACGTCCTGCCACTGTCCTAGGCACAGGGGATATAGTAGTGAGCCGAAAAGGCAGGGCCCCTGCCTTCACATGGTACCCAGACGGGTTGGAGCAGAGAGACACAGACAGATAAACTAGTAACGTGCCAGGCACTCCCAGGTAGTTCTCTGGGTGAGCAGGCCGTACTGCAAAGAGACAGAGAATGGTAGCAGTTGCTATTTTGTATAGGGAGTGGCAGCAGTCTTTGGTGAGGTGATATTTGAGCAGAAACCTGAAGCAAAGGAAGGAGCAAGCCATGCATAAAGACAATAACAACAGAAAAATGGAGAGGGGTGGCAGAGGGAAGCTTACCTTAAATTGCTAAATTATTTAAAAACCTACTACTTGATCTGTGGGGATCATCTTCCTTTCAAACAATGACAGAACAACAAAATAGCAGAGAGGAGGGCTGTATGGATATGTTCTAATAAACTCGGTGAGTTCTTTAGATTTTGTTTCAATCCAATGATTTTAGAAAACTGAAGTAACCACAGAATGACTCTGAACTACTCTGAGAGAATCTTTTAAAATTGTAGGTATACATCACAGCAATGAACGAACATTACCACTCAGAAGAAGAGTGGTAATCCAATGAGTAGCGTGCTTTTATGTTTAAGAACTACATAAAATATAAAAGTTACTAATTATTATATAAGAAGCTAATGTTAAAAAATTAGTTAACACTATTTATATTGATGACAGGTAATGAGCACATCATTTAATCATAGCAGGTGATCCCTGAGTAGTATTTTTATTAAATGCTTATAAAAGAAATACATATTCACATTTACTATAAGGAGAATATATATTTGCTATAATATTCTTTTATTTGAAAACCTGTTAAATAAGCACTATTAAAATGTTTTCATTTTAATCAAAGAACAGGTAAAATGAAAAGTTGGGAGGAAGAGACTATATGTGTTAAACACTCCAGTACAATGAGAAGGAGAACCAAATAGCAAAGAAAGACTAAGCAGTGGTGTATGTACCTAACCTAGGCTCAATGTCTTGCTTTGCCAATTCTAAATATCATTACAGGGGTATTTTATTAATTGCACATTATTATATTCAGATAACCCAAAGAAACTCTACTCAGATTTCTTACAAATTTCCTTGCGGAGCCTTGCAAACCATGGTAATAACACTGCATCCCTCAGCGTCTTCTCCCTTCCCCAGACTACTACAGCAGGTCGCTGAGAACTGTCCCACTGCAGCCTGGACTGGCAGCGTAACTGCACACGAGTCTTAGAAACCTTGAGAGTGCAGCAGGACCTCTCCAGATGCTCTGGAACTCAGGACAACATCTGCTGTCTCTACCAGCTATGCATGCTTGAACTCCAAATTGTTTTCCATCACCGAAAATGTAACAATGCTAAGGTAAGGGTAAAGACAGAGCCCAGTGAATAATTTAAGCCTACTGAACACAATTCTTGGGACTATTCTCCTATAGATAAAAAAATTCTGAGTCATCTTCAGTTAAGAAGAAGGGTAGTTACTGCTGAGCAGCACCCTGTCTATGCATCATTCCAGGGAACTCTGGGAAGAGGGCTGCGGTGAAGTAAGTTAGTCTTCCCCAATACCGGAAGGTGTGAACATGTCTATAACGTGCACAAACCTGCAACTGAGTGGCTTGACTGGAAGGCTATAGGAGATAGACTTTATAATGGGAAGAATACAGGCTTTGGATTCAGTCATATCTGGGGGGAAATCCTGCCTCAGCCTCCTGCTCCTGGGTGATCTCGGGCAAGTTACTTAGTCTTTCTGAGAGTCAGTTTCCTCGGACACGAAATAATACACACTCATGAGGTAGCTGTAAAGATCGGAAGTAATATGCTTAAGGCCATCAGCACAGGGTGACATGCAGTGTTTAAAGCTCTGTTGATCTTTTAATTGATTTCAATGTCTTATAAAAAGGTTAAAGTGGAAATAATTTAATTATGATAGTTTATTTTATTACCATCAAGTTCACAAAAGTGATCCTGTGAGTCATCGTATCTTGCCCAGTCAATGAAAGCTTCTTTGCTTTGATTACTATGGGAAGGAGGAATAAAGAGGAAAATGATTAAATCTGGAGTTGAAAATTTTAACAATGTATTCTAGTGTAATTAAAAATAGATAACCTGAGGTCACTTCTTTATTAATTACATGGTGTCACGAATTCACTTAATGGTTACATGAAGGAATGATGAAAACAAGTTACGAGTATATGAAAAACACAGATATTAACTTCCGTAGATATTTTCCTTTTAGTGTACATCGACAAAACATTATTCAAGGATGTTCAAGGAAGCAGTTTGTAGAAGCAAAGAATTTGAGACAACGTAAACGTCCATCAGTAGGGGAATAGATAAGTAAAATGCAGTATATTTATATCAGGAAAACTATTCATCGGTTAAAAGAATGAGACAAATCTCTGGTTTTTTGTTTTTTTTTTAAAGAACATAGTTTTTTCTTTTTTGGATTTTATTTATTTATTTTTAGAGAGAGGGGAAGGGAGGGAGAAACAGCAATGTGTGGTTGCCTCTCACATGGCCCTCACTGGGGACCTGGCCTGCAACCCAGGCATGTGCCCCGACTGGGAATCGAACCGGGACCTTTTGGTTCCCAGCCTGTGCTCAATCCACTGAGCTACACCAGCTGGGCCACAAATCTCTGTTTTAACATGGATAGATCTAGAAAGCAAAATGTGCAGTGTAAAAAGAAAGTTGCAGAATGTTAAATACAATATTATATCATTTACATAAAGGAAAAGCAGAATCGTATGCACAAGACTATACTCATATGTAATACAGACAAAAACATGGCCTGGATCTACACTACATTCACAACCGTTGTGACCTCTGAAAAAGAAGGAGAGAAAATAGGACCGAGGAATAGAACATGGGGCAATTAAATTTCATCTTTGATATTCCTCTTTTCTTAAAAAAAACAGTTGTAAGAGGTAAAAAATGTTAACATGTATTCATTTGGAATGAAGAATATATAGGTATTTATTATATTATCCTTTCTAGCTTTCTAAATTAAAATTTTTTTCAATAAATAAGATAAATAAAACTGCTAACTTTATTAAGTTTATAACAATTATAGTACAGAAATACAAATCTAAACAAACAGGGAAGTGAAAAAGAATCTCTGTAATACTCCACTCCCTACTCACTGATATGTTCAGTCATTTCATATTGCATAATCTGAGACCATTTACAGATTATTCATGTTGGCCTTCAAAAGCAGGTTTGTCCTTAGAGCAAATAAGGAAAACTCAGATAAGGAAGGCATTAGGACCTTCACAAGTATGTGCAATAGTGAAAACTGCATGAGTACTGTTATGTTAATAGTAACTTTTATTCAAAATGTAACAGATAAATTGAATTACTATTTATAAAAGACCTAGAGATTCAAGGTCCTTTTCCCATAATAATCAGAAAGAACAGACCCATACACCCTGCAAAAGCTGAGCAATCTTCTCAATTTTTACTTTTTAATAGAGGAACTATTGATGATTTAGAAATTTAAGAGCAAATCAGCCAACAAGAGGAAGCACAACTATCACAGCATGCAGGATAAAGAATAACTTCTTCCTTTTAAAAATTAGTTGAAACTTTAATGTTTTAAAATCACAAGAAAAACAGACTTCTGATATAAACAACAGAATTTTTAAAATATTACTAAAACAAACCTTACCTTAATGTGCTGTTAATTGCTCCCAGCTTATTAGCTTGCTCACAGTCTTCTAGTTCCTTGGTACTGTTTGCCACTTTCACGTACTGAAAGAAAGTTCACGATAAACAAGTCTGAGTAATAATCGTTACCTTCCTTTCTATTTCAGACTCAACTGGCAGGACAGACTGTCTGCCAGTGATAATACACATGAAATATAGACACATCCTATTATTAACAAGTATAAGAAATACAAGTGAAATGAATCACAGATTTCTACCTAATAAATAAGCAGATTATGATTAAAAACATAATCAGCATGTTGATGATGATGTAAACTCAACCCTCTGGGGAATGTCATTTCACAACATTTGTCAAGAGCTGTAAAAATGCATAAACCCTTGAACCAGCAGCCCCACTACAGAAACCAAATCCAGGGCAACACTTAAAAACAGAAACAAAATGTTGTATCACTACTTTCGAAAGTTAGCTGGTACCGGCTTGTGAGGCTGAGATAGGCATACCCCACGGCCCAGCAATCTTATTTCGACTTCTGCACCCAGAGGAACTTTCATGTGTGCACAATGAGACAGAAGACAAAGATGCTAGGGCCTCGCTGCTCGGGAGAGCAACACCAAAGCCAGCTGAAATGCCACCGACATGGGACATGGTATAGTCATGCGACCGAATACTATACAATTGTCAGGACTAACTAAATCGACATATATCAACAGACACAAAACCTCAAAAGCATAATATGCAGTAAAAATATACACTGAAAAAATGTTTTAACCTGAATAAATACAAAACTATAGTATTTAAGTTTTTAAAAATGTCACAGAAAAGATCTATATATACTGTGGCTACTTATACAATAACATATAAAATTAGAAAGTATATCACAGCATACACATCAACTTCAGAAAAATGTCTCACTTTGGGGAGTGAGGACACAGAATGGGGTTGGGAAGGAGTCCAGAAGGGACTGCAACTGTCTTTATACTGTTTATTTGTTTACTTGAGACCTGAAACAAGAATAAATAAAAGGGAGCAAACGTGAACGAAAGACCACCCAGGGAGAGAGCAATAGTGGAGAAACGGAAGCTGGGGTGGGGGGGTAGTATGAGGACCTTCACATGTATGTGCAATAGCAAAAACTACATGTGTACTATGATCTAAAAACATGGGAATGACACAGTACATTACAGCATATTCAGAAGAGGAAAGCAGTAATCTTTAGTAAGAAAAAAAATAGTTTAATTCCATCTAAAAGTAGTAGGCTCAAAATATCTTGATAATTGTTTACCCTGTACAACATAATCCTGAATATGACAGACTGACTAGTTCAAACAGAAGACTAAATACGCACACGATAAAACACCTGTTGGGGAGGCCATCTGACTTTGTAGTAACACTTTGTAGTTCTTCTAGAGTTTCCAAAAACAGAACTGAAGCTGTAATTTTAATTGTAAGAATATACAACGTCCATAGTTGCTGCAAAAATTAGGAGTTAGGGAGTTTTGGATAAAATGTGGCCATTCCCAATCAACCATATTACCGCTCCCTTCTGCAAGCCCTGGCAACCAGTAAACGGTAAGCTTCACCACACAAAGCAGAAATACTCAAGGAAGAAAAGTGACTCACCTTATTAGCACTCCCAGCTTTAATTCCGACAGGAATTTTACTCTTAAAAGAACAACAAAAAAAATTTAAGCAATCTTCATTTTTTGAGACTTCTTCACAAATTAAAATGTTATTGCTCTAATACAAAAGCTATTTTATTCCATGAGGAGAAAATGTATATTCATTCAAATTCTGTAATCATACTACCTTTTTGAGGTAAAAGGTAAAGAGTTACACCAATTTAGATCTGTAAATCACAGGACAGAAAATTAAATAACATACACAAAATCACAGCATCAAAATCAGCTGTAATTGCCCGGCTGGTGTAGCTGAGTGGATTGAGCTCAGGCTGGGAACCAAAGGTCCCTGTTCAATTCCCTGTTGGGGCACATGCCTGGGGGCGGGCCAGGTCCCCGGTGGGGGCCATGTGAGAGGCAACCATACATTGTTCTTTCTCCCTCCCTTCTCCTCTCTCTAAAAATAAATAAATCAATAAATAAAATCTTTTAAAAAAATCAGCTGTAATTTAAACTCCTAATGCAGTATTTAATAGTTTATATAATTTTTAGCCCTGGCTGATGTAGCTCAGTGGATTGAGCGCGGGCTGGGAACCAAACGGTCCCGGTTCGATTCCCAGTCAGGGCACATGCCTAGGTTGCAGGCCAGGTCCCCGTGAGGGTCATGTGAGAGGCAACCATACATTGCTGTTTCTCTCCCTCTCTGTCTCCCTCCCTTCCTCACTCTCTCTAAAAATAAATAAAAATAAAATCTTAAAAAAATATATTAAAAAAAGTTTATATAATTTTTAGGTTTATAAAATGACAAAATCACTTTTTCCACAAACTCCCTTACCACAGAAACAGAAGCTTTATGAACTTCAAGATTATTTGAAATATGTTATGCTCAATTCATTTTTAATTTCTGCTCTAAATTGTCATTTAAAGTATGGGCAGTTTCGGATTAATGTAGGCAGCAAGGGTAAGTTCTTTGGCCCTTGTGATTGACCGAGGGTCTACCACAGACGAACTGCATGTAGGTTCAACTTTTTTCCTCCAAAGTCAGTAATTCATTTTAGACTTAAATCTATGAATTATTATGCTTGGTTTATCAAACACAACTGTAAACAAAAATCGTATCTGAAGCAGACAATCACAGGTTGATCCTCTGATCAACCCAGGGGGCTGATTTATGAGTTATCAAATTAATAGCAAATTAATAGAAAATTAACATGAAAAGAATTTTTCATGTTTCACACATTTTAACCAAATATTCAGAATAAATATTTTACTGTCAGGCTGAAAATATAAATAATAATTATTATTATGATAAAAGATTTTTTTCCTAATCAATAAAAAAGACCACATACATGATAAAAGTGTTACTTGCTGCTAGCATTTTACCATTTCAGTGTTTCCTACCAGTGCCTCCAACAGAGGGCAGGAGAGAGAAAGCTATGATACTCGGGTCAAATCCAGCAGGCACAGTTATAAGACCCCGAACTTAAATAGGCAATAAATACTAGCCAAAAGTACCCTCTGACCACTGTAGCGTAGTATGGTATGATCAAATCAAAATCTTCAGCAGTTCTTTAAAGGTTTGATGCTAAGTGCAATAATTTGCCTGAAACAAATCTTAACACAACCCATCTGGAAATATGGGGGTACGCACCATAGATGAGCATCAGGAATAATATAAAAATCATAAAAAAGAATGAAAAGTAATTAGAAATATAAAGTTAATAAATAAAACCAAGCATGAAGTAACCCTGTCTGTTGCCACTAACTCAAGCAATATGTAACAGTCTGAGAATTACAAAATGAAGCGACCCTCACAATTAGACTTCAGATTATAGAATGCAAAATTTTACTCTGTATCATGACAAGTTTGAGTTCAATATGAAATGCCTACTAAATTTTCCCCCAAAGACAGAGAAATACAAATATTGTCGCATCACTTAAAATGACCAATTTTTAGCTCAGGGGAAAAAAAGGGAAGGGAATGGAATTGGAAAGGGAATAGACAGGAATTTTTAAATGCATATAAATGTTATATTTCTTGTGTCCAGGATTCATATATAAATAAACATTTTCATTTATTCTTAGTAGAAACTTAAGACTAAAGAGGATAATCCACCATAGACAATAAATATTTTAATGTTAAACAATTTAGAAATACATTCTATACAAAGCCAAATAACTCTTGCAATTCAGCAATAAAAAGGTAACTCAATTTAAAAACAAGCAAAGGCTTAAGAGAAATTTCTCCAAAGAAAATATACAAATGGCCAATAAGTGCCTGAAAAGATGCTTAACATTACTGGCCATCAGAGAAATGCAAATCAAAACCAAATGAGATACCATCCACAAGGATGGCCAAAATAAAAAAGACAGATGATAACCATGGTTGACAAGTGTGTGCAGAAACTGGAAGTATCATATATTGCTGGCGGGCATGTAAAATGCTGTAGCCACATTGGAGACAGTTTGGCAGTTTCTCAAGCAGTTAAAGTTACAATAAGATCCAGCAATTCCACTCCAAGGTGTACACCCAAGAGAACTGAAAATATATGTCCAGACAAAAACTTGTAGCTGAATGTTCACAGCAGCATTATTCCCAGTAGCCAAACAGTGGAAACAATCCAAATGCCCATCAACAGATGAATAAACAAGACGAGGTGTATCCATGCAAGGGAATGTCATTCCGCAACGGGAAGGTTGTTCTGGCACACGCTGCAGTGTGGGTGAACCTTGAAAACGTTATGCTAAGCAAAAGAAGCCAGCCACAGAAGGCCTCATATTGTATGGTCTTATTGACATGAAACACCCACAGTGAGCTTAGAGCCAGAAAGTGGGTCCGCGCGTCCCTGCAGGGAGAGGGGCCGGGAAACGGTGAGTGACTGCTGCTGGCTTCTCTTCGAGGTGATGCCAATGTTTATAAGTGGTGATGGCTGCACAATTCTGTGACTATTCTAAAAACCACTGAGTTGTACATTTTAGAAAGAGTGAATTTTGTGGTCCTGTATATGAGTTATGTCTCAATAAAGCTGTCATAAAAAACAAAATATTAAATAAAATAATAATTCAAGTTCATACTGAACTAAATATATAAATGGCCAGAAAAACCTCTTGCTTACGGTAGAATACCAACTGATAAGTGTGGAAGAAATGGAATGAGAAAATCACTATTTGGCAAACACCACATAAATAATTATTTCAGGCACGAGTCATCGATGAATGCTGAAACTACAATGGAAAATATATGATGAAAAAATAGGAAATTTTCATAGGCTCAAAGACTTTTACAGTGAAGAAATCTAGCGAACACCACCTTAACCCTGTGATGATGGCAACGTCACATGACTCCTAACACGACATGTTGAGGATACGTCATCACGTCTATGGCATGCCCACCAAAAGTGCGTGGCCCAGATCCAATAATTAGAAAATGTCAGAAAAGCCCAAAATAAGGGGCATTTTACCAAACAACTGGGGTCCTGGAAGGGAGGGAGGAGTGGGGGAGGAGGGAGGGAAGGAGGGGGGAAGCTAAGCCACTGAAAGACAAGAGCTCCTGAGGGGACTGACTATTCCAGGCCAAAAGGAAGCTAAAGAGACATGGCATCCAAATGCTACACGTGCTTTAGGATCAGGAACTTTTCCTATAAAGCACTTATTAAGTCAGTTGGCAATATATGATTAAGGTCTATAGATTAGAAATCAGTATTCTATTGATGCTAATTTCCTGATTTTGTTAATTATGCTGTGCTTAGGTAAGAGAATAATCTTGTTTTTAAGGACATACACTGAAATATTGGGGGGTAAAGGGTCATGTTGGTAACATATACCTAAGTGGTTCAAAATATAATGTTAATAAATATATACATATAGAGAGAATAATAAAGCAAATGTGATTAACATTTAGGGAATCTGAATAAAAAGTATATGGAAATTGTTTGTACCATTCTTGCAAATTTTCTTTAAGTCTGAAATTACTTGAAACTAAAACCTTAAAAAACATACTATATTTGTAAAGGGAAATGAAAATAATACATTTTTGAAAATTTTCCCATTAGGAAGGACATTTGTTCAGATGGGTTTTTCATATTTTTAAGGACAACAAACTAGGCTAACTGGTTAGGTAAGAAAAGCAAAAAGTAATATGAAAATATATCTAGTAACTAATTACTGATGAAAAAGAATTAACTATGCTAGATGTCAAAAAACAAAATCTAAAATGCAAACATTCCATTACTAATAAATGTAGCCTTTTTTTCCCATTATAAGAAGACCAGCTGGAGACCTAATTCCAAGCCTGAAATTTCTCCACTGTATGCACTTTAATTTCCACTCTAAATTTTAAATTTAAAGTTCTGTAGCGCTTTTTGTTATTGTTTTGGGGTTTGTTTGTTTTTTTGCCTATGAAACAAGACAGATTCAAGAAGCATGAACAAGAGTCAGCCAGTTGTAGATCCTGTCCAAGCGCAGGCCTCTGGGTTTAAGTGCATTACCTCCGGACAAGGCTCCACGTGGCAGTCTTTTATTGAACAATGGCCATCTTCAGCCCAGAAAGGACACGGCCGCTTCAGATTAACCTTGAGAGAAAGAATGAATTAACATGAGTACACCCATGTCACAGCTCTGCAGTGCTCTCTTCAGTGTCCCCGCGCTAGGCACCAGGGATGCGGTGACGCACGAGGAGAAGCTTCCTGTCCCAAGGCACCTGTATCGTTCAAAATTTAAATGGCTGCTATTCTCCAGACACCCAGATGTAATATTAATTTTTAAAATTAAACGATGCTATTAGCCCTCTGACACTTCAAAAAAAGAAGAAAGCCAAGTGTACAGCTCATCTGGAGAAGTGGAGAGCATTTCTGGACTCCACACCCCAACGTGTCCCAGGGTCTCTCACGCCATCACCAAGCCAGTGTGCTCAAGCACCACGGTGTGTCAGGGCTGGGTGGGCTCTGGGGGGAAAAGGCAGAAAAAGCACTCCCCTCCCCCAAAACCCTCACCATCCGCTGCAGAAAACAAAATTTATGTATCTGTATGTTTTTTTAATAACAAATTGCGGTGAGGAAAATCTCAACTTTTGGCTGCAGGCTGCGGAGGAGGTGCTGTTTTGGGACACATGAACGTTGGAGGGACAACCGTGTTTGGCTTCTGAGAACTGAAAACGGCCAACTCACTGGCTTTGGGAGTGAAGGGGTGGATAGAGTGGCAGGGAGTGAGGGAGGGACAGGCAAGGGACAGGTCAGGCAGGGCATTTTAACCACCATGACAACTTTGAATTGTGATGTTCTAACCATGATGGGAAGACAGCAATTCAACAGGACTTGCAGAAGGATTGCCCAAATCAAAGAACACGGTTTTTAATTCTTGTTTCCTCCCTTTTCATTCCCTTCAAACAATTCACTATCTGCTGCTCACTTGCCTCCACTGCCGCCGCTCATTTCTTGCCCAGATTACTGCAAGTCTCTCTGCTTCCACCGCCTCCAATTCTCACACAGTAGCCATAACTGTCTCTCTAAAACATCATTCAGATGATATCGCTCCCCACTCCAAACCCTTCTGTGGCTTCCCAAAGTCTACAGCCAGCTCACCAGGCCCTCTGTCACCCTGCCCCCTGCCCAGCCCCACCCTCTGTCTCCTGCCTTGAGCCTCCAGCTACACCAGCCCTCCTGCTGGGCACCCATCAGGGGCCCCTTTCTGTCCCCAGGCTATTACTGAGGCTCTTCTATGGTCCTCCAGGTTGGCCTATGGCTCACTCCCTTCACCTCATCCCACTCTCCCATGGGACACTCACAGGCACTGCAGACTTACTAAGAGATAAGGATGTCCAAATCTGTGCTCTTCCCTCCAGCAATTCTTGCCATCTCAGTAAATAGCCATTATTCCAGTTCCTTAAGCTAAAATCTTGGCATCATCCTTATCTCTTCTCTTTCTCACCCCACATACACTGCCTCTGAAAATTGGGTCAGGTCAAACTCCAAGTTCCTACCTGGCCGAGAAGGCCCTGCAGGGTCTGCTCCCCTGCTCTCTGCCCTTGTTCACTGGCATCCTGGTGGTTCCTCAACCACGGGAGGTACCCAGTGGCCTCAGGGCCTTTGCTCCTGCTGCTCCCTCTGCCTGAAAGCTCTCTCTCCAGATGGCTTGCTTTCTCACTCCCTTTAGGTCCTCTTCAAATGCCACCTTCTCAGTCTGCTATTTTAAGTTGCTAAATTTCAGGCTAATTTTTAATCCAGCAATAGATACGAACACATAGTGCAAGGAGAGGACTGTGGAAGACACTGCAGCAGCCCACTCAGATCTCCCTTCAGGAATGTTGCAGGCAGCCAGCCTGACTAGAGCCACTTTGCCCAAGGCCCCCTGACCCCTGCCCATGATGGCCTTCATCTAATGACTGGTGTGGGGATAAAGGCCCAGACCCGTGCCCTGGCCAGTGTGGCTCAGTTGGTTGGAGCGTCATCCCCTAACTGAAAGGTTGCCAGTTCAATTCCCAATTGGGGCACATGCCTAGGTTGCAGGTTTGATCCCCAGTCCAGAAGCATATGATCCCTGGTGTGGGCACATAAGGGAGGCAACCAATGAAAGCTTCTCTCTGGCATCAATGTTTCTCTCTCTCCCTTTCTCTTCTCTAAAAAAGCAATGAAAAAGTGTCCTCAGATGAGGACAAAAATAAAAATAAAAATAAAGGCCCAGACCCTCCCTCAGGTGGCGAGAGCTCTGGAGGGTCACTGACGTGTCCACTGAGGCAGCATCACAGCTTTTCTTCTCCCTCCTCCCACCCTGACTTCCTCCCTCTCTTGTTGGATCCAAGAGCAGTCCCTAATTAACCTCTCACACATTAATAGCTGTCTCAGAATCGGCTTCCCACGGGACTTAACCTGTGACAACTTGTCCAGCTCCAGAAAAAAAAAAACAACTATTGATATTTTTAATAGGATCACATTAAAATTCATATATTAACTCGGGGGAGAATTAACATCTTTATACTACAGAGACACCTGTCCATTTGGCCAGCCTATTTTGTGTCTTTCAGGAGTGCTTTGGAGTGTGCTTCTTAACCTCAGGTTTTACACATTTCTTCATACGTTTATTCCTATATATTTTATCTTTATTCACTGCTAATGTGAATGGGGATTTCTTTTTGAGCATATTTTCTAACTTGTTATTGTTTGTAATTATGAAGACATTGATTTTTGTTTACTAAGTTTATAACCTGCTATACATTTTTTACTGTTTTTGTTCATTTTATTCTTTCTTTTGACTTTTCTAGGTTTACTTTTGTCATTTATAAGTAGAGACAGTTTTACTTATTCTTGAAAATTTTTTGTCTCTAAAAATGTTTGCTTTTTTTGTGTGTGGTTATCCAGGCTAATTCCTCCAACAGTTGAAGAAAGTGCGGGCACCTTCTTAGCTCCTGACCTACATGAGAATTCCTTCAGCGGCTCCCCATAAGTAAGATGCTGGCAATGCTGATGTTAGGGCTGAAATGATCGTGTTAAGGGAGTACCCATCATTCTTAATTTATTAAATTTTCTAAAAATCAGGAATATGTGTTGAAAACCCTCATCCTTGCTGTCTTGGAATCAAATCCACTTGGACATGACATGTTTTTTGGTCAAATGCTCATCGTGTTTGATATCACTTCTAACCTCACACCTCACATTCAGCCCCCGAGGCTCGCTGGTGTTACCTTTTATACACAACATGTAGTTGATCACTTTTCTCCTCTTCCAACTCTACTACCCGGCCCCAACTCCGTGCCCTCTTTCACCTGGTTGATGCAACAGCCTCCTCAGTGGTTCCTGTATGGCCTGTCTCACACCGTTACAGTCGGTCTGCTCTGTGCCCCTCTCTCCAGTAGCTCCTCATCACACCTAGAATGAACCTCGACATCCTCATGTGTAATAAGGCCCCCGCTTGTTTTCCTCTGGCTCCTACCCACCTCTTCAGCTGGGTCTCCCTCCCTTCCCTCCAGTCATACCAGTCGCCGTCTTATTCCTCAAACACTGAAACCTTCCCACCTGCAGTTCGAGTCCCCTTCCCTGCATGTTCTCCCCCGAGAATGCCACGCTTACTCTCTCACATCAGGAAGCTCTTTGCTCAAGCTGCACAGCATGAATGCCTTCCTTTCCCAACCAACCTCTTTTAAATAAGGCTCCTGACATTCCCCAGCCCCACTGCTCTCTATCTCCTACTTCGCTTTATTTTTCTCCGTGGCAGTTATCCTCTAACCACACAAAATTATATTTTATTGTTGATTTGTTTATTGTCTCCCTAATCAGAAGAAAAGCTCCACGAGGTCAGTCTTTGTCTTACTCAGTACTGGATCCACAGCACCCAGAATACGGCCTGCTAAATCAATGAATATTGGGTGAATTAGGGAACAGAAAGGATAGTGCAAGACAGAATTTTATCTGCCAGCTACAACAGCCAATTGACCAGTTGACAGAGTTATACTGTTGCTTCTGCCTGTATTTCCTTATAGCATAAATACGTAAATGTGTTTAAAACTCACCTCTTCTCTTAGCTTTCCTTTTCAGCCACTGTGATATTTAGAGAATAATGGAGCTAAATGCATTAACCAGCTTCTGCACGCTTCTCCTTGGGGAGAGGATATGCGTACATTCTGGTTACACAGGGAGGAATTTTGTTACGTTGGTAAGAACATTTAAAAAGTTCATGTATAGGGATGAATTGCATGTTGGCTAGTCAAGGACCACGTTGTACAATAATTTTGGCCTGTCCAACTTTCATTTTCCCTTCTTCTGCAACGTCCTCTAATTTCCCTTTCAGAAACAATTACTTCCTTTATATTAGTGCAAATAGGACTGTTAACCAAAGTGTCTTTCCCTCTTTTGGTCAAGGGGTCACACCCGACCTAGACCACTTAGACCCTTTATCTCAGGAGTCTGACTCTTATATGAAATGGTAGATTTGAGCCAAAATTCTGGTGGCACCACAAAGAGAACTGTCAGTAGCTCCTGCCCTCATTTCTATCTTTTCTGAAGTATGCTGCTTCAGGTACCTTTCAATTTTGTGAGCTGCTCCATGCCTTTTTTTAATGAAACTTCTACCTAGAACACCTACAATGTTGTTTCTTCATTTGTAAAATGTAGCTAATGCTGACCTGACAGTGCTCAGCATAAATATTAAACGAGATACTCATTCATTTAGTCAAATATGTGAATGCCTACTCTTGACCAGGCCTGTGGGGGCACAGAAAGAGAAGATACGACCCCAACAGAGAGGAATGAATGAGTGAGGGCAATGACAGGTTGCACAGATATGAGGTCTGGATGTTCTGTGAAGGGGTGACCTTTGGTAAAAGTGATACTTCCTCCACTGCACTGGACCGAACCATGTGACATTGGCAATAGTCAACCGTTGTGATCTGTAACAATTCGACATGGTTAAATCTAATAGTAGAAAGGAAATAGGAGAAAGCAGCTACAAATGTAGACAGATTTGTGGCTTTAGGGTGAGAATTAGAAGAAGCCATTCTGCACTACCTTATTTGTACGTAAAATGCCCAGAAAACTAGACACTATTAATAGTTTCTTTAGGCATCCATTACTCTTGTAAATGTCTGTGGAATCTGCGTTCCTAAGGAATTGTGTATAGAGGAGAAACATTCACCTACTTTGGATATTGTTGGTGCTGATGGAGAAAAAAGGATGCATTCCCTAATTTTTAATTCCTAACTTATTATCATTTTGTACAACTTAAAACTACCAAATATTGGATTTTTTAATCCTCAGAAATATTTAAAGAACTAAAATAACCCATACAAAATCAGGATAAAAGAGAAAATCATGCTCAATTTTTAAAGTGCACTAAAACTTAACTTATAAACCCAATTGAACACTTAGAACAAGAACACAGGCAAGGTTTGAGAGCAGCTTTTAAACTACTCCTCTTTAACCTACTGTTCTTATACTTCAACTACTGTTCTTAAGTTTAAAGTGCTGTTCTTTTGCATCTGCCTCATTGCTCCTGCCTTCACCCTGTCACTGGTCACTCTGTACAGAGCAGACTGCTGTTGGATCGAAGAACCAGTCCTGCAGTATTACTGTGGGCAGCGTTTGGCCTGCGCCCTCAGCCTGGTTGGTGCACTCCCGGGGAGCCACCAGTGAATGTCTACTGCGCTGGGGTACCTTACACAGGGAACAGCGCTGGCACATGACACTGCCATCAGCTCAGCTCAGAGCCTGGGCAGGTGTGTCCGAATGGCAGAACCTCAGTTACAAGGCCGGTTGACCAAGTCAGTCTGTGGCATTTTCGGCTTCTGTGGAGGCTGGAGTCTCCGCCTCACAATCCAAAGTGAAGATGAAGAATTTCCCAAACATAGGAAGAGGGTTCAGATTCTAAGCATTCCAAAAAGACTAATAGGTTTTTTTTAAATATATTTTTTAAGGACTTTATTTATTTATTTTTAGAGAAAGGGTGGGAGAAAGAGAGGGAAAGACTAACAGGTTTTCAGTATAAGGCTTAATACATTCCAATGAGAAGATATACTGAGTTGGCCAAAAAGTTCATTTGGTTTTTCCATACGATGGCTCTAGTAATAGCGCTTAGTTGTCTTTAACTTCATTTGAAACAATTTTGTTAGACTGTGTTGTGATTACTGTCACATCAGTGTGCATTTAAAAAAAACTTACCAAAACTGGTGAATTTTTGTGCAGCCATTTTAATACTGGAGATGGAAGAAAATATGCAACATTCCCAGCATATTATGCTTTATTATTTCAAGAAAGGTAAAAACACAACTGAAATGCAAAAAAAGATTTGTACAGTGTATGGACAAAGTGCTGTGACTGATCGAATGTGTCAAAAGTGGTTTATGAAGCTTTATGCTGGAGATTTCTCACTGGATGATGCTCCACGGTTGGGTAGACCAGTGGAAGTTGATAGCGATCAAATTGAGACGTTAATTGAAAACAATCAACATTATACCATGAGAGAGAGCACCAACATACTCAAAATATCCAAATCCATAAAGTTATTGGTGAAAATGAAAAATGTGTTTCTTATTTTATGGAAAAAACCATCTGGACTTTTTGGCCAACCCAACACATCAGGAGCTGAGAAGGGTCAAAATGCATTCTCAAAAGGGTAATAAAAGTCACATCGGTTGACAGTTATATAAAAATCTTTGGTGCCAACAGAATAAAAAATTATAACCATACCTTGTAATAACGGAAGTAGTCTCGTTCTTGCAATTTTTTTATTTTGGGGAAGATTTTGAAGGTGTTAAAGTTATCGATACTATCAATATCACACAAGCAATCATCCAGGACTCCGATGACCTAGAAAATATATACGTATATAAAATTTAAAATAAGTAAATGATGTTTGGACCTGAACAAATCTGTACTATTACATAAAAAGATAATTTATTCATTCAAATTAGCTAGTATTTGCTAATTAAGATATATATAACAAAGTAGTCACTTTTTACTATGGTCAACTCAATAAAAAATAACAGAAGGATTAGATGTACCCATTCTGAAGAATTAAACATTTTTGTTTAGTGGTCAAAAAGAAAGATATTGAATGTGTTTTTCCTTTGCCTACACACATATTAAATCCAAGTAGTTGTTGGACTGCTACAGCAATTTCTCCCAACACTAACCTAGAAGTCACAGACTGAGTAACGTCGCTGCGGTGACCCTGGCTTTCTTTCAGACGGCCACTTGTGGAACTCATGTGGCAGGCACGGTGCTAAGAGAAGTACATGTGACGTCTCGTTCTCTAAATACCCAGTGAATAAGTATTATCCACATTTTGCATATAAGGAAATTAGGGCTTAGCAGGGTTAAAATAATTTTTCCAAAGTAAGATTGAGACTTAGTCCCAAGTCAATGCACTTTAAAACACATGTTCTTATTCACTACTCAAAGTATCCTTAATGAAAGAAAAACTGGAATCTACAAAGTAAGTTCAGAGTCCAAAAAATTCCATAAAACATTCTTCAGCTGATTTTAAAATGGGACTCGCTGAGTTATGCACAGCTTAGTTGAGTCTTCAGGAATTATGCTGAATGAAAAATGCTAATCCCCAAAGGTTCCACGCTGTATGGTTTCATTTCTATAACATTTCTGAAATGACAAAATTCTAGAAAGGGAGCACAGACTACTGGTTGGCAGAGCTTAGGGCTGGAGTAGTGGATGGAGCTGGACTGAGGACAGGGGCAGGAGGGCTCTGTGTGATGGAGTTGTTCATTACCAGGACTGCGGTGGTGGATACACGAACCCACATGTGACAGAAGTGTATGGAACTCATACACACACACACACACACACGAATGAGACAAGTACAACGGGAATACAAATGTACAGGCCCCGAGGCAGTAAGCTGGCCAGATGTTTTTGAGGAACAAAGAGGAGGACTATGTAGTAGGTAAAAAAAGAATTAGGAGACCACGGTAAGATTTTGGCTTTCATGAAGTCGTGTTTTCTCACACCAGCCAACTCTCCAACACTAACTGGGTGCCCTTTCACCTCTGATACTGCAGCAGGCATTAGGCATGAGCAGAGTAGAACGACAGGCCAGGTACAGGAGGTCACGGGGCCGTGCCTAGCAGCAAACAACTGTAGGGTGGGACCTCAGCCCCAGGGAGACCTTCCCTCCCCCAGCATCTCTCTGGTTATGTGATGTAGACCCCCTCACCTTTCACATCACTGGTCACGCGGTCTGGATCCTCCCCTGACCTCTCCTTCCCCAGCATGACGCCAGTCATTCAGTAGACCCCCTCAGAGGAAGAACAAGGGGGCCAGAGAAGAGCCTCACTCCACTCCCACACAAGCCCCTGCATGACCACTCCCTTAAGCATTAAGCTATCAAAAGGATGAGGTTCCGACCCGCATCAAATAATCTTAGTAACAAAAGCTTCGGGTCTGTTGACCACAGAGACAGAGTTTTGTTCCAACAAGAGATGACATTCAGGCCTCAGCTGTGTTTCAGCTCCAGGCCCAGAAAAGCAGCAAGACCAGGCAGGACCTCAGGACCAGCTGCACTGACTAATGACCCCCTGCCCTGGCACTGACCACCAGTAGAGACCATGACCCTGAAAGGACACACCTGGAAAGCAGATGCATATGCCACTGGAATCTTCTCCTGGGACCTCCCCTAAAATCCCCACCTTTAGAAAACAGATAAAAACACTCAGGACAGAGGACCCAGCATGCCTCTCATGCCTGTGCCTTTCTCCCCTCCTTCCCCAAGGCACAGTCTCTGCCTTTCTTTTTCCTAAGCTCCAAGGACCCTTCTTTTGCCTCTGGAACTTGTTTCCTGAGCCCATGCAGCCCAGCTGGCTCACTTCTTCCATGGCTCACTTCTTCTACCTCTGTGACTTTCTAAATAAACTTTTACTTGTATTTGAGTCTTGGCTCTGAATTCTTTCTTAGCTGGAAGTCAAGCACCAAGGTTGCTGAACCAAGATCCAACCATCAGTACCATTCTGGTGCTGTTTTGCTGCTAACAATACCATTTGCATTTCGAGCAAAGCCCACAGACCAGGGGCTCAGTCACACAGGGCTTCCTCTAATTCAAAGGCTGGTCTCAAACCTCAGGCCACCCACACTTGAGGACTATAAACCCAAGTTTCCTGTGACTCCCTTCTCAGGTTTGATAATATGCTAGAGTGGCCTACAGAACTGAGGAGAACACATTACTAATGTTTTACTGGTTTATTGTAAAGAATATGACCCAGGAACAGCCAAATGGAAGAGATGCACAGGGCAAGGTACTGGGAGGTGCAAGGCAGCGCTTCCATGTCTCTGAGCCACCCTCCCACCAAGTCTCTGTACTACCAACCTGGAAGCTCATTAAAACTCATGTTTTTGCCCTGGCTGGTATGGCAGTGGACTGAGAGCCATCCTGCAAACCTAATGGTTGCTGGGTCAATTTCCAGTCAGGGCACATACCTGTTGCGGGCCACGTCCCCAGCTGGGGGCATGAGAGGTAGTCGATCAATGTACCTCTCGCACACTGACGTTTCTCTCCCTCTCTTTCTCCCTCCCTTCCACGCTCTCTAAAAGTGAACAAATAAAATCTTTAAAAAATATATTTTGTCCTGAAACAGGAGTCTCTTCATGTCATTTCTCTGAATAAAAAACAAATTTTTTTTAACTTGTGTTTTTAGAGCTTTCACAGAACTCCATCTCCAGCACACCCTCCCCATCCTGGAGGTTAAAAGTTCCCACCCTCTCATCACCCAGTCTCAGCCTGAGGCTACCCAGCGGTTCCCCACCTAAGTCAGGGCATCACCATTAACTGATTAAAAGGGACTTGTTATGATAACAAAAGGACGTCCTTTCCTCAGGAAATTCCAAGGGTTTTAGGAGCTCTGTGCCAGAACAGGTGACAAGGACCTAATCCTTTATCCTATTAGACCACATTGAGTGACACAGGAAGCTACTGGAGTTTAAGCAGACAGTAAAAGAAACATGAAGTACAAGATGAGGTGGAAGGTTTCTCTTTTATTTTGTATGATCAAGGAAGGTAACAATTCACATAAGTGGACAAGTGTGATAACGTGACACTTTAGCAGAGACCTAAGTGAGCCAGTGAGCCACATAAATACACGAGAAGACCATGGTAGGCATCCAGGCCTCGAAACAAGAACACACTTGCCTTGTTCGAGAACAGCATGTTTAGTGGGGTGAAGACTGGAGCAGATTTGAGAGAAAAGATCAGGAATTTGGTTCCTGGTACATCCAGTTTGAGATACTTGGTAATCATCCAAGTGGAGATAGTGAAAGGTAGTTGGATATTCAGATTTAGAGCTGAGACTTCTAATGTGGAGATTCTGAAAATCAATTTTATATATATATACATATATGTATATATCAATTATTTATATATAAAAATCAATTTTAACACACGTGTGTGTGTGTGTGTAGAATTATTTAAAACCAAGAGACTAAATGAGACAATCAAGACAGAGAGAGGAAAGAGTCAGGATTTGAACCATGAAGGTCAAATGGTTAGTGGTTGGGGGCAGGGAAGGAACACGCAAAGGATAATGAGAAAGACTGGACTGCAAAATGGGAGGGAAATCAGAACCGTATCTGGAAGCCAAAAGAAGAGAGAATTTCAGGGAGAGTGAGAGGTGAGCCATGAAAATCTGCTGCTGACACATAAAGCAAACGTGAAAAAACTATGGGCTTCAGGAAGACATTTGTGAGGTCTTGACAAGGGCGGCCTCAGGGAGCGGCAGGGGCAACAGTCTGCCTCGCATGGGCTAAATGAAGAGAGAGGGCCAAACAGAAGAGACGGAAGCAGCTCTTCTGAATTTTTTCTATAGAAGAATGGAGCAGTCAGAAGAGATGGGTGGGTCAAGAGAGAACTCTAAAACAGTAGAATTAACAGCATGTTTTATAATGACAATAATAATCCATTAGAGAAGGAAAAATTGATGATCCAGGAGAACGAGGGCAGATTTGCTGGAGTTGGGTCCCTGAAATGGAAAAGGGGGATTGGCCTGTGAGTAATTGATGGAAGTCAAAATAGGTGAGCACAGAGACTATGGATGCACAGGTGTGGGTCACTCTGTTACTCCAATTTTGTTAGCAATATCTGGAAGCTGAGAGTGAGGATGAAAGAGGTGCTGCAGGGTTAAGTAGAAGGAGCAAACAAAAAATGTCTAGTTCAATAATCCTGTCTTCTGCTAGATATACTCAGCTATTTAATCCATCCATTGAGTCTCTCATTTCATTTCTCTTTGGTCATTCTTTAATTTAGTCTCTTGTTGCCTTTTCATACTTTCAAATCTCTTTTTATTTACACATATTGAACAATTTAAAATTATATCTTAGCCCTGGCTGGTGGAGCTCAGTGTATTAAGTGCGGGCTGCAAACCAAAGGGTCACTGGTTCGATTCCCAGTCAGGGCACATGCCTGGGTTGCAGGCCAGGTCCCCAGTGGGGGCCATGTGAGAGGCAACCACACAGTGATGTTTTTCTACCTCCCTTCCCCTCTCTAAAAAATGAATAAATAAAACCTTTAAAAAATAAATAAAAACAAAAATAAATTATATCTCATATTTGCAGAACCTAGGTCATTATGGGTCTATTTTATAATCTATATTTCTAATACCTCATTCATGGTGCCTGTGTATTTTGTGATTTTTGACTGTCAGCTGCTATTGTTCCCAGCATTTTACCTCCAATAATTCTTTGGGGCCTCGGTTGAAAATAAACTCCTCCAAAGAGGATGGATATTTGCTTTTACCAGTAAGCTGGGGGCATACCAACCTGGGCCTGCTAGAAATTAAATTTTCCACCTGAACCCCTTCCCAGCACAGGTGGCATGAATTTGGCCAGCAAACCTGTCTAAGTGGCTCCTGGTTACAAATTCTGCAGGGAGCTTTTCCTCCCTCCCCAAGCAAGTTTCCTTCCAGTTTCCTTACTCCCAGTGGGATTCATTTCTGTCACCCATATGTTGAGGATGTAGCCCTTTGGAGTCCAAGTTTTGGGTGAGGTTTCCTTTTAGTTTCCTCTTCCTGAACAGACATGGCTTTAGGTTCTTATCCATTCCACCCCATGCAGCTGTTAAAGCAGAAGCTGGAGGTCTTTGGGGTTGGCGAAAATCCCCAGGGTAATGGACTAGAACGACACTGTTTGAGTCCCAAGGTTATATATGGCTTTCCTTCCGGGGCTGGGGTGGGGGTGGGGTACTATGTGTATTTCTGGATTTCATGCCACCTCAGAAATGCATGTAGAAAGATTTTAAAATATATCCAACTGAAACTATTCTTTACGGGAAGACTAAGTTGTTATATCACCTGTATGCGCTGTCTTTATTTCCTAGTACTTTGCCACACTACAAAACACATTTGCATTTCATTTATAAGAAAATGAGGTTGAGATATACAAATCCCTATTATTTTGTGTGCTTGAAAATAATTTTATGCTTTTATTGCAAAGATATATCTCAGTGATTTCTTGTGAATAAAAGTATTTTTTTAGAAATCTACTCTTCCCTTTATGCTTTACTGTTTTGCTTCCAAGTTAACATATGGAAGAGTCAGAGAATGTCTTGGTTCCCCTTTTTCATTTTCCTGGGTTTCCTGGGCGTTATTTCTCTACCAAAGAAGCAAGCACACTGGGACGTACTGGGCAGAGCAGAAAGGGGCCCACTGGGGCTCCGCTTCCCCTGGTTCACTGACTTAACAAGTGTGATGTTTTGTCATGTGAGCTCCTTGAACTTCAGTCACCTCGAGAGCCCCATTTCTGAGACGTATCAACTAAAATGAGAGAACGTATATTGTAACTTGTTACAGATTAAAGTATTGTCTAAAATATGATCCAATGCTATATTAGAAAGTACCACCAGAAAGAAAAACCAAACGTATTCACATTTGAGGACTGTTTGGCACTATGCCACTTTGAATATGCACAAATCTTTCATTTCATTGGGTGAATGAAATGAAAATTACATGTTTACTTGTATACAATAAAAATGAAAGGACTGATGCAATTATGAAGCATTAATGTACATAATTGGTGGTATGTGGAGAAACCAAAGAGAGAGAGAGAAAATGAGAAACTCTCATGTTAAAAAAAAATCCAAATGTAAATTCCATTCAAAAACAAACATCCAACTAATAACCAGAAAGTAATTTTGCCCAAGTCCGCTTTTCCTAAGTCTGGCAGGTATGCCCAGATTTCCACTATCTCTATTTCAGTATTTTCCAAGTGGGGTTGGACAGGTAGTTTGAAGGATAACTGTACTGCAGTTACCTGCAAGGCTTGTTTAAAATGTTGACTCCTGGGGTTGCGTCCAGAGCCACTAAATCAGGACATCTGGCCAGAGAACCTGCCTTTTTAATATACTCCCCAAAACCAAAAGTTCACCCCTTTTATTTTTATCAAATCATTCATTAAAAAATACTCAAATGTGGGCACAGGTAGAATATTCAGGCATTCTGGGATTTAGTGCAGAGCATCAAAGGCCATGAAAACAGTGTCTGAATAAAGTCAGAAAAACATGTTTACACGGTTACACTCAGGTACCTGGAATTTTTCTTAGCAATGAGCTTTAATTGCTTCAAATCACATCTCCCGTGGTTATCGGGCCACCTGAGCCACCTTGTTCCTCTCTCAGTTCTGCCGCAGGTGCAAACAACAGCACCTGGCAGCAGTCTGTCCAAACTCTACTGTGTAACCCAAAGCAAACATCCCTCTTCAGGGCAAAGATCTGGTCACTAACCCTCCGACTTCCAGCATGCTGGGAACACCTCCAACGTAAGCCTCGCAAAGGAAGCCCCCAACTCTGCTCTCGGGCCACCGCCGCCCTGCTGAGACCACAGGCCGACCCAGACCCAGGCTCGCACGTGGGTGTACCTGGGCGTCGCCAGGCAGACCGCACAAGTTGGCGAGACACAGCGGTCCTGCGCGGGGGTGACAGCCTAGGGACCCTCTAGTTCGGGAAGGGAAGTCCCGTCGCCTCCTGGTCCGCTCGGCTCCCGCAGGCCACGGGCCTCTGTCTTCTAGTCTCCGCAACTCTCCAATGGCGAGGGGGGCGTTTCAGCGGGGATGTTTTCGCTCCTGCCCCTCCCGCCGCTCCCGCCGCACTCCAGCGGCTCCACAAATCAGCTCGGAACGCACACCTCCCCGCCCGCATCCTCTTCCCCTTTCCCTGCCGTCACCCCGAGCGTCGCCGCCCCGCGCAGCGGCGGCTCGCCGGCGCTTCCTGGACGCCTGTCAGGTCGCCCGCTGCCCAAAGGCCGCCCGGCTTCCCCGCCATCGCCGGCTCACCTGGGCCTCGACGACGCCCGGGAGGAGGCTCAGGGTGACCAGCAGCCGCACCGCGGCCGCCCCCCGCTCCGCGCCGGCCCTCCGGGTCCCCCGGCTCATGCTGCCCGCTCCCTGCACCGCGGCCTGCAGGCACCCGAAGGGCTGAGGAACCGTGGGCGGCCCGAGCGACGACCCACGGGGGCTGCTGCCGGCAGCGGCGAGAGTCCAGGGTCAGAGGTCCACGAGCCCCGCAGCTGCCAGTGAGGCGGAGAGACCAGCACCACCACCACATCCCCCGGGGCCCCGCCCTCGCCTGGCCCCGCCCCCGGGCCCGCCCCGCTCCCGGCCCCGCCCCGAGCGCGGGGCCTTTTGGGAATTGTGGTCCGCGCAGAAGGCGGGATCGCGGAGGAACGAACCCGGACCTGCCACTGAGAAGTCGCTCCGCCTCCCGGGGCTCTGCCTCCGTGGCGGCCAATGAGACCAGACCACGTGGGCCCCAAAACACTAGAGGCGCCGGCCGGGGTTTTAGGAGGGACGGCCCTCCCCCTGCAGTTGTCCTGGAAACAGGGCCTAGTCTCGGGTGTCGTCTGTCCTGACCCTGCGTTCGGCCAGTACCCACGTACGTTAGCATCTTCGACTTTGAACCTAAGGCACTTTCTCGGACGCTCGCCCGTGGCCTCTTCCGCTGCGGAAGCCTAGTGCGCCCCCGCGGCTTCGGCCCCTCTTTCATTTGTTGCGCCCGGACGCGCGGTCATCCTCTGCCTGTCCCATCCCGTTCCTAACGTGAAGCACGTTAGAGAGTGAAAACGAACCCCAGTGTTCAGAGTGTAATATGGGAATAGGGACAGTTGCACAGAAAAACTTGTGATGTAGACAGTGCTCACTCCCACCTGTAAACATTCTAGCTTATCATGTGATTCTACACAAGTTACTTAATCTCTGGATGCCTCAGTTTCCCCATCTCTATGTGAATATGATGACGCCCCCCCTCAATATTTGTCCCAGGATGACACAACAGAAGTGTTCAATCAATGATAGGTGCTATTAATTTTATTAATAGCCTTGACCTCTAGAGAACTAGAAATATGGCATCTTTAGTGTGTATTAGGTACCCATCACTTCTATAACAAATTACACAAATTTAGTGGCTTAAAACAAATTTATTATCTTACATTTCTGGAGATCAGAAGTCCAAACTGGATTAACAGGGCTGCCTTCCTTCTAGACGCTGTAAAGGACAATATATTTCCCCTATTCTTCCAGCTTCCAGAGGCCACCGCATTCCCTAGCTGAGGACCAGCATCACACTGTCAGCTCCTCGCTCCCTCTGCTTCCACTGTCACATGCTTCCTCTTTCTGAACCTAGCTCTGCTGCCTGCCTCTTACAAAGACCCTTGTGGTTACATAGGGTCCACCCAGAAATCCAGGATAATCTCCGCATCTCAAAATCCTTGATTTAGTCACCTCTGCAAAGTCCTCTGTGCTGCATGAAGTGACAGATGCCCAGGTTCTGGGGATTAGGGTGTGGGCATCTTCGGAGAAGCAGCGGTCAGCCTACACATAGTGCTTGGTTCCTTTCAGAGCACTTTCAAAATTCACAGGGCTCTGTGAAGAATGAAAATGCAGAGTTCTGGCTCCAAAAATATAAAGAATTTCAACACAGTGACAGCAGAGCAGAAACTCAAGTGCAGGGCCCTAGCTTAAAAACAAAAAGAATTTTTGTTTGATTCTTTCAACTACTTTTCTACCTCTCCTCTTCTTTTCTTTGCCAAACCTCTATTTTCTATCCTCCCTGTCCCCTTTCCCTCATATGAATGTGCTCTGTCTCTATCATTCTACTAAAGCTTTTCTCTTACCAAATCCAGTGGACCTTTCTCAAGATTTCTTGTCTCTGTGCTGCATTTCAGGTTATTGATTCCCCATACTCTCTGGGGTTATACTGTAAAACATCCTGGGCACTTTCTGTTGTTGTTAAAGTGAATTATAAATTTTCTTTTTATAAAATCTCAGCTCCTTTGATGGACCTTTAATCTCAGGTCCTCTCATGATTCTGATCTCAAGTGTAGAATCCGTGGCCTGTAGGTACAGCCCCTCTAGCTTTGTCATGAAGTGGTCAATTGGTGGGAAGGGGACAGCAGGCATAGAACTCCAGTGCAGGGGTCAGAGAGTTTTTGTCTTCTTGGTGACCTAACCCAGAAAATAACACCAACAAGGATACCCCCCCCCCATTTATTTTTCATCTCAGAAGCCAGACACACTCATCTTTTGGGGATGAGTTCTTTTCCTGGGTATGAAATCGGAAATCCCACATGTTTATCAGCAGATACAATGTAGCCAGATTCATTCATAATGATGCCTGTGGGGATCTGTTTTAGTGCTCATTGTTACAATGAGTGGTACCAGGGGTAGTTCCTTAGGGAGCAGGCTGCCACCTTCTTTGTTCTCTCACTCTGGCCTCTTTGTTCACTCTTGCTGTCCCTAAAATCAGCTGCACTGAAAGCAACACCAGGAGGCATCGGTGATGTCACCTCTGAGTCCTGCAGACACACTGTTTGAACCTTTCCACCCCTAACACTGTGGCTGGAAGTTGTAACAGAGGGAGGGAAGTGTATACTTTAATCCCCTTTGGTTGCAAGGCACAAAAAATCACCTCTAGCTAAATTCTTTTTTAAAAGAATAACAACTGAGAAAAATTGGAATAGTTCATAGCAGCGATTTTCAATGGGTGTGCCACAAGAATTTTTAAAACATGCAATACCTGACTATTTAGTCAGAGCCACTAACTGCTTTTCCCTTAGGTTGTCAAATTAAAAAAAAAAAAAAAAATGACAGCAGCCAACACAATGATAGCCATCTGGTGTGAATGACTCAAAATTACACCTTCTTTTTTTTTTTTTGTCAGATTGGCAAATATTTTTGGTGTGCTGCAGAATTTTAGTAATTAGTTGACGTGTGCCAAGAGATGAAAAAGGGTGAAGATCGCTGGCTTCCAGTATCGGGGAAGACAGTTACTGCTCACACCTCAGGGAGGGCAAACCCCTTAGGACAGCATCCGGGGACTCTAAGTGGAGTCTTTCTCAGGCGCTGCCAGTGGACAGATCAATTCCAATCCCTGTTAGCCCTTTGTACATTCATTCAAAATTCAAATTCCTTCCAGAGTTTGGCTTGCGGGGAGAGAGCAAGACTGTGCAGAGTGAGCAAGAGGTAGACAGACAGACAGCCCTCTGCCCTCAACCATCGAGAGGGGGTGGGAACTGCTCAGACAGAAGCAGCAGCTGTGCCCTCCAGGAAGTCGTGTTGCCCCTCAGGCACTCCGCTCCCACTTTTTCTTCCCCTGGGCTTGTAGCCACAGGTTCATGAAATCATCACAGATGTCCTGAGCGTGGACCACCAAAAGGCACACGTCAGAAAGAGTAACAGTAGTACTACTGCCGTTTATGTAATTTAGACTTACTGACACCACCTGGGTTAGGCGAACGTAACTATCTGGAACTAAGGTACAGAAAAATTGACTACATTTTTCAAATGGAAGAATTTATGGGTTTCCCAGATCTATTCAGTTGAGAAAGGTTAGGGCCAGTGATAAAGTCAATCAGTATAATCTGCCCCCCACCCCAAAGACCAGCAATGACAATTTGGAATTGATTTGGATGGGACAGCTTACAGGAAGGGGTTAACCTGGAGAAACAATACTAGCATAAATGGAAATTCCACCAGGGCCAGCCACAGCTATCTGTTTCCCATGATTCTTAGTGGAGCCAGACAGAATCAGTGCGGGTGACCTCGGTGTGCTTCCTCTCTTCAAATGAATAGCATCAGAATGGGCTTAAGTCAAAACCAATCTTAGTCGTATTTACAATGCAGGCACACTAACTCATGCACAGAAACACAGGGTTATATCTGTCGCAGATTCACTTCGTTTTGCTCAATGTGAACGATCCCCTCCCCCCTCTCATCCCTTCGTTCCCCCACCATCCCCTTTTCCACGCAGTTTCTCTCTCTTCGGTCAGAGGCGGGCCTCACCACCTCATCCCCTCGTCCAGAGTGACTTGCCCAGAGTGGGACGGAGGTCCTTCCCACAACCTCGTTGAGCCCTAGCAGTCTGCTTTCTGTTACGAGTGTGTCTATATTATAGACATCCATGCAACCATCCAGAGTATGAAGTGTTAGAGGGCTCTGTCTTCTCGTACCAAATTCTCTTTACTGGGTATTTAGTTCAATGAACAAACAGTCAATAAGTATTTGTCAATGGACTGTTGTTCATTTGTTAATGTTATTTAGGATCCCAGTTTATCTGAGAAGAAAGACATCTTTCTCTGAAGCAACCCCTGAGCGTCTGCTGTGGTCAGCTGGGAAGCGGCTGCTTTGAGCAGGAACGTCCTTGGAGAAGGCAGTGAGATGCGATTCTCATAAAGGCAGGAGATTGCCGCTCCCGAAACAGAGGTTTGGGGACAATCGGAAAGACAGAGGGTGTGCCACACTCATCAGAGGACTGGTTAAGACCCATTACTGGAAACCCATTACTTCAGGAGTTTGGGGTTTTCTTTCGGTCAAGCACAATTTGAAATGTCTACAAGTAATGGTTTTTGAATCAAAGGCTTAAGAATGGTCTTAAGTAGATTACTGGAATGCTTCAGTGACTTTGTGAAGTAACAAAAGTGAACTAAATATTTACATTTCCAAGACATCATTGTGTTTCTGTGATTTTATCGCTTGGTTAACTGGTGACTGCTAATGAAGGAGAAACTCACTGATGAACGTTTCTAAATAAAAGTCAAGGTAATGGGGTGGAAATTTAATAACACCGGTAATTTTCAAGCCGAGTTGCGTTCCGTGAACCTGCTGAGTATTGGCAATCGGTCGTGTTTAAACAACTGTATTTGTAGATAGTGCTGGTGTGCTAACCAACTGGCCACAGCAATTTTTTTAGAAAGTGGATTTCTACCTGTAACTTAGTTATAAGGGGAATTTTTGTGTGATGGTAGGATTTCTGAATTATACTGAGAGAAGTTCTCCCTCTTTTCTTTGACAAGTGATAGGGATTAAAAGTAACTAAAGCAAATGCACTTGGCTGGCCTATGGCTTGTTATTAGTTATCTTCCTGAAGTATTCTTGTTTTTCTTTAATATTTACTCAGCTGTGGCACCGTCAAGCATTTTTGCTTAACAGCATTAAAGCTGATAATCTTAAATTAGATTTATTTCCATTTCTAAAGGAGGCAGTTTCAACAAAAGCTTCGTTTGTATAACAAACATACTGAGGCATGCTAGAAGTTAATATATTATGTGATGGGGGAATCTATTAAATCTAAACAATTGGGAAAACTGGAATCATAATTCTGTCAATTTCTTGCTCCCTCCTAATTTCTGCAACACAAAAGACTTCATATAACCCCAAAGTTCTAAATAACTGCCTACACGTCAGGGCGGTCCTGTCCCAGCCCCTCCACACGGTGTCCGGGCACAGCGCAGCGAGGGCAGCACCGCGAATGTTTGGACGACGGGAAAACCCTAGTCACAGGGAGCAGAGAGGGATGAGGTTATGGGCACAGTGACTGCAGGCGCGGGAAGGCAGGGAGGTCACAGGAGGTCCTAAGTGGCTGCTGTGGTGTCCTGTGAGGCACTGACGTCTGCTCTCCTGTCAATCTCTACTCACAGTCCCTGGGACCTCAAGAAGTTCGTTTCTCCAAATTCAGTTGCTTCTTCCTGGGTTCAGGCTACGCGTAAACGGCACCCAGGCAGTGGCTTTGTGCTGCCACATCTTCTCTGAGGGTCACACCCGCACTTCCTGCCCTCCCACACCCTGGAGGGGTCTGGTGTTTACTGTGCAGTCCCAGCGAGCAGGACACGGCCTCCTGTGCCCCATTCTCTCTGACTGGCCACCGTCTTGACTGGGATTTGGACTCCATTTGGCCATAACAGAATCACACACTTGCTGGCTTCCATTTTGTATTATTTCCTTTGTTCCCTTTAGGGACTGGTCTTCTCCTCGTACTCCGGCAGGATGGCTGGCTTGCATTTAGAATGTTACATAAACAGCCTGTGTTCCTTTCTGGAAAAAAGACAAGCAGAGCACACACTCTGCCAGGGGCTGTAGGGCCTCTTACCTAATGTCTCCCTGTCTGTCACTGTCTACAGTCCCCCCCAGAACAGGACAGCCATTGTACTAAATGACATTCTGGGGACTTTCCTAGTCCCCCAAGAGTAAAACAGGTCATTTGTGCCTCCTCTTTCTTCCATGATCCCAGGGAGTCACTTTCTGTTCTGCTATACCATAAAATCAACTTGCTATTTCTTAGAAAATAACACCTATTGTATTTCCACCAGTCCATAATTGCTACCAGTTTATAAATCAATCAGGAAACCCAGAAGAAATATTCAGTCATTTCAGATTACTTTAAATTACTTGAAAGAATCATTCCCCCCCGTTTTCAGGTTATTTTAAGAAATGTCTTAAAATCTGAAGCTTCTAGCCCTGGCTGTGTTGTTCAGTAGATTGAGTGCCGGCCTGCAGGCTAAAAAGTCGCTGGTTCAGTTCCCCGTCTGGACACAGACCTGGGTTGTGGGCTGGGTCCCCAACTGGGGGCCTAGCCCATTGTTTCTCTTGCACATCGATGTTTCTCTCCCTCTTGTTCTCTCTTCCTTTCCCTCTTCCTGAAAAACAAAAAAAAATCTGAAGCTTCTAGTCTGCGGTGCTTTTTCCAGACATCTCTGGACTAATTAGAGGGATACTTCACATACAAAACAATCAATCAATGAATGTAGTTTATTGTAGTTTTTCATTGTAGTTTTTTAATTGCCATGTGTAAAATTTTACTAATTTATCAAAAAATTGCTCCAAGTTTGTTAATAACAAAGACTGTTTTGGAAATTAGTCATCGTACTTGTTTAAAAAAACTTATGTTTATATCTAAAAGCTTTGTGAAGACATTTTTGAAATATGTTTTTTAATTTTAGAGAAAGAAGCGAGGGAAGGGAAAGAAAGAGAGAGAGAGAGAAACATCGATCAGTTGCCTCCCACACGTGACCTGACCAAGGATCAAACCTGCAACCCAGGTACGTGTCCAGATTGGGAGTCAGACCCCAGCCTTTTGGTGTTTGGAATGATGCGCCTACCAGCTGAGCAACACCAGCCAGGGCTGAAGTCAGTTTTTCATAGACTATTTTTTAGACAAGTTTTAGGTTCACAGCAAAAGTGAACAGAACGCACAGTTCCTGGTTACCCTCTGCACATGCTAGCCTCCCCCACGACCCACGTCCCCCACCCGGGTGGGGTGCTGTTACAGTCAGTGGACTACACTGACATGTCATCGTCACCCAAAGCCCGTCCTTCTCATTAGAGTGCACTCGGGGCGCTGCGCAGTCTGTGAGCTCTGACAGCTGTGTGATGACGTGCGTCCACCATGACCCTGTCACACAGAGCGGTTTCACTGCCCTTAGCATGTCCTGTACTCCACCTGTTCATCCCTCCCTCTCACTGAAATCGGTTTTTATTTTTCCAATGTTTTTGTCAGTATAGAAGTCTTTTATTTTTCACACTTATCATGCCATGAATTTGAAATCATTTTTCAGTAAACTCCCTACCCTGAGGTCTATGTCACAAATGGAAAAGATCGTATCAGCTGGAATTAATTCTAACCACATAGATGAAAACAAAATCAAACATCAGATTTGTTCACCTAAAATGGTTTCTCCTCACTCTGTGTGCATCGTGTGCTTTCAAGAGAAAAAAAATTGAGGAGGAGTCATGTCCAGTTGCCTTACCAAACTCGAAAGATCATCCACTTAATCTTCCGACCAAAATTACAGCCCAGGAGGGTGAGCTCTGAAACCGCAGCGCTCCAGGCCAGAGACGAGCGTCTGCGGCACCATCATGGCTGGAGGAAAACGACACAGGGCCCTTCCTCAGGCGGCTTTGGGGTGGCAGCCTGGAGCTCCGGCGTCCCACCTCTCTCTGTGGCCTCACCTGTAAAGCGAGTTGTGCCTCCAACCATACTTAGTTTGGGGTTCTCTGCACCTCAACCTGCTGCACGGGGTATGCATGGCACCTGCATGTCCCTGTTTTGTAACCATGTAAAAGGCATAGCTCTGATTTATATTGTTTGTGTAACAACTGAAAAATCTGTCAACTGTTCTGACAAGTGATATACAACTTATAAGAATTTAAAATAGAAACTTCCTAGTGTGTCCTTGCCAGATAATTTCTATGGTATGGAGAAAGGAAGCGGGTACTCCCCTGGACTGGAGCTAAGTAAGCAAACAGTGGACAGCCCTCAGCCAGAACGTTAAAGGGGCGTTTGAGCATCAAATGAATGAATAGGCTGCGTGATTTTTTATGCATTTTTCTTTCTTTTAATAAAGAGTTTATTTATTTTTAGAGAAAGGGGAGGAGAGGGAGGAAGAGAAACACCAATGTGTGGTTGCCTCTCATGCACCCCCTACTGGGGACCTGCCCTGCAACCCAGGCACGTGTCCTAACTGGGAATCGAACTGCGACCCTTCAGTTCACAGACCGGCACTCAGTCCACTAAGCCACATCAGCCAGGGAAATGAGTTTTTCAATCCTGACTTTCGATAACTCCACCTAAAAAGCAGAGAGCTGCACCAAGCCTTTTTTCAACCAAGAAGTCTTTTTCTAACAGTAAAACATTTAAAAACTACCCCTTCCTATTTTCAGGGTGAGTGCCAATGTCAGCAAGTCAACGACTGGCCTGTCACTCTGTGTTCGCGCGGGGAAGAGCTTGAACTGGAAAGCAGCTGTAAATGTTGAGCGAATGGAGCAACTGGCAGCCATATTTTACCAATTTTTCAGATAGACTGGACTATGTATAGTAATGCCCGGGAAACAGGAATATAGTATACTTTGAGGAACAAAATAGCAAGAAAAACTTCCTGACTCAAAAATCCAAACTAACAAATAGCTAGTGTTTAATGAAGGCAACTTCTTATTGTAAGGTTATCTTCATAGAGTTGGTGATTAAGGAAACTCTTTAAAACACCCAGATAGCAGTGTCAGAAGGAACTACCGGGAGAAAAGTCACCGGACCATCTTGGAACATCAGTTTACCGAGTCTCTCGATGTTCACAGCAGCAGCAGCAGGAACACCAGGACTTTCTAGGCTTTAAAGAGAACCTCTCATCCTGAAGTGAGTATCTTGGCCATCACTGTCATTCTATTTAAAATATAACTATGTTCACCAAAAAGTTTATTTCATTTGCAAAGAGCATATAGAAACCAAAGCATAGCCCTAAGCCTCCCACCTCCCCATCAGCGCGCCGAGCTGCAGGTGCCACCCTCACACCCGGGCGTTCTCTGATGGTTCTTCCCCTCTTTCCTACACGATCCGTTTCGCCCGCTGCAGACTTATTCCGTCAATATGTAAAAACATGTTGCACTTCTGCCACGCCTCTGTCTTTACAGAACACTCTTTGACGCAGTTACCGGCTGCCTTCAGTTCTCTCCTAGTCTCTCCAGAACCCACTCCAGCCAAGCGTTTGCCTCACTGCTCCACTCAAACTGCTCTTGCCAGGCTGCCCACTGGCTTCGGCGCGCACCGCTGCATCCCGAGGCCGAGTCTCCGTCCTCGTTGACTTGACCTACATCAGCATTTGGCACAGCTGATCACTGTCTCCATGAGACACTTTCTTCACTTAACTTTCAAAACCTGCTCCCCTGGTTCTCCTCCAACCTAAGGTCTTCGGTCTCCTTTGCTGGTTCTGTCTCATCTTCAGTCCCCTAAATAGGCTCTTCTGTTCTGTCACTTTCACTCCCTTGGTTACATCTTCCAGTTTACTTTCAATGCCATCGTGTGTTAGTGACCCCCAGATTTATATCTTCAGCCTAGACCTCTGCATTCAACTCCAGACGCATGTCCACCTGCCTACTGGACAAGTTCACTTCGATGTCAGCAAGCACCCCGCACCCATGTGCTCCTCTTGCCATTTTCTCCAGTTCAGTAAATGGCAGCTCCCTTTCCTGGTTATTTAGGCCAAAATCCTTGGCCTTTTATTGTCTTCACTCCTCTCTCACCCCAGTCTCATCCAATCCTGCTGGCTGTTTCTTCCAAAAACACCCAGAATCTGATAACTTCTCACCATGCTTGCTATGACCATCCCTGTTCATGTGAATTACTGCCACAGCCTCCTCACCGGTCTTCCTGCCTCTTTCCTCACCTGTCTTTAATTTTTTTCCCAGCAAAACAACCATAGAACTCTTGTGAAAACATGTCATCCATCTGCTCATAGCCCCCCAATAGCTCCCATTGGGTTCATCCCAAAAGCCCAGGTGTTTGCAGGGACCTGTGAGGCCTTCTGCAATCTGACCCCCAGGATTCCCTAACCTCATCTCCCGTCACTCTCTCCTTGGCTCACTGACCTTCAGCCCTATTTCCCTCCTTGCTGTTCTTCAGACACATTGAGCAAGCTCTGGCAGGGCCTCTGCCAGCACACTCCCCTCCAACTGTCTCTCCACGGCCACCTTCTGCAGATGGTCACTAGGAATTCCACTTTAGCACTGTGATCCCTCTTGCCCAGTACTTCCCCTCTCATTTCTCTGCTCTGTTTTCTCCTTTGCACATTGAAACATACTATATATTTTACTTGCCTTCTTTCCTTTCTTTCTCACCACAATGTAAGTTCCATGGGGTGAGGACAGTGGTTTGATTTGTCCTCTGCTGTGTCCTCAGCACGCAGAACAGCCCCTGATACATAGTAGTCGTTCAGTAACTACCTGTGGAATAAACCTGCGCTCCCCAACCTTTTTGGCCCCAGGGAGTGGTCTTGTGAAAGAGAATTTTCCCATGGACTGGGGCGGGGTGAGGGATGGTTTCAGGATGATTCAAGTGCATTACATTTATTTTGCACTTTATTCCTATTATATTACATTGTAATATATAATAAAAATAATTATACAACTCACCATAATGCAGAATCAGTGGGAGCCCTGAGCTTGTTTTCCTGCAACTAGATGGTCCCCTCTGGGGGTGATGGGAGACAGAGACACCGAAGTGTGTTGCTTATGTGCAGTCTACTCCTACTCTCGTTTTGGCTTCACAAAGATAGGATGTTGGAAATGGAAGCAGGCTTTTCAGTGCTTCTGTGGCAATCTCAGGATATTCCACCTTGCCTTTAATCCAGAACATATGGAGCTCTGAAGTTGTCTCAAACATCCTTTTAAGGCCACCATTGTTTGCGATCTCCAGCAGTTGGTCCCCTTCCAGCCCGGACAAAGTCGATTTTCCCAGCTTACTCACAGATGGGCCTCGGGTCTGTTCCTTCCCAGTTCGGGGTCTGTTGTGGTTGGGAGGGAGTGCTCAGACTCCTTTGAAAGCTGAGATAGGGGATCATGCACCGGCTGGGAGAAAGAAGGCCCTGGCTCAGTCTCTTTCAAAATCTCTGCTAATGCTTGAAACGTGTCAGAAACCCCAATGCTCGCTTGTCGCCCCACAATTCCAGTGTGGCTTTGAATGCAACCACTTTATTGGTCAACTTGAACAAAGTTGTTGCTCTCCCCTGAAGGGACAGACTGAGTTCATTGAGCAGGTTGAATATGTCACACAACTAAGCAAGTGTTGGGAATCGCTCTGCGTGGTTTCGGAGACTGTAGCCTCGTGAGAGCAGACCTTGAAAGGGGCCAGTAAGTTTCCCTGGAAATCCAGGAAACACAGGTGGTAGCATGACCCGACACTAACGCCAAGTGTTCCCGTGGGAAATCAGGCCTGATAAATACATTTTATCCTTAGAAGCTTGCTTTGCTTTGCATAGCCCTGTTGATATAAACTGGATGTTTAAGTTCAAGGCATACGGAGTAAACTCCTTATCTCGTGAAACAGGTCTTAAAGATCAGCTGGCAACAGCATGACTAGCAGACCCTGATCTCTGCGTTCCTTCAATTGTTGTCTATTGATAATACCTGTTGACACTGATTGATGAGCTACGCATGCATACTGTATACCCCTGCACATTCTGATCCCAAGAAAAGCCATTTTGGGGAATGGCTAAGGGCACTCTCCAATAGAGGGAATCGCCACCCCCTTTCCTGCTGGAACAACAAGATTGTGTCCAGGACAACTTATTTCTCATCTGCAGCAGCCGGGAGAGCTCTGTGGGACAGAGTTCATCCCACAAGCAAGTTTTGTGATCCATTGTGTGTCCCTGAAATGTGCTGCCAGTGGTGACTGTTCTTCTAAAAGAGACCTCTGGAGCAGCTCTCATACTCAAAAACTCTGGCTGGTGATCCACCATCAGAAAGCCAACCCACTTCTCTGTGGAAGAGAAGACGTGTGTGCTCTGCGTCCGTCTCCTCACAGAGCTGCACGAACAGACGTGAGTGAAGGGCATGCACTTTATTTAATGTGGTTGATCATTTTAATCGCATCCTATGAATTGTTGTTAAGTTCAGGCGGCAGTTTTTGGCTAGCCAGCATTTGTCCATGGATGGCAGTGTGTAGACTCACATTCAGGAGCGACCTCTTTGACCCAAGTAATGACACCAGAAAGCCGTCCGGTCATGGCAGCCGCTCCGTCCGTGCAGACACCGACACAAAATGGCTGATTGTTTTCCTGCTATGTAATTATCCAAAGACTTGACAGTTCTGCAGCTGTGATGTTGGCTGGCAACAAAAGTGCATGTAACACATCCTCCTGAAAAATATATCGCAACAAGCATCGTTGCCTTGTCAACGGCGGTAGACTCATCAGCCTGGATTGCACACCACGGTGACTCTTCAATCCTCTCTAACAATTGTGCCTCAATATCCTCTGCTGTTTCATCACTTCATCTAGTTATGTTGCTAGCCAAAAGAGGAACACATGTCACCTTTTGAACTGAAGCCTCTCCTGAAAGTTCACACCAAATGTCCTTAGCAGCAGGCAGGATCAACTCTTCACCCACGGTAAAGGGCTTCTTAGCTTCAGCAAGGCAGTCAGCCACTAAGAGTGATGCTCTCAGTGCAGACACATTGATGAAGTGGTGGCCTTCAATAATTGCTCCCATTCTTCGTGTGCACTTTTTTTCTTTTGGAAACCTCCAAGGCTTGTCTTTTGATGCAGGGTGTTTGGTCTTCATGTGGCAAAGCAGTGCTGAAGGTTCATGGCTTTGTTGGTTAGCTGGCCATCACGTGTTACACAAAGCAGGCCTGGAGAATGTGAATCACCTGTTGCAATGAACCCATAATTTAAGTAGGACTCCTGGTATTTTCTTTTAAATGCAGCTTTCTTTTTGTTGGAAGTCTTAGAGTCTTCCGCTGTCCCATTATTGGGTCTTCCCCACTTTTCAAAGAAACTCTCTGGGGACATTTGTTTTGTACTTATTTTGGCTAGGACTAGCTTGTGGGCTTACCAAAACTGTGACTGAGACAAGCCTGCAGTGCAGGAAAGAGGTACGGACAGAAGTGGTAAATAAAATAATGGACAAGCCAGGCATGGACTAAAATAAGTGTCAGATTCTGTCTTAAAGCCTGCTGCCAGATGCAGTTTAATTGTCACTTGCCACTCACTGATAAGGTTTGATATGAGTCTGCAAGCAACTGATTTATCATGGTCTCTGCGTAGTCAAATCCCTCTGCTAATGATAATCTGTATTTGTAGCCGCTCCCCAGAGCTAGCATCCTACCTCAGCCCCACCTCAGATCCTCAGGCATTCGATTCTCAGAAGGAGCGAAACCCAGATCCCCCACTGTAGTTCACAGCTGGGTTTATGCTCCTATGAGAATTGAATGCTGATCTGAAAGGAGGCGGAGCTCCGGCAGTAATGTGAGGATGGGGAGTGGCTGTAAATACAGATAAAGCTTTGCTTGCCCACTTGCTGCTCACCTCCTGCCATGCATCCTCGTTCCAAACAGGCCACAGACCAGTACTTGTCCATGGTCCGGGGGTTGGGGACCCCTGGAATAAACAAATAATGGTGTAGGCTGCATGCCAACCACTTTCCAACCCACAGTACATACACACCCTACAATCCTCAATTATAAAAGTAACCTGTGACCAGAGAGGCTGATAGAGCTGCCCTGGCTGAGGATGAGATCTGGGTCCCTGTTCAGAACAGCTGACACAGTGTCCCAGAGACAAATGTGAAAGGAACCCATGGCTGGTTTTCCTGGGGCTGCATGCAGTGGGCAAGGCCGGAGGGGCGGCCCTCTCTGGGACACTGACACTACCGCCGGTGTGGACGCAGCCACAGCATGCAGTGTTGCATCGTGAGCACAGTCAACCCGATGCTGTCCTTTCTTATCCGGGAATGATGAACTCCCTGCTGCACTTGTCTGCGTTCTCGCAGAAGAGGGATCCACCTGGTGCGCATACAATGGAACAAGGAAGAAAAGGGACAGTTGAAAAAGTCAGTGACCCAGGAAGCATAGTGACTTTTGCCAAAACTATGAAGCCTGCACTTACCTATTGCAACTCTTACCTTAGTGCAAAACTAATGGAAGTCTACCTGAACCAGTTCAAGCGGAAAGACAGAATGTACTGTAAGCTGCAGGAGTGACTCGTGGGCCACAGGAGCAAGGAGGCAGCCAGGCTGCAGAATAATCTGGAAGGGGGGGCTCCAGTTCCACGGGAATCTCCATGTTCCTCATCTCGCTGCCCTTTGGGGTTTGTTAGCTTTTCTTGTTTGCTGCACGGCAGCTTTCTCTGCTCCTCAGTTTGTATAAGCAAAACATGGCAGCCCCTTTCTCTAGGATTTCCTTCTCTCTCTTTCTAGAATGGAAATGTAATCTCTTGGTCCCAAGTCCAAATTCTCAGGACGTGCTCGAGCCTGGTGCCCACCCCAGAATCACCATATGAACATGGATGCTTTCATTTGAACTGTGAAGTGGGCAGTTGCCAGAACACTTGGGTGCGGGTTGAGGAGCAGGTTGATCAAGACGGCCCAGCAAATATCTACTATATTTGGGTGTCATGGAAACTTGCGATAAAATTTTACATTTGTAATACCGCCTTTTCTCCTACACATCAGGTGGGGGCCAACCTTTGAGTTCTCAAGGAAGGCAGTATTTTAGAGTCAGACTGTGGCGGGCAGCCGTCCTGACTTTGAGCCCCCTGGTGATAGAGTGGCACTGTCCAAAAGAAGAGACGGCTTTAAGCTCAACGAGGATGAGGGAGGATCGTGCCTACTTGTTCACCACTGACTCCCAATTCGTAGTATCAAGCCTAAGGACTCTGTTAATGTTAGCTGTTTCTATTATAGAAAAGATGCAGCAAAACTCATCGAATACTGTTGATGTGGAAGGGAAAGTGTTATAAGAGAGAGGACAGAACAGCACCCTCAACAAAAGTCTTAAATGACACAGAAATTTCATCAATAGTTTCTTCTGTGTTTTATAGAACCAAAACATGTGGTGTCATAGCAATGACAATACTCAGGAGCACTTAATGTTATTAGGGTCACTACAGCAGAACAAGAGAGGTTCAAACAAAGAAGTAAATAAACAGCCACATAAAGAACATCCGTATAACATAAGCCGTGGTGTATTTCAGCAATGCTAAATAAACTTGTCAACTCCCAGTCCCTTGCATCCTTTAAATCACATCTCCAGAGACCCTGAGGGTGTCAATTTCTTGCAATTCTTTGAGCCAATGTTTGGAGTGTGGGATAGCATTTCCAGTGCCACTAATCTTGCATGCATCGTTATCACAATAAACAGACATCTGAAACAAAAGATCAAATATCCCCAGTGGCTTCCTTGGCTCAATTTCCCTCTCATGTTGCCACATTCATAGAAACAGTAACAAAAACAGCCCACTGCTGTTTCACTGGAGGGCAGGGGTTACCACCAGGAATTAGCACTAATGTGCTGTGGCAGCCACACCACCCACGTGCTGGACAGTGGCCTCCTGAGGCTCCCAAGGTGGCTTAGCAGAGACTAGGTTATAACCAGTGGAGGGACTTTAGCCTCGCTCCACTTTGAGATTTTCTCTCAACATACTCTCTCCATGCTTCTATCAAAATACCTTCGGGGCCCTGGCTAACCTTTCCTCAGCCGTCCACTTCCCGGACAGGCCCGCTCTTCTGCAGAGGAAAGGGGAAGTAGCCTCTCTAACTCGAAGGTAGGAGAACTATGATGGCCTTGCAACAGAACAAGACGTCTCATACTGTGAGGAAGTGGAAGCTGTCCTGTGCTTTGTATTGTGAGGAAGTCATTCCAACCAAATTGACTCGGAACCACGGAAAATGAAGATATTAAAAAGCTAGTGGGTTGAAAGCTGGTTGATGCATAGAAAGCAAACAAAAAAAGTTGTGTTTTCCCCAGGGCAACTGGAGACAACACTGCTCTGGCTGGCAGGCTAACCCCACGCCTGCTGCGAGATGCCGTTCAGGCACATGCAGCCCAGTTCTGAGAAATGTGTCCTCGGTCATTTTGTCCTTGTATGAACATCGCCAGGCAGTTACACAAACCTAGCGCACACCTAGTCTGGACAGTGGTGTCTGCTGCCCCGGCTACAAACCTGTACAGCAGGTTACTGTACAAATGCTGTAGGCAACAGTAACACAATGGAGAGTATTTGTGTGTGTAAACTATCTAAACCTAGAAAAGGTACAGTTAATTTCTACTATGATCTCATTGGCCCACGGTTGTACCTGCGGTCAGTCACTGACCGAACGCATGGCTGTAGTCCAATCCCAGGCTCCCCACTTCGCCAAGACTCTCAAGTCAGACCAAAGTGACCACACATAGATAGTATCTCCTGCTCCCGTAGAAACAAAATAAACAAACTCAAAAGCTCTCTCCGAGAAAAACAACTCCAGTTGAGGTGTTTTTGATTCCCACAGCTTCACCTCAGTCAAGCATGAACTCATGATTTTTAAAAAGTTACCAAACCATCAGGAATCTGATTTTAATAGAAGTCAGAAGAAAGAACAAATAACAGATTTAGGCCTCTGAGGAGTCCAGGTATGGGAATGACTAGATTCTGATGTAAAATAACTATGTAAAACATGGTTAATGGATGATCAAATTAGATGAAGACCAAATTTTTAAGATGAGCAAACAGCAAGGGACAAAGTTCATGTAAAAAAGAACAACAAAAAATAACATTTAAGAATGAAAAATATAATCATGGATATTTCAAACTCAACAAATCGATTAAAAAGTAAGCTAGATTGAGGTGAGAGAATTAGTTAACTGGAAGATAATTCTGCAGAAATCACTCAGATTTCAGCACAGAACCGAGAACATGAAAAAGAGGTAAGAGGCCCAACAGACACCAACTCAAACTCCCAAGAGGAGAGAAAAGATGAAATAAAGGCAACATTCAAATAGATGATGGGCAAGAATTTCCTAGAAATAATAAAAGACATCCACCCACAAATTTAAAAATCCCAGTGAATTGCACAGGATGAATAAAAAGAAATCCACCCAGACATTCTGCAGTGAAATTGCAGAATAGAAAGTGAAAGAAGTGATCTTAAAAGCAACCACAGCCCTGGCTGGTGTGGCTCAGTGGGTTGAATGCCAGACTGTGAACCAAGGGGTCGCCGGTTAGATTCCCAGTCAGGGCACGTGCCTGGGTTGCAGGCAAGGTCCCTGGTGAGGGGTGCATGAGAGACAACCACACACTGATATTTCTCTCCCTCCCTTTCTCTCTCACTTCCCATCTCTCTAAAAATAAGTAAATAAAATCTTTTTTAAAACATTTTTAAAAAAGCAACCACAGAGAAAGGGCAGGTCACTTTTGAAGCAATGACAACTAAATATACGCAGACTTCTCAAAGCATCAATGTGTGTGAGGTGACAATGCAACACACAAGGTCAATGTCTGACAGCAATCAGGGTCAGCTCTGAATCATGTCCCCTCAAACCTCTCTTTCAGAACTGAGAGCAAAATAATGGCATTTTCAGAGTAACTAAAAAAATGATCTCTTACTGGTACTGAAAGAACTCACAGACAATATACTGTCAAGGAAGAAGAAGTCTCAGACATAAGAAAGAATGATGAGTAAAGAAATCAGAAAACACAAATTAATAAATTACACTATATGTATTTTTAAAAATAACATTAATGTCTAACAAGGAGTTAAAAAGGCAGCCAATAGCAAACACCTTGGGAAGGACTGATCAGATCAGGTTCTATTTCTTGACCAATGCAATGATTACATGGGTGAAGTTACTTTGTGAAAATCAAGGTACATGTTCATGTCTTTTGGACTCTTTTGAGTGTATACGATATTTCAGTCAACATACACACACATGTATACATATAGATACATATTTTATATATACATTTTTTAACGAAAAGAAAAATACCTACATTTGGCCAGGTTAAAAGCAAGTTTTACCAAACTTGAAAGGAAGAGATCATTCCAAACTAATAAAACCTCCTCTGGAAAGTAAAGACGGAGGAGATGGTCTCCAATTCCTTCTGTTTGATTATAAGACACTAATAGTAAACCAGACAAGGACACCAGGAACATGACCAGCCAGTCCCACTCATGAGTCAAATGTCTAAAACCTCAATATTAACAGACTGAATTAGCATGAACACCATATGAAGAAGATGACAAAACCGAGTTTATTCCAAGTATGTAAGAGTGGAATAACATTAAACAATCCATGAATACATTTCGGATTGGAGGAGAAAACCTACATGATCCACAGATGCCAAAAATAATTAAAACTCAATAGCTGTTTATGATTAAGGGGGAAAACTCTTAGCAAATTAAGAATAAAAGGGAACATCCTTTATTCAATAAAGTTTATACACTAAAAATACTGCCAACATCATGCTGAACAGGAAATCTTTAAGCTCCTGCCAGTACGTGAGACAGCTGATGCCAACGCCATCGCTGCTGTTCATTGCAGTGCCCTGCGGTCCGAGCTGCTAGCTCACCGCAAGGAGAGAGAGAAAAAGGATGCACACTAAATAAGAGGAAAGACATCCTGTGGTTTTGCATAAAGTATCTTTCTTATAAAAAATATCAGTTATCTGCAAATTAATCTCCAATCTAGGGCCATACCAAACAAAACTCCAGTTGGATTTTTCTTGAGAAATCGGTAAACTTGTTCTAAACTCTACATACAGACATAAATAGGAGGTTCATAAATAATGAAGTCAGTCTTTAAAAGGAAAGGAGGGAAAACCTGCCTATCATTTATTGACATATTTTGAAGCCATTTAAATGAATTTTAAAATGGTGATCGGGGTCAAAGAACAGAAAAATAGCCTGATGGAACGGAAGAGAGAATTTTGAGGTAGACTTGTATGGATGGAAACCACATACACCATAAAAGCAGTTTCACAAATCAGTGGAGGAAGGATATTGCTCAATACACACTGTTGGGAAAAAAAAAAACAGTTTACTGATAAAGAAAAATTAAATTATTTCTGCATAATACTATATGACAGGGTTCTGGATAGATTAAATATCTAAATTGGAAAGACAAAACTATAAAGTTCATAGAAAATGATATAGAAGAACATCTTTGGACCTAAAAGATAGGAAAGACATTAAACAGAACTTCAAAAACACAAACCAAATTGATAAACTGTGTTACAACAAAACCGAGGATTTCCGATCCTTGAAGGAAGCCATTGACAAAGTTATGGTCTCTAACAAAGCTGGCCCATTGTCCTCAGAGTCCCTGCAGTGTGTGAAAAGTAAGATGTATCTGACAAGATCTGTTACATCTCGTACACACTCCTTTGTCAGCTTGCCTTTATTCATTCGGACCACTGTGTAGCCATTCAATAGCACCGTGGTTACATGGTCACGTGACCAGGCCCTGCTTTACTAGCAACTGGGAGCCTTTTCACTGCAAATGCCATGAAGATATTTCCTCAGGCCAGGGACAGCAGGCACTGGTCTAGCTCAGCCACCCAGTGGAACAAAGACCCAAAACAACACCCAACCCTTGGTCAAGGAATGGTGCATGGGATGCAGTGAATGACTCCCTGGCTCCCCTTGGTGAAGCCACTGCTGGGCTCCTGGCACACAGAGACTAGGGCAATCGCAGCGACATCACCGGTCAACCGAGAAGCACCCGGGAAGGCTGGCGTCCAGGACTTGCCTAGTTTGTGAGCCTTCTCAGTTTTGGTCACTCTTAAATGGAATCGCCTTGTACAGAGTTAGTGTGAGGTAGATGGGGACTAAAATGGAAACTGCTGGGAAGAGTCTTTCAACCCACAGGCTGCTGGTAAAAAGGGGCCTCGGGCCTGGAGCACTTCCTTACCAGGAGGAAACAGCCCTCTGGGCAGGTGAGGACTTGTCAGCTGTGTGGGCATCTTATCTTCCCCGCTCTCAGACTCAGTACTTGGTCTCCTTTGTTCTGCTAAAGCCAAGCCTCTTCTGGCACCTGGCCAACCCCACTGTGGTATCTGCCCCCTGTTGGGGGTGGGGTGGGAATGGGTCCCTCTGTTGCAGCTCCAGAGGGCACCTGAGAGCCAGGGGCCAGAAGGACACGACTCACTGAAGCTGCTCTCCTCTGTGTGAGAAAAGCTCTCCCCCCAGGGCCTGTGCTGTATTTTCTTTGGCAACTCCAAGATGTTCCAAGACGCAGCCGCAGCTGGCAGAAGTGTTCAGACTTCCCCTGACAATAAGCAACTGATGATACTTGCTCAACAAAAACTTTAACAAAACGCAAGACAAATATATTATGCAAACTGGGGACTAATTTGGATTCGTAAACAGTGACCTCCAGACTGCTGCGCGGAGAACGCTGTTGCCAGGAAGTTCAGAATTATTGCTGTCGGATTAGGGTTAGGGTCTTTCTCTTCGTTGTCAGGTCAGATGCGCATTAGCCCCTATTTTTAATTTTCTCTAAGTACAGACCAATATGAAAAGATACCAAGTCTCACAAAGTCCCTCACGCATGTGTCTCTATTCGGTAAAATCAAGGAAGGATCCTGCCATGCAGCCTGGGAGCTACTGACACAAAGTTGCCAGACAGCGAATCCTAAGACACTGGGATGTGTTTGGCTCTCAGGCTTCTGGACTCCAATGAGCAGTCAGTCACTGGGAACCTCATTACAGGGCAGGCTCGGGTTCAGGAGGCCTGTGGTGAGCCTAAGATTCTGCATTTCTAATGAGCTCTGGGCCGCCGAGGCTGCCCGTCCCTGACTACGCTCTCCTAGCAAGGTTCTTGCCGGTCCTACGACTCTCCGTTTGACCCGTTGTGGTCTTGAGTGGCTGGAGGGCTGTGAAGAGGCTCAGCATGTAATAATTACTATCCAGTCCCTGAAGAACAAATCGAAATCACACGCCCTGCAGACTGCAGTGAGGGCGTGAGTTACGGCTGGGGAGCGAGCATGGAAGTGAAGTCCGCAGGGACCTTTCTTCTCACCTGAGGCACGGGTTTCCTGTGGAAGGGTTAGACTTATGGTTCAGGACATGCACTTTGCCAGTGCCAAGCTGTGATGACTTCTTGAATTTACACCTTTTCTTAACAAAAGATTTTATTTATTTATTTTTAGAGAAAGGGGACAGGAGGGAGAAAGAGAGGAAGAGAAACATTAATGTGCCAGAGAAATGTCGATCAGTTGCCTCTCGTACACATTCTGTTCAAGGACCAAACCTACAACCCAAGCACCTGACCGGGAATCGAACCAGCAACCTTTCAGTTTGTCGGATGATGCCCAGTCAACTGAGCCACACCGATCAGGACTTTCTTTTTTCTTTAAAAATAATTTATGGACCCTGACTGGGTAGCTCACTTAGAGCATTGTCCTGATACATCGAGGATGTGGAGGGTTCGATCCCCGGTCCGGGCACATACAAGAAACAAGAACGAATAAGTAAGTGGAACAACAGATCGATGTTTCCCTCTCTTCTCCCTTCCCCCTCCATTCCTCTCTCTCTAGAATTAATTTTATAAAACTAAAAAATAATTTCTGTAATCTGTCTACCATTAGTTTCAAGTGTACAACATAAAGACTCAGTATCTGCATAGACATGAAATGGTCAGCACAAGTCTTCTTCACGCTTGTCCTTGGATCTGCATCCGATCTAAGCTTCTGGAAGGAAGGAATTGTCAACTGGAACCGGAAGGAAACCCGGTGACACAGATAGATTGTGATGACATCACTAGCACCCTGTGTCCTGGGGTCTTTTCACGTAAAGCATGCCTTTTTCTGTTGTTTCCTATCACGGAGCTACACAGGTAGTTTATTACAATATGACACTTTTTCAAGGTACATATTCTGATGAAAATAACAGCTCCACTGTATTTGCCATTTTTATGTGATTATTGGTGTTGTAAGAGAGCATGTGAATCAACCTTTCCTTTTTTTTTAACTTCGGATTAATCTCAATGGGTCATTGATGTGGACCCCGTGCCCGCACAAGGTCCATGTCTTGTGGCTGCTGCGACGAACAAATGCACACGGACTACAGAAGTCCTGTGGAGAAAAAGGGACGGCATGGCCGCTCTCTAAGTGAGAGAGAGGGCCAGAGAGAGAGGGCTGACCCCTGCCTGGACAGGCTTTTGTTGCTTTTCTGGGTATATCACATCGAGGATGGTCCTCATTTACTATGCACTGGTTCGCTGTAGGCGATTACCTTTTACAGATAACAAAGGGAAGAGCGTTGCTAATTACTTCAAAGAGAAGGATGTTGCAGATCAAGGGGGAAAGTGGTTGAACTGGTTACATTCCATACTTGGGAGGTCTAGCCCAGACTTTAGGAAGTTACTTTAGAGATATGCAGTAACAGTTGTTGCCTCAATCCAGGGTGAGTAGGTTTTAGCAAAAGCAAGTCTTATAGCAGCCTAGGTACAATGCAGGCCTGATCCCCATGAGAGAACCCATCCGTGGGCATGGGTCCTGTGTGCCTACCTCACTCTCCACTGGCCTTTCCGAGTGGGGCCTGGGCTACGTTCCCATGCCACGTGAAAAGGTTCCCTATAGGTCATTTATTGCCTCTCTTCCCCAAGGATTTTTTTTTTGTTCTGTTCTCCTTTCTCACATAACCTCACCTCGAGGTATGTCCCACATGTAAATGCAGAAGGGTGTCCACCTGCCTTCCATGGCCTCTGACCCATGAAGAAAGGAATTTCTTACGAAGACTTCATTCTTCAGTTCAGGGTTCAAGTACAGAGCAATGGCCTTTGATTTCCCTTCCTTGAATCAATCCTAAATCTTTTAAGTGAATAAAATGAGTGTTTAAACCACCTAGGGCATTATTATTTATACACATTTTTTAAAAATAAAGGTTAAATCATGAATTAAAACAGCACAGGGCATTTGTACACACCTGGATAGGATCCGGACAGAAAACATACACAAATGAAAACAGTCTGATATACTTACAAGAATGTGTGTAAATTTAAAGTTTTATTTAAATTTATGTTCATGTATCTACCTGATACATAAAATAAATTTGTAAAAATATTAAAGTTAGCATTGACACTCAAGATCTACTGGGGAGGGAGAAGGAGAGGCGGGGGGGCGGGGGGGTGTTCAGCCTGCCTGGCAGTCTCAGACAACAAGACTGTAGAATCAGTGTTCTGAGCCCTTCAAAGCGCCAGAGAAACCTTCCTCCGGCGGCCAGAAGCCCTAGTGACCCTAGTGAAGGCTGAAAAGTCAGCACCTTCACTTGTCCCTCAGCCACGCCCCTCCGGGGTCCTTGCGCTGTGGGACTGGAGTTTTTCACAGGGTCACCAGGTCCTGCAGCACAGCAGAGGATTTGTGGGGAGAGGGAGCAGTCTGGGGAGCAGGCAGAGGGGAGTCCGGGACCTGTGCACGCAGAGGGAAGCACCCCAGGACCTGGGTACACAGAGGGAGGGACCCTGGGAGGCAAAACCAGAGGATGAGGCAGTCACTGCTGCTGCCCCTGCTGGCTTCTCTCCCCTCCACCTCCCAAAGGAGGTGCAGCATGTCAACCCCAGTGTGCGCACATTTACCTGTGCACATAGTCAGACTACCCACCAAACCTGTATTCACCACCCACTCTTCATGGATGGAGTGATCCTGCCCCAGGAGAACCTCACCCAGGCAGGCCAGGTGAAACCCAGCAGGAGGGCCTGCCCGGGCTTCCGGGCTTCCGCGGCTGCTCTGAGCTGACTGGGTGGTACAGAAAAGCTCTGGACAACCCTCTCTTTCTACATCAGCCCAATGAAACAGTCCATTGGAGTCAACTTTCTACTAATGGCCGGCATGTGACTGTGCAGCCAATAGTGACAGCAACAGTGGCATCTCAGCGCTCACTATATGCCAGGCTTTCTTTCCAAGGATCACGCCTCAGAACAACCGCATGAGGCCAGCGCTGCTCTTTCTCCTGATGCTCAGAAATCGTCCATAATTCCCCGAAGTCATACAGGGATAAAGAGGTGACACGGGACTTGCGATCTGAGTCCCAGGCCATGGCCCTAACCATGACACACACGTACCTGGAGTCTGGTTGGCATTCTGCCACAACTCACGGTGGGACCTTGTACCCGCTGTTCATCTGCAGAGGTCTAGCTTTCCTTATCTGCCTTTAAGCTGCTTTAGAGCTCAGGTCTCTTGACTATTATTTGAGCACGTGCACTTTGGAAGGGCTTGGCAGAGAGAGGATTCTGTGAGAGACTGGTTTGGTGTAGTTAATTCTGCAAGGCCACTCAGCTCAGAAGGCCTCTTTACTGCCTGGTCCACTACTCAGCCTGAGTGACCTACTACATCCCCAAACAAGCATCAGAGATAAACCTCTAGTTTTCTCTGCTTTTGGCCAAAGCTTTTTACTTGGAGTCCACGGTCTCTGGGGAGACCTTTTCTCCTCTGCCCTCTGGTTTACAGGACCCATGCCAGCTCTGCCTTGTGAAACTTCCCTTATTGCCTCAAACTCAAACTCAAACTCGATCATTTACAAGGCTACTTGCTTGGAAGCACCTCCATCAACTCCTATGACACACTGCATTCCAGTGCAACCAGGGTCTGCAGCAAATCACTTACACTAGCCAATCAGACAAACCCAACATCCTAATGAGAAAATGTGGGGTGGGGTAAATAGACCAAAATACTGTATTTGGAATCACAGAGTGGAGTTCATATCTCAGCACCTACTTTTTTTTTAAGTAGTGCGACTTTAGACAAATCAACTGGCTTCTCTGAGCCCCAGTTTCCTGTATTTCCAAAATAACACTTTTCCTATAACAGCAAAAACTGCATGGCACGCTAAGTATTAACTTATTTAATCTTCACAACAACCTCATAGACAGGAAGTTTATTACCCGCATTTCACAGCTGGGGGAAGCTCAGTTGTGAAGTGAGTGGGGGAGTCAGAGTTTGAGCGGGGCAGTGGGACGGGCCCTGAGGCTCACTGACCGCAGCAGAATCTTCGCCAGCTCTGCTTCTGGCTCCCGGGCCTGACTATCGCTCCACACTCCCAGGGACCCGTCCCTGAAGAAGCCACGCACCGCTCAGTGTACAGGAGCAGAGAGGTGTTCGGGGAACATCCAGTGACTTTCACGCTCTTACACTCCTGGCAGAAGTCCGCTGCAGCACCCCCAGGGTTGTATTTCACACCGAAGGTTGACTGGTGACTCCGGGAAAGGACAGGCCTCTGCTTGTTCTAGAAGTGCGGAGAGTTGAGGGTTGTTGTCGAATGCCACGTTCAGGGAGCGAGCTGGCCTAGCCCATGAAGACTTGTTGTGTGCAAAGGGTAATGAGGGGTCATCCACCAGGGGCAGAGAAAGTGGCCCCCGTTAGTCTTCAGATGCTTCCACTTTGGGAAAAGTTCTGTTGTGAGGCTATTAAACTGGTGTCCTATGGCCTCATGTGGGCCCAGAATTAACCTGTTCTGTGTTAGTTCAGATTGTTGATCTACAGACTTTTTTAAAAATGGAATTAGTTGTCAATATTTAGCAATGAGAAGGGTTCGCATTTATCTCAAGTCACTGACCTACTGAAAAACCTGAAGGTCTGAGAACAGCTCCATGTGTCAAGTGTCAGCTGGGGCTCAGCAGATGCTGCTGCCTTGGGAAGGGCAGGTGCCCCTTCCCTACAGCCCCACCCCTGAACTCCGCTTGCAGCCCATTTCACTAACATCAGACCCTCTGGACTCCTAATAGCGACTGAAGCGCCGCCGCCCTTCCAGCCTCCTCCGGCTGCTCCCTGGCTTCCCCCCTGTTGCAGCTGCCTAGCACTCTCCTCTGGCTGAAAGCTGCCCCCGTCAGCTGATTAGGGACTATTTCCAGGTTAAACAATAACCTAGCCTGGCTACACCGCAAACATCTCCTTAGAGGCCATTAAGGAAATGGTATTAATAATGAGGGTTTCAGGCATCCAGAATGTCCATTTTATCAAATAGCCTTTCAGTAGGGCTTGCTTGATAATAAATCATCTTCAGAGCATAAAATATATACATTTTAAGATGATCAATTTTTTTAAAGATTTATTTCACAAGTGAACCTTTTGAAAGTGAGTAAGTCAAAATATCAGAATTTCCTAGTTAATAGGCTCCAAATGCCGTGTCCTCAAAAAATAAAATGATGATCAGCTTGTGGCTAACTTAGTAAGGGACTGCTTCTTGACAACTCTTGAAATCATATGTATATAAGAGAATAAAACAGAATCTTTCATAGAATTTTCTTCATGATAATTTTTCTTGAGAAAATTTTGAAACCTCTGAATTAGGATAAGTGCTCTGAGATTCTTTTATGATTTAACACTTTCTAAGAGACTATCCTACTCTGGATTACTTTTAGATGTACTTTATTATGCCTTATTCTGGACAATAGTTAAAACATGCAGAATCAAGATCTCTGGAAAATCTGGAACTATAGTTGCACGTATAGTGAAAGTCCATTCAGATGTAAGTGGATGGGAATCCACATAGCAGTGCCATCAAAACCACTGCTGGGGCCCGGCTGGTGTGGCTCAGTGGATTGAGCGCAGGCTGGGGACCAGAGGGTCCCGGTTCAGTTCCCAGTTGGGGTGCATGCCTGGGTTGTGGGCCAGGTCCCCAGTGAGGGCCATGTGAGAGGCAACCATACATTGCTCTTTCTCCCTCCCTTCTCCTCTCTCTGAAAATAAATAAAATCTTAAAAAAAAACAAAAACAAACAAACAAACAAAAAAAGCACTGCTGGGAATGTGGCTTCTCCAATTATCAGTCACTCCAGGCTCATGTCACAGTCAGCATTTCTTGGTGCACACAGTACGCAGTGCAGGAAGCATTATGAGTTATGTTTCCAGTAGGAGCGAGAAAACACTGCTGATAAGATAGTCTGAAGTCTTAAATTTTATACCTTCGTCCTTGTTGTGCCACATTTGACACAATTAAGAGTATTCTCTTCATTTTAATATTTATATGGCAATCCCTGGTCCCTGTTTACCTCTAATCTTTACAAAATAGCCACAGTGCACCGGAAGGAAAGAGAGCAGTCGTCTGCTGACGTTTCAGAGGACACTCGACATCACTGGGCTTTGAGGGCCCTGGAGGCACAGCTGTCGGGGAGACACAGGGCTGCCTCTCTTGCCTTGGTGTCATTTCAAGTCATAACATAACACGTCTGCAAAAGACAACATCCACTCATGATAAAAATCTCAGTAAAGTGGGAATAGAGGGGATGTATCGCAACGTCATAAAGGCTTTAGATGAAAAACCCAGAGCTAACACCACTGGTGTTAATGGCAGCAGCTGAAAACGTTTCCTATAAGGTCAGGAACAAGACAGGGACGGCCACTCTCACCACTTCTATTCAACAGAGTACTGACAGTCCCAGCCATGGCAATCAGACAAAAAACAAAATAAAACCCATCCAAATTAAAAAGAAAAGGTAAAATGCTCACTATTTGCAGATGACATGACACTATATAGAGAGAACCCTAAAGACTCCACCCAAAACTACTACTAGAACTAATATATGAATTCAGTAATGTTGCAGGATACAAATTAAAATACAGAGACCAGTGGTGTTCTGTATACTAATAACAAACTATCAGAAAGAAGAATTAATAAAAGAGTCCCACTTATAATTAATAAAAGAAACATCCTAGGAATAAATTTAACCAAGCAGATAAAAGAACTTTACTAAAACAACAACAACTATGACATTGATAAAAGAAATTGAAGAAGATGCAAATAAATGGAAGCCTCTATTATAATCATGGATAGGAAGAATTAATATCATTAAAATCTTCATATTACCGAAAGCAATCTACAGATTCAGTGCAATCACTATCAAAAGTCCAATGACATATTTCACAGAACTAGAACAAATAATCCTAAAATTTATGTGGAACCACAAAACTCCCAAATATTAAGAAGCAAAAGACCCAAATTATTGAAAAAAAAAAAACAAAAACTAGAGGTATCATGCTCCCTGATTACAAGCTATACTATAAGGCTATAGTAATCAAAACAGCATGGTATTGGCATGAAAACAAACACATAGATCAATAAAACAGAAATAGGATAAAGATAATCTCTTCAATAAATGGCCTTAGGAAAACTGGACAGATACAACCAAAAAAATGAAGCTGGATCACTTTATTATGCCATATATGAAAATAAACTCAAAATAAATTAACTGTAAGAACCTAAACCATAAAACTCCTAGAAGAAATCATAGGCAGTAAGCTCTGACATCAGTCTTAGCAATATCTTTTTTTTTCAGATATGTCTCATCAGGCAAGGGTAACAAAAGCAAAAAAAAAAAAAAAGGGACTATATCAAACGAAAAAGCTTTTGCACAGCGAAGAAAACCATCAACAAAATGAAAAGACAACTTATTGAATGGGAGAAGTTATTTGCAAATGATATATCTGATAAAGGGTTAATATCCAACAATAAAGAAATCATGCAACTTAACACCAAGAAAACAAACAATCCAGTTAAAAAATGGGCAGAGGACCTGAATAGACATTTCTGAAAAAAGACATACAGATGGCCAACAGACATGTGAAAAGATGTTCAACTTTACTAATCATTAGAGAAATGAAAATCTAAACTACAATGAGATATCATCTCACACCTGTCGGAATGGCTACCATCAATAAGTTCACAAACAGCAAGTGCTGGTGCGGATGTGGAGAAAAGGCGACCTTCATTCACTGTGGGTGGGAATGCAGACTGGTGCAGCCACTATGGAAAACAGTATAGAGGTTCCTCAAAAAATTAAAAATAGAACTATCATATGACCCAGGAAATTCCATGTCTGGGTATTCATCCAAAGAAACCCAAAACATTAATTTGAAAGAACATATGCACCCCTCTGTTCATTGCAGTAGTATTTACAATGGCCAAGATACAGAGGCACCTAAATGCCATCGATAGATGAATGGATAAAGAAAAAGTGCTACATAGGTACAACGGAATATTAATTGGCCATTAAAAAGAATTAAAGTTGCCATTTGCAACAACATGAATGGACCTAGAGGGTATTATGCTAATTGAAATAAATCAGACAGAGAAAGACAAATATCACATGATTTCACTTAGATGTGGAATCTAAAAAAACCAAAACAGAAACAGACTCATAGATACAGAGAACAAACTGATGGTTGAGAGAGGTGAAGGGGGTAGGAGAATAGGAAAAAAAGGTGAAGGGATTAAGTACAAATTCCAGTTTTAAAATAACTAAGTCACAGGGATGTAATGTACAGCGTAGGGAATATAGTCAATAATACCTTAATAGTGGCACGGTGACAGGTGGTTACTAGATTTATCATGGTGATCACGTCATAAGATATAGAAATGTCTACTCACTGTGTCGTACACCTGAACCTACTACCATATTGGGTGTCAAGTATACTTTAACAAAAAATAAAAATTTTTAAAAGTCTGCAGACACGGCCACATGAAGAAGCACTGCTCTGTCATATCAAAGGATTTCTTATGTTTGTGTAATTTAACATGGCACCATCAGGCCCAAGTTAGCAATAACTAACCCAGAAAACTGTTGACATATACGACCAACTATCAGGGTTGGCCTCCTGAGTGCAGGCTGCAGTGATAATACTGATGGCTATTTAACTCTCTGGACTCAAAATTAATCCTCTTGGAAAAATGCCTTCAAAATCCAACAGATATTCCCCCAGTTTTTGAGAAATAAAGTAGTGAATTCTTACAGCTTCTTTTTTCCTATTCCTAGCCTGCATTTCTGCAAACCTTCACCACGCCGGGGCCATGCAGAGGTCGAAACTGGCTTGTGTAGCAGCCACCACTGCTGCCGCTGCCGCCGCCACTACCGCCAGTCCTGCCACATGCCAGGTGCTGTCCTTTTCTCTTTACAAGTATCGACTCACTGAATTCTCCCAACACCCCATGGGGTTAGTCCGACATACCAAGACAATAAGCAAGTTGCCCCAAATCACATCACAAATGAGCGGCAATGCAGGGAGCGCAGCACCCTCCGCTTTGTATAGTGAAACAGGCAACTCCTGGGCTGACACACAGGGTGGGGTGACCGTGACAGGGAGGTGTTCTCTGTTGCCTGAGTCCTCGACAAAGAGGAGCGGTGAGGTCTTTGTGAATAGGCAGACGTTTGTGTAATGTTTCCCCAGAATCCTTTCATTTAATTTTTTTTATTTCCAGAGCCCTGTGTACTCTTTGTCCCAACCCCGGCGGATAAGATCAGGGCTGAAGTCTGAGACGGCAGGCCTCTCACCAGCAGTCGCTGGGGAAATGTTCTGCAGTAAAAGTGACCATTGACCCGGGTGGTGTTGGGAGACAAAGTTCTGAGCAGCATGCAGTTCATAAGACTGTTAACTAGATGGAGGCCGGGATTTGAGACCGGGTGAGAGGAAGGTCGGACATCCTGACCTACACTGAAACAAAACGCCGGACAGGGGGCAGGAGGCAGCGGGCAGCTTGGTAGTCTGGGACAGGAAAGAGATTGGGGGTGGGGTGACCTCACCACGGCCACCGCCACTGCCCTGTGGCTATGGATGCGGCTAAGAGATTAACCATATAGCTTCACCTTTTCAAAGGGATATTGTGAAAATATGCAGATCACTCTATTTAAAATATATTCAGATCTAAATTCCCACTTTCTAAAGCATACACTGATTCACTGCAGATCCTTTCTCTGGAAATACTGCCCTTTTTCACCCTTCAACGTTTGCTGTTCCTTCCCTCCACCCCACCTGATCCTTGAACTCTAGTCCTTTAAGGCCCACCTTTACCCTGAGGAGTAGCCAACCTCTGGACCACAGGCAAGCACCGTCTCCCTCTCCTTTGAAGGCCTTTGGTGACTGGAGTGCACAGCGTGCTTCAGCACTCACAGGACGGCTCGGGAGCACGAGTGGTCTTTCACGCGTGTGCACCACAGCCCATCCAGACGGTGGCATCATGGCAGAGAGGATGCCTCACGCAGGGAATAGCCCCCTGATTATTTTTCACAGAACCTAGAGACAGCAGCCAATAAACATTCGTTGACTGAATCATTAATATTGTTCAAATTTTCCATCCAATACCAAAGGATATCCCAAATGACCATCCTAGAATTGGTGCCCCTTCTGGAAAGAAAAAATTATAAGCCCTAAATATTTGATTTCACTCTCACTAAACTTGAAAGTTAAAAAAAAAAGGCAAAAAAAAATTAGTACAATATTTCTTTGAGAGGATAAGAGGAGCAATGATGCAACTTTTGAGGAAGGAACATTGAACTTGTCATCACCCATGGACAGAGAAAAAGGAGAAGGCTGAAAAATATTCACTCATCAGTCACCGTCGCAACACAAAGATCGCGGCCAGCGGGGTGAAGGGCTAAACGTATTCTGGTTTTAGCATTATGAAGCTGAGTTCTTGGCTGATTTTTTTCTGTGAAGGGCAAAATACTCTCCTGTAATGATCTAGTTTTAAGTGCACTTATATTCTTTTTATTTTTTTTTCCTCTCTATGGAATTTAACTCTTAACCTTGAGCTCAGAGTTACAAGTTCATTGTAAGATATGCATTTATTATGTGTTCTTGTTAAGAAAATAGAATTTTAAACTCATTTTTCACAGAAATTTAATTTCTCAGCCAAGCTTTGTGTATACACCATGACCATGATGGTTAGTTCACCATCTATGACCTTATATGTTGTTCTGTGACTTCACCAGAATATATGTCGCACAAATTCACCTTCTAGGCAGAAAGCACTAAGACACTTTGTTTTGACATACTTTCTCAGGCCTGTTCAGAAAAATACATTTCATGATTTTAACAGACTTATTGAAGTAAAATGTGATTCTTGTTTCTCCAATATCCTGAAATTTTATTTTTTTTTATTTTTAAGTATATTTTATTGATTATGCTATTACAGTTGTCCCAATTTTTCTCCCCTTTATGCCCCGGCACCTTGCACCCCCACCGTCCATCACTCCTCCTCCCTTAGTTTATGTCCATGGGTCGTACATACAAGTTCTTTGGCTTCTCTATTTCTTATACTATTCATCACCTCCCGCTGCCTATTTTGTACCTACCAATTATGCTTCTTATTCTCTGTACCTTCCCCCCCATTCTCCTTCTCCCCCTCCCTACTGATAAGCCTCCATGTGATCTCCATTTCTGTTATTCTGTTCCTGTTCTAGTTGTTTGCTTAGATTTTGTTTTTGTTTTTTAGGTTCAGTTGTTGATAGTTGTGACTTTGTTGTCATTTTACTGTTCATAGTTTTTGATCTTCTTTTTCTTAGATAAGTCCCTTGAACATTTCATATAATAAGGGCTTGGTGATGATGAATTCCTTTAACTTGATCTTATCTGGTGAGCACTTTATCTGCCCTTCCACTCTAAATGATAGCTTTGCTGGGTAGAGTAATATTGGATGTAGGTCAAAGCCTTTCATGATTCTGAATACTTCTTTCCAGCTCCTTCTTGTCTGTAAGGTTTCTTTTGAAAAATCAGCTGAGAGTCTTATGGGCATTCCTTTGTAGGTGACTGTCTCCTTTTCTCTTGTTGCTTTTAAGGTTCTCTCCTTATATTTAGTCTTGGGTAACTTAATTATGATGTGCCTTGGTGTATTTCTTCTTGGATCCAACTTCTTTGGGACTCTCTGAGCATCCTGGACTTGCATGTCTAGCTACTTCGCCAGATTGGGGACATTTTCCTTCATTATTTGTTCAAATAAGTTTTCAATTTCTTGCTTTTCCTCTTCTACTTCTGGCACCCCTATGATTCATATGTTGTAATGTTTAAAGTTGTCCCAGAGGTTCCTAAGCCTCTCATTATTTTTTTGAATTCTTGTTTCTTTATTCTGTTCCAGTTGGATGTTTATTTCTTCCTCCTGTACAAAATCATTGATTTGAGTACCGGTTTCCTTCCCTTCACTGTTGGTTCCTGTATATTTTCCTGTATTTCTCTTTGTATAGCCTTCATTTCTTCTTTCATTTTAACCAAACTCAATCAATTCTGTGATCATCCTGATTACCAATGTTTTGAACTCTGCATCTGATAGGTTGGCTATATCCTTGTCTCTTAGTTCTTTTTCTGGAGTTTTGATCTGTTCTTTCATTTGGGCCATATTTCTTTGTCTCAGTGCATCTGTTACATTGTATGGGGCAGAACCTTAGGTATTGGCCAGGGCAGGGTAATCCACATCAGTGCAGTTGTGGCAGCGCTGTCTGTACGGGAGGGGTCCAAGAGGGAACTATATTGCTTGCTCAGCTCTCTACTGGCTTTCAGTCACTTCCCCTGATACCCATAAGCAAATTGGGCCCTTCTGGTGCTAATTCCCAGGTGGATAGGTTTGTGTACATGCTGTGGGTCTCTCCAATGAACTCTCCTGTGAGGCTGGGGGTTTCTCCCACAGTGGCAAGCCCCACAGGTTCTTACAGCCAGAGGTTTTGAGGTTTTATTTTCCCATGTTGGGATGGTGTATTGCGTGATCTATCTCGCTTCCCAGTTGTTTCTCCCAGCTTATGCACCCACGAATGTGGGAACTCCCAGCTACCTTGCTGTGTCCTCTCTGCCCTGGCTGCCCATCTCCTCCCCTCCTACCAGTCTGGATAAATGTTTCTTCTTTAACTCTGGTTGTTAGACTTCCATGCAGTTTGATTTTCTGGCAGTTCTGGTTGTTTTTTGTTTTTAAACTGGTTGTTATCCTTCTTTTGGTTATGCAAGGAAGCAAAGTGTTTCTACCTATGCCTCCATCTTGGCTGGAACTCAATTTCTCTTTTTAAAATAATTCTGTGTGAAGTCTTTTTTTTTTAAGATTTTATTTATTTTTAGAGAGAAGGGAATGGAGGGAGGAAGAGAGGGAGAGAAACATCAATGTGTGGTTGCCTCTCACGTGTCCCCCACTGGGGACCTGGCCTGCAACACAGGCATGTGACCTGACTGGGAATCAAACTGGCGACCCTTTGATTCGCAGCCCGTGCTCACTCCACTGAGCTATACCAGCCAGGACATGTGCAGTCTTTTTTAAAAGATTTTATTTATTTATTTTCAGAGAGAGGGGAAGGGAGGGAGAAAAAGAGGGAGAGAAATATTGATGTGCCATAGAAACATAGATTGGTTGCCTCTCGCTCACCCCCCACTGGGAGCCTGGCTCACAACCCATGTGCCCTGACCAGGAATCGGACTGGCCACCTTTCAGTTTGTGATATGCTGCTGAACCCACTGAGCCACACCAATCAGGATCTGAAAATTTCTTTTAGATGGCTTAAACATGGCATTTCTTGAAAAGGCAGTAAGATAGAAAATGATCTTTCATTAGCAAAGGATATTATAGCTTCTTCCAAAAAGGGCATGATCAAATGTCTGAATCATCACCCTGCATGTGCCTAGAATCCTGTCAGCACCAGGTTTTCTCTGCAGCACTATTTTTAAAAAATATTTTATGTATTTATTTTTAGAGAGAGGGGAACAGAAGGAGAGAGGGAAACATCAATGTGTGGTTGCCTCTCATGTGCCCCCCACTGGAGGCTGGACCTGGCCCACAACCCAGGCATGTGCCCTGACTAGGAATCGAACCCAGCAACCCTTTGGTTCACAGGACGGCACTCAATCCACTGAGCCACACCAGTCAGGGCTCTGCAGCACTATTTTTAATGGCTAAGGGTGCTTTTATAACAAGGCTTCAGAGCTCCTCATGAGATTACCGAATGATAAGAGATGGTGAGGGTTAAATTGACTGTTTACATTTCCATGACGCTAGCCAGTGTACTGCCCTTCGACCATGACTGTTTTGGTTGACTTGTCACTGTAACGAATGAGGAAAAAACTGATGAACAATCTATGTCAACCTAAGGTGTAATAACGTACTTCATATTTTTAATAGCAAGATGAACTTGTACTAATGAGCCAGCTGGATATTGGGGCTTCCAATACTGTATATAGAGGAGATACCAGGGATTTATTCCTTAGACTTATATTGGTGACTTATATGAGAGACGTTTTGCTTGACATTAGGTTTTCTGGCCTTTTCTGAAGACATTTCTCATTCTTTTGAAAAGGAACAAGAACAAAAAGTTACCAAGGTGAAAGAGACCCTTTCCCTCCTGAAATATTTCTTTTTAAAAAAATTCTTGTTTATTCTATCACAGGTGTCCCAATTTCTCCCCCTTTGCCCTTCTCTGTCTAGGCGCCACCTCCCCTCCTCCCCTCCGGCTCCCACAGTCTGTCCCCACACCATTGTCCATGTCCAAGGGGCATTCATGCACATTTTTTGACTAATCTATTCCCCTTCTTTTCACCATTGTTCCCCACCCTGTTTCCTCTGGCAGCTGTCGGTCTGTCCCTTGTTTCCATGTCTCTGGTTCTGTTTTGTTTGTTAGTTTAGTTTGCTCATTAGACTCCTCTTAAAAGTGAGATCATATGGTATTTGCCTTTCACCGACTGGCTTTTTTCACTCAGTTAATAGTCTCCAGTTCCATCCATGCTGTTGCAAAGGGTAGGATTTCCTACTTCTTTCTTTGTGCTGTGTAGTATTCCATTGTGTAAATGTACAACAGTTTTTTTAATCCATTCATCTGCTGATGGGCACTTAGGCTGTTTCCAACACTTGGCTATTGTATATAGTGCTGTTATGATAACAGGAGCATCCAAGTTTTTTTGAATTGGTGTTTCAGGGTTCTTAGGGTATAATCCCAGCAGTGGAAAGAGTAGGTCAAAAGGTAGTTGCATTTTAAATTTTTTGAGGAAATTCCATATTGTTTTCCACAGAAGCTGCACCAGTCTGCATTCCCACCAACAGTGCATGAGGGTTCCCTTTTTTCCACAACCTCACCAGCCCTTGCTGTTTGTTGATTTATTAATGATGGCCATTCTGACAGGTGTGATGTGGTATCTCATTGTGGTTTTAATTTGCATCTCCCTGATGGGTAGTGATGCTGAGCATCTTTTCATATGTCTCTGGGCCCTCTGTATGTCCTCCTTGGAGAAATGTCTATTGAGGTCCTTTGCCCATTTTTTAATTGGATTGTTTGTCTTCCTGTTGTTGAGTTGTATGAATTCTTTATGTATTTTGGAGATCAGACCCCTGTCCTGTATATCATTGGCAACTGTTCTCCCCTACAGTCGGTTCCCTTTTCATTTGGACGATGGTTTCTTTAGCCAGGCAGAAGCATTTTAATTTGATGCAGTCCCATTCAGCAAAAGTATCACTATGTGGGATATCTGAAATTTTACTGCCTATGCTTTCCGCTTGGACTTATATGGTGTCAGGACGGCAGGCTCCTGCCTCAGAGCCCATCACCTCTGGGAAGCCCAGCCACCCTCTGCCAGACCAGTGCCAGGCTGTGCCCAGAGTTCCTTCTCCCATTTTGTAACAGGGATATTACAACCTTAGAATATTTTAAGTCCTGTTAGAAATATAATAAGTATAATAGAAACAGGCCTAGAGAGCAAGCTGTGACTCCTGGCTAAATGTTAGTAAAATTCACCCTGCTTGTAAACTTGTAATCTGTAACTAACCCTTTGTATCCTGCAGTTTTGGCCAAATAGCTTAAGTGTGCTTTTAACTTGTAGCTTGCTTGATTTACAACCATGGTGTCTGGCAGGAAGACAGCCAAAAGTAAACTCCCCACTAAAGCGTTATCTAGGAATACAGATAGGGGGACTGCTTTTCTGAGGCAATCTCACTGCCTTAGTAAATCTGCTTGCCTATGACACCTCAAATAATATATACTTTTACAACCCTAGAAAATCCTTGAAACTTTATCTATTCTCTGTAACTAGGTTTTACTTTTTTTAGAGACTTGCTTGTAACCTGACTCCTGAAATACTACGTATGCTATGTATTTCTAAAGAATATATAAGCCAGCTCATGTCTTTGTTCAGGGCCCTGGATTTGGATATTTCTCCCTAGGGTCCGCATGCGTAATAAAGGGTCTGTGACTCATACCTCTCATCAGGAGTTTGGTCGCTTCTTTCCCCGCAACAATTTAAACACTGCCCTTTGGGAATTGCAGGGGGCCAACGCAGGATCATCCAAGCAGCTCAGCTTCTTTCCTGCCACTGTCAGGCCTCGAGCTCCTTCCTGGAGTTTGTGTGTGGGGCCAGTGCTACCAAGCCATTGATACAGTTGCTTCCAACGCCAGGGCCCTGGGGCCACCACCAACTGCTGCAGTTGGCCATTCGGGGGCTCCGTCATGCGCCCGCCACCCAGCCATGTGGCTTCCAGGGCCCGCCGCCCTGCAAAGCACCCACCTACACATCCATGCTGGTGGTTCCCTGGGGAAGAGGGACGCGTTTCTCCCTTCCCTCCATTTAGATCTCTCATCCAAAACGTGGGCATGCTTCAGGATCACCCAGCACCACCCACCAATCCTGTCCTTTTCCCGGGGCTAGGCAGACAGGTTTTTCCGGGCACAGCACTGCCCCCTTCTGCCACCACCAGGAAGGAAGTAGGAGGGCTTTTCCCTTATCTGAACATTTCTCTGGCCTCAGACTTGGTGAAAGCCCTCGCCCTGCTGTCTCTGCCTGGGGGTGGGGAAACCTGTGGTCACCACGCAGCAGTGCCAGCTTGTTTACCTGGGCAGTGCAGCTCACTCGATGCATGCCTCAGGCGGGTAGGCATTTCCTGCAGCCCCTCCCTCAATGCCCCTCCCTCACTCGGAGCACCGTGCTGGTATCAATACAACATACAAAAACATGAAGTAATTCAGGATCATTAATAACTCTCAGATTTTACCTAATGAGAAATGTCAGGTAGAAAAAGATCTTTTTAATAACCAACTTACTGTGCTTGGCTAGACAGGAGTTGCTAAATTCAAAAACTTGGCAAAACTCATGCCACCATTCTGGCCTGTTTCTCCACAGTTAACTTCTAGAATGCAGATCTTAATAAGATAAGCAGGCATGGAAGAATTATGTAGCAGAACCAGCAAATTAGGACCCGTTTCTTACCTCCTACTGGGGTGCCTAATCTAGTCCGCTCCACCCAGGCTCCTGGGGAAGCTACCCAGGGTCACCGCCACTGACGTTTGCACAGGTGAAATGAGTGTCATGGGGAGGGGCTTCGGAAAAGGTCATGCAGAGGGTGACAGTGCAGAGCTGCTGCGCCAGTCAAAGAGGAAATGTGTGTTGGGACTGAGTCTCTCCCCACTGTCGACCTGTACCCCAAGGCCCAGGGAACCTCCTAACACTGGGCTTCTGAGCTAGCCTGGAACTCTTCAAGTTCAGTGCCCTTTCCCCAGGTTCATTCACAACCACATTTACTGATTCCAAGTGGGTGCTTTTTGCTTTGTGCTGCTTCTACTCCAAGGGTCAGATCTGTCACCCTTGAAGAGTCTGGTGCCTCCTGTGCTGCCCAGGCTCTGTGGGGCAGGTTTCTGGTCCCGGCCACCTGTCACATCTCACTCAGGCTTAGAGTCTCTCTGTCCGTTCACTACTCTGGATCACTGGTACCATTCTCTGATTCCCTTCAAGGACTTTCACCTTCTCCTTAAGAAGACTGTAGCTTGTATGTCCAATGGGAGGCACAGCTCCTGTGCTCGAATTTGGAAGGAAGGCAGCAGAATGCATGTTCTGCATGGCTTTAAAATAGTCCTTTCCACTTGGTCCTCATCAGGGTGCTCCACAGGGTTTTCATTCCTCAATATCCCCAATGGGAGTACCTCCCAGGTGTGGGCGTGTCCCCGGTGTGAAAAGGCTCATTTATTTCTCCCCTTTCCGTCCAGGCTCTCACCAAACACCAATTATCCAGCACAGTCACTGGATGATTTCCAGTATCATTATTGGGCTCTTTAGCATATTTAAAGTGTGAATTTTTAAAACAAAAATTTTAGTTCATTTAAGAAAATACAGAAAACAAAATATCATGATAAAATATAGATCATGTCATTAGCTAAATTATACATAACTGTATATAATTATGATATATTATTATATGTAGTTCTAATAATTATTACATATAGTTCTCTATATTACGGTTTTATAGACATATAAATTAAAGTGAATGCCCTGTAATGCCTGGTGACAAAAACAGCTGCATGGAAAGTCAGTGCAGGGTGAGGGAGCAGCTAGGTGGAGGCACCGTGGAGGCGCGTCCACACGGCTGGTCCCAATGGCAGGAGAGCCCACAGGAGACCTGGGTAGTCACCGAAAGCTTCCCAGACACAGGGCACCTATGGTGCAGGGAGAGGTGTTGGCATAACTGGCCCCTCACACTCCACTCTGGGCACAGCGAGGACGCAGAATCCTTGGCAATGGCAGCTCTCAGCTGTTAGCATTTCCTGTGTGCCAGGCCCTGTTCTTGGTGTTTTACATGGACCAAAACATGTTAATTCTTGAACCAGCAATCCCAAGCACTCTCTTTTCTTGGAAGAGTTGACTTGCCCAAGGTCATGTTCCAAGTACCTGGTGGACCCAGGGTTTGTTCCAGTAGTCCCGGGCCAGGTGTGTACCTTCATGTGGGGGCCTCTCTGTCATTAAAACCTCACACGCGGTGCTTCCTTCTTCTGGGGGGTAGCATAGAAGGAGGAGGAAGTACTTAATTCCAAAATATCAATGACTCATAGAATATACCAGCACCAATTTAGAAACAAATTCTTTTAATTTTTGTTTTCTCTTCAATTTTAGCAAACAAGGAAGAATTTTCTTTGAAATACATGAATCTTGTCTCCTGCTTTTAGTGTTCCGCTTGCTTAAGTTGCCTCAGGCCAACAGGACTGTGAGGCATCTAATTCCAGAGACAGGCCGAGTGGGCGGCCAGGGCTCACTCTCTGTCCTCTTCCTCTCCAAACGTGGTTCCCTTCATCTGTCATGGCAGACCAGGCTTTTCTGCTCCCCAGTCTACTGGCAGGACACGGACACCCCCAGGCTGTTGTGGCCTCCCTTCAAAAGCCCACCGTCTGGGTCATCATTCCAAATTCTCAGCCAAGCGACTTGGATGGGCTCAGCATGGAAGGTGTTAGCTTCTGTACCAGAGTCTGGGTTTGGGGTGAGGCCACAGGACCCAAACACGGCCACTCCCTCAGCACACCTGAGTTATGATGGGGGCAGAGGTTGGGGGTGGGCAGCGGATGAGGAGGAGCAGACTACCCAGTAGGGATCTGCTACACTTAGATCCCACTGATGCAAAAAGGAGAAGCAATTTTCAGACCCATCTCCTCCTGAGCCCATCGGCTTAGGCTCAGCTTTGTGAGTTCAGAGTAAGCAATGGTTATTTGATTGCATCATTCCCCACCCCCCACCCCAGGTTTTGGTGGCATTCACTAATGCCTGTGAAATGCAAAGGACCCAGAAAGCACAGTAAGCTTTATTAGGTTTCCTTAAATGGAGATAGTCTCATTCTGTTAGAAACGCAGCTCCTAGCGCCTTCCCTGACACATGGTGAACATTCAGTAAAGACTGTTTTCATCTGAGCAGAGGACACACCGAATAGTAGGAAATGCTAGTGAAGCGGGAGCCCCGAAGTGCATGCCAGGGCCTCGATCTTCTCCACACTTTTCTCGACCAAGGCCCGTTACCACGCTAACGGCTGCCAGTACACAATAAAACTCAGTATGGTGGTGACCTATTTCTTCAGAATAAGAAGAATTAAAACAAGGAGACAAGCATTTAAAAGGCCAAGATTATATAAACCATGTTGTATGTTAAGATTAAACTCCTAGTAGCCTCTTTAACTACTGGGTGTTTCCTTCTCATAATTTGGTATCTTTTGATATCTAGCATGTCAGTCTTTTTAGTATGTTACAATCTGTTCATATGAATTCCAAAAATGCTTATTATTTGCTATGATCTTGAAGCATTAATGACACAGTTACTATCTAAACTTTAAAAGTAAATATTAGCTAAAAATATTTTGTGTGTTTGTGTATTAATTCGAATAGGTTGCAAACACTTCCCAACAAAGTTCTGTGACGTAGAGCATGATGAGGCCCGAAGAGGACCTCGCCCAGCAAGCCGCTGCCGCCACCCTTGCCTCCATCCAGCTCTGCTCCGTGACTGGTACGGGCTCTGATCAAAGTCTGGGTTAGAAAAAGTCAAGGGCGGCGCCTTCTGCCGCCCTGTACTGCTCAGGGATGATGGCCTTGGCCTGCTGGAAACCCAGCATTCCCCCACCTATGCCAGGTGGAAGAAAGCAGCTCTTCCTCCGCCGTGAACTCTGCTGAGGCAGAGAGGCCGCCGAGCTCCTGTCGGCCACACGTGGAGGAAGCTCACCAACGCATCGATGAGGATCACCACCTGTGGGTGCTGGGGACGGCTGCCATAAACGAATACATCAGACCGAGGTCACGCACGAACTCAGAGGGCAAGGCAGCACTCCTTAACTGCCATCGCAGCACAGACCTCAGGGTGCAGCTGACTCAGGTGTCCCCCTCAGCCCCACAGTCTTTCATTTGTTGGCCCCTGGCCTTCTGGCTGCTATTCACTTAAGCATGACCCTAAGTTACCAACAATTATTTAGGTTTCCCCTGGCAGAGGACTCCTAAACTTCTCTACCCTGTCCACAGCCTTCCCAGCTATCCTTGCCTACGACTAAAAATTTCAAAACCGAATGCCAGCAAGATCAGTATCTTAGTTTTCAGGTGGAAAAAAGTGGCACAGCTCAGCTCTCAGTCCGGAAAATGCTCTGAAGTGCATTGCGGGGGTACCTTGGAGCATGAGGGCTGCAGGGAAGTCGCAGACCTGTGGATGCTGGGGCGGGAGGTACAGGGCAGAGGCCCTGAGAAGAATCTGGGGTGACACCCTTTGGGAAATCAAGACACTTAAAAGCAACTACATATACAGGGGTGGGGTTAAAAAGCAAACACAGGGCCAGGCAGGATTCATGTCCAGAGGAGACCTGAGAAGACGTTAAGCTTCCGCACTGGGCTGATGCCCAAGGCTTGGAACATGCCCTGCTCATTGGTAAAGGTGAAACCCTGGCACAGCGCCAGTGTGCAAAGACTGGGAGAGGTGCCTTCTTTTTCAAACACCCGATTTTAAACAGAAAAGTTACAAAGTATACAAAGAAACAGAAAGACATGGCCCACTCAAATCAGAAACAAAACAAAACACCAAACAAACTAGAATCTGGCATTGAAGAAGCACAGACATTGAAATTGCTAGACAAAGACTTGAACTGTCTCAGATATGCTCAAAAAGTCGAAGGAAAACACGGGCAGAGACTGAATGAAACCAGCCAAATGATATACGAACAAGATGAGAATAGCAACAAGGAGACGGAAATTATTTTGTTAAAGGAGCAAACAAACTCTGGAGCTGAAAGACACAGCAACTAATTTGAAACGTTCGCTGGAGGGGGTCAGCATCAGACTTGAGCCCACAAAAGAAAGAATCAGCAAATATGAAGACTCGTCATTTGAGGAAGAAAAGGAATGACGAAAGCGAACAGAGCCGAGGGACTGAGTCTGCCTTCTCTCGGCGGTTGTCATCTGTGCTGCTTTTGCATAGTGTCTGGGAACTGTGGCCTCATATATTTTGTCTCGTTTTATAGGACTTCCTGTTGTTGGAAGAAAAGAAGAAAATAAGACTTTCTTTAAAAAAAAAATCTTGGTGCGGTCTAATCCTGTCATAGGCTGCCCTTGATATAAGCCCACGATTCTGGGCATATTATAAAAGAAAACAATCCACTGGAAGAACAGGGATATAAGATGGAAATATAATATTCCAGTACTGTTAGTTCAAGCCTTGCACACTTTTCCACAAAAACAAATCTGAGCTTTGGCCAGCTCTGCATGCCCTTGGCTGTCTACCTAAAGGAGCCCTTCTCAGGAGGTACAAGTAGGCTGAAGAATTCTGACCTCAACTTAAAAAAAAAATTCGATTTTATGTGGATTCAGAGATTTGTGGTACTAATAGGACTTAGGCTAATCATTGCATTTCATCAGTGTTCAGAGATTTTTATTTTAAGATCGATGTTACAAAAGCCTTGAGTAAAACCTAGAGAGATGGATAATCCTCTCCTTGCTAATTTAAGCATCACTGTGGAAAGAGGAAAGAATATTATATGTGATTATCTGAAGCCTACTCTCATATCTAAAAGGTGATTGAAAAAATCAATGCTTTATATATTTGACAAAACAAAGAATCTTTTTTGCATGATGGCTTCCGTAAAAGGAAAAAAGTCATGCTGAATATTTTTTATGTTCTCCTTTGATGTTCCCAGAATATATGCCTGCTTACTTCTCAGTTATGAGGAAGAGACAGCAAAAATTCTGCTTTTCAGACCCATCAGGTGATCCCATCACCACCACGAGATACAGGTGAGGACTCTGCCCAGGAGTGCTTAGTGCCTCCCCGTAAGCCAGGCAGCGACCCAGGAGGGCCTGTCTTCAGGTGGGTGCCCCTCCCACACCACCCTCAGCGGTGTGGGCACCAGGACGCCAGCCTATCAGGGACTGCCGAGCCCAGAATGGTGAATGAGCAACAATCGCAGACATCCGAAGGAAGCTAACACCGTGACAGGGAGACAGCAATCTAGACTGGGTGTTGAGAAAAGATCTTACAAGAGAAAAATAGTTTCTAAAGTTAAAGAATTCACCAGACACTCAAGAGTAAATCAATGAACAGGAAGGTCAAGCTAAGGACTTGTTTCAGAACACAGGGCATAGAGAAGGAAGATATGAAGGAAACTGAAGACACAAAGGACAAAGCTCATTGCCAAGATGTTTTATAGATGTTGCTGTCATTTCCTTCCAGCTTTTCTTCCTACCCCCAAATAAACCACCTTAGCCGGCCCTTTTCTCTTCCGGAGTTTGGGACCCTGCACAGCGCCCATAGGGGCTGCATGAGCTGATACCACTTAAACTTCAACACCAGACCACAAACCCTCTTGTGTCCTGTGGTGTGTGGCAGTCCCAGCCTCTGGACCCTGGTCAGCCGCCTGCCTTCCCAGGTCTCACACCAAAGGTTGCCCCTGTAAGAGCACACAGAAATGAGGCTCAGGAGCGCTTCCCTGCATGGCGTCTCCAGAATTTTCCATGTAAAATTCAGCCTGCCCTAAGAGCCGACAGCCTTAGTATTTGGCCCACGCTTTCAAAAAATAGGGAGGGAGGAGGATTCCTTCTCTCTCTTTCTCTCCTCATCACACATGGGAGCTCTTAGAAGTTCCATCAGTAACTTCTAGGTGTAGCTTCTGCACCATTTTCACTGAAAGCCCAAATAAGGGCTTTTTCATAATCACCACCATTCAAACATACATATAAGCAATTAAAATTTTTAAATAAACAAACCGATGTCCGTGAACCTTTGGGGATAGCACCGGGCATGAGAAACAGGGCAGCCCCCCTCCCCATGGAACCCTGACGGAAGCCGGAGGCCGGGGTCACAGAGCCAGCCCCCGACCTCTGGCAGTTTCCACAATTACAAACACAAATGTGCCAAAGTCTGAGGGACAGCCCGTTAACTCTGCAAGAGTGAAAATGCGCCAGTATGAATGTGAGGAAAGTACTGGAAGAGGAAAAGGCAGCGCGGCTGTGGACCAGGCTGGGGGACAGGCTCAGAGGAAGGCAGGGTCACGCTGCAGCCGAAACGCCAAGACTCCTCTGATCAACGCCTGCCTTCTCGCCAACCATGCTCAGACCTGCTGTGCCATTCCCGGGTATTACTGCGGATACCCAGACCCAGTCCTAGGACAGCACCCAGTATGGACTGAATGTGTCCCCCGAATTCACATGTCGAAAGCCTAACCCCCAATGTGACAGTGTTAGAAGGTGTCATCTGGGAGGTGAGTAGGTCATCAGGATGGATGGCACCCCCAGACATGCAGCCCCCACTGGTGGGACCAGTGTCCTTGTAGGAAGAGATGCAGAGCTCTGTCTTGAGGTCAGTCCGTGGAGACCCTCAAGGCGGTGGCTGTCGGCAGACAAGGAAGCAGGCCCTCCCCAGACAGCAGAGCTCTGGCCCCTGCATCTTGAACTTCCAGCCTGCAGAACCGTGAGTCATAAATGTTTGTGGGTTAAGCTGCCCAGTGTGTGGTCACCATCAGCAGCTGAGGAAGACAGCACCAAGCCTGACGAACCTGCTTCTACCGGCCCACCTCAGAAACAGCAACCAGTCCATCCCTGGCTGGTGTGGCTCAGCAGACCAAGCGCCGGCCTGCAACGAAAGGTCGCCGGTTCGATTCCTGATCAGGGCACATGTCCGGGTTGGGGGCCAGGCCCCGGGTTGGGGGCGTGTAAGAGGTAACTGATCCCTGTTTCTCTCACACATTGATGTTTCTCTCCCCCTTTTTCTCCCTCCCTTCCCCTCTCTCTGAAAATAAATAAAACAAAATCTTAAGAAAAAAGAAAAAAGAAACAGCAGCCAGTCCAGAACTGATCTCTGTGTCCCTCAGCAGCCCTGCCTCAGACTCCCGCTGTGGGACCAAGCCTCCCAAAGACGCTGTTCTCCTCCCTCTTGGCAAGCAGCCCTCTGTGCTTCCGGTCACGTCTCCTCCACTGTGTGGATCAGTCAATCTGCTGTTAGCCGACTGCAGGCGTGCTCCCAGTGGGCCTCGGAGGTGAGGCTTCCCCTCGGAGACCGACGGCCTCAGGAAGAGGTAGACTCATGTCTGGATCCTGTTCTGCCCCGTCTCCTCGTGGCTGCGTGGCCATGACAAACCCTCCCAGGAGCTGGCTGTCACGGCGTTTACTGTTTGCCTTAGACGGTCCCCATAGGACAATTCTGCTCTAATCAGTTCTCAGCAAAAGAGCCAAGGTCAGTGGGTGCAAAGTGCGCTGATAAGTAATGCTAGGGGACAGCTTTCGGAGTGCTGTTTGTGTGTTTGCTGAGCCCAGTGGTAAATGTCTGGCAGGGCTGAAACATTCAAAACCCAGAACAACCCACGATGGCAGACACTGTTATTACCCCCATTGCCTACATTCTGAAACAGGCCGAGAGAACAAGAAGCAGCAGAAAGAATCAAGAGCCAGGAGCAGGGAGCTCTACTCCACAGCCGGGCTTACGCAGTTGGCACCGGGACAGGGTCCTGGTTTCCGCTCTGCTGCAACCTTGTCACGACCTTGGGTAACCTGTTCATCTGTAAGGTTCAGGCGCTTTAAATTAGGGATGTTCCAAATAGAAACAGACTCAGAGATAGAAAACAAACTGACAACTGGAGGGTGGGGGACACTGGGTGGAAAAGGTGAAGGGATTAAGCACAAACAAACAAACAAAAACCCTCATAGACACGGTATGGTGACTACCAGAGGGAAAGGGGGTGGAGGGAGGTAGAAGACGGTAAAGAGAGATAAATGGTGATGGAAGGAGACTTAACTTGGGGCAGTGAACACAGAATACAATATACAGATGATACATCATAGAATTGAAAACTATGTAATTTTATTAACCAATGTTATTTACTGTGACAATGGCCTTGATACATTTACTATGAGTTTAAGTAATTGTACAACCTAAGAAAATTGCAGTGGGCATGTTTGTTTCCACAGAACAATCACAGATATTGTTTTTCTATTAAAATGTTGTGTGGTTCCTTAGTTAGAAATCGGCTAGTGAACAGTTCTACGTCAGTGTCAAGGTAATGGGATAGAAATGCCCCCAACCATTTGTGGGAACTTCGGGGAGTAAGGTGAATTATGATTAACAAGCCACCTGGGCTCCGGTAACAACTGTATTTTGCTGTGTAGAGTGCATACTTTTTTGCCCAAATTTTTGAGGGAAAAATAAGGATGCACATTATACATGGGTGGTACTAATTCCATATCTATATAAATGTTTTAAATTATTTTATGCTTAAAACTGTAACTCTAGAAAGCAATAATGATATCCCTATGCAAAATAACACCCTGAAATATGATAGTTTTGTTTCTAAATATAATAAATAAAAATTGTATTAAAAAATTAAAACAAAAGGTCTTTTTCCCTGAAAGTTTGGACCAAAAACGTGATGTGCATTCTACATGGCAAAATATGGTAGTTCTATTTACAGAGCATGATAGAGATATGAGAAGTTGCGTGAAGGCTTCTGAGGAGGCTGGTGATTTATTTACTGAAGAATATCCTGACTTAAGTGTAAATTGGGATTTGTGCTTGGTGATAAGATTTCTGATATTTACTTTCTCCTTTCTTTGGCAAGTCAACAGGATTAGAAAGTAAATAAAATGAGTCCACTCTTTCTCTTTCATATTAATGGAGCTGTAAATGCCCAAGTTTTCTTTACAAGCAGGATTAGGTGTATCTGGGACACGGTCATGGCCTGCATTGCTCAAAGAGGTTGCAAAGTGAGAAACGCCAGTTTGAAGAACGCTCCTTTGTGTAACCAACATCATGACTGGGCAGAAGAGTAGTGAGCATTGTGCTGAGAACAGCATCAGTAGTAACTCAGTGGCTGGTGAAACACGCTCTGTAACTCTGCCCCTCTGTTCACAGCGCTCTTCTTAGATTAACAATGAATCTTTTGGAAGAATAGAGGGACTATATAAGTTAGAGGGCAGTTTTCAAATTCAAGCCATCATTAAAACTCCATAAAGAAGTTATTGGATTTCCGGCCAAGATGGAGGCTTAGGTAGACACACTGTGCCTCCTCGCACAACCAAAAGAGGAAAAACAGCAATTAAAAAAACAAAAACAGCCAGAACTGACAGAAAATCGAACTGAGTGGAAATCCGACAACCAAGGAGTTAAAGAAGACACGTTCATCCAGACCCGTAAGCTGGGAGGAGCCGGGCAGAAAGTGTGGGGCAGACGGCGGTCTATGAAGTGGTATCGGCAATGCTACAGCTGCCGGGAGA